>CM054063.1:267028545-267610891 GCA_028641055.1 Alopecurus myosuroides | reverse complement strand
GGAAAAGTGGTCTCCTTTTAGGGTTAACGTATCGGGGGGAATAAATAGTCGAAAGGGCGATGGCGGTGGACGCCCGAGGGGCCCACACCACCCCCAGGCGCGGCCAGGGGGAGCACGCCGCCATATGGTGTGGCCCCCCTGTGGCCCCTCTCCGGGCCTCTTCAGGACTCCGTGGAACCTTCGGGAATTCTAAAACTTTTGGGCTTCAAATTTTCCAATTTCGAGAATATTTTCAAATCAACTTTTCTGAAACGAAAAACAGCAGAAAATAGGGAACTAGCTCTGTGGCATCTTGTCAATAGGTTAGTCGCAGGAAATCGATAAAAATGACATAAAGTGTATAGTAAACATGTACCAAATAACATGAAAACAACATGGAACATCGAAAATTATAGATACGTTTATAATGTATCAGCCGCCGCCACTGGCTTTCTCGTCGTCCCGGGAGGCATGGTCACACCTCACACGGGCATGAGCTTTGCTGCCTCCATACTTGCCAGACCGGCAGGGGAATTGAAGGGAAATACGTCATGATTCCCGTAGAGCATTAGCGGCCCGTAGGCCGGTGCCGCACCATACACACCGTGCCACCTGTGCCTCGAGCCACACCGTCCTCTACGCCTCCAGCCACGGTCGCCCGCGCACACCCCACTCCCTTCTCTGGACATGGCCTACGACCTTCCTGTCGAGTCCCTGGCCCTGGAGCTCTTCCGTTCCCCGCCTCATCTCTTCCTCTCCTTGCTCGCCCATCATCGTCCACGCCCAGGTCCTTCCTGCTGACGTCCCGGCACCTTGGCCTCCTCCTTCCTCGCGTGACCGGTGGCGGTAGGATTCGTGAAGTGTGAGCTATGCGTGGATTTGGTCAACGCACGGCAGGGCCTGGTATGGGGAAAAGAATAAAGAAGGGAAAAAACATAAGGGTTTTTTCCCAAAATTGCATAGTTAGGACACCGACAAGCGGGTCCCACATCTCAGGGGTCATGAGACACTGACAGTGGGTCTCACACACCGCCACGTTAGCCAGTAGACCGTCCCATCTCATGCGGTGACCATATGCGATGCTCCAATGCATCTTCGACGACCGTAAAATTGTATTCTCTACGTACGCGATCAACTGATTTTTCTCGATAAGTTGAGGTACTACTGATATATTTAACTCTTTAGTTCGGGAGGCGTATTTTGGCTCCCGAGCTCATATGCTCCCGTTAGAATAAAAAAATTGAAAAAAAATAAACATTAAAAAAATTGGTGGAAGTATACAAATTTAATATATGCGTGCCAAATTTCATGACAAAATGACATATGCAGGTCTCTATGCGAGAAGAACAAAATCAGTGCTTCAACAATTTTTTTTTAATCCAATTTTGGCCATCCTTTTTTTGGCACATTATGAATGTCATTTTACCTCAAAATTTAGCAAGTATGTCGAAAAACTGTACTCCCTCCGTCTCGAATAATTTACTTGAATTTGTCAAAACATGGATGTATCTATATAGTAGAATATGTCTAGATGCATCCATATTTTAACAAATCCACGTCAATTAATTTGAGACGGGAAAGTATATATTTATGAGCAATTCTTGTTAAGAATTATACGAATTTTTTTAATTTAACCGAAGCATACGAGCTCAGCTGCCGATGTGAATTTCTAGGTTTAGTATACATAATATTATTTCAAAATATCAATTTGACTCCTAAGCTCACCAGCTTGTTTCCGAAGTTCAAAAAAAATTATGAAAACACTTCAAAAAAAAAATGAAAACAATAGGGAGCAAACATATGCTAATATTTCACATACGTGCAAAGCTTGGCGACGAGATGACTTTTGTGCTGCACCGTAGAGGAAAAAAAACAGTGCTCAATTTTGAGATACGCTTGTTGCCAAAAATATGCATTGATTATGTTTTCATACAAAGCACCAAGAATGTTATTTTGTCACGAACTTTGTGCGTATGTTGAACATTAGTGATACGTCTCAAACATATCTAATTTTTTATGCCTCGTGCTTGTTTTCTACCAATTGTCCTATCACTACTACGGAATTGCCTATCAGTGACAGGCCTAAAAGGTCCACTTGTGACGGGCACGCTGTCTGTCACTGGTAGCTAGTCACTAGTAGTCGGCTACCAGTGACAGGCAAGTGCCTGTCACTAGTAAATCAGTTTACTAGTGACATTCGTTCATGTGGGCCCGTCACTAGTAGTTTTCACATATGGCGCTTGTACCTCATTACACAATCTTAGCAGTGACAAGTCATTTTCTACTTTGATAGTTAGCATGTCACTAGTATATATTTTAGCAATAAAAAATATTTTCAAATAAAAATAATATTGCATTTGCACATCGATAGCACGATATGATCACTTACACTTAGTGGTAACGAATATATGATCGCAAGCATTACAAAGTTGAATTAACATCGATAACACAGTATCGAAAACAATTTGCGGTCTTTTGATAACATGCAACACCTAAAACATAAATGTCCCACTCTTCCACCATGTGCTTCCTCGTACTCTTCAGCTCTGGCCTACTCACAATTGTAGCCTGAAAAAAATCGAAAGTACTTGAGAAAAGGATGATATATTGGTTCTAATGAGAGCATATATGTCATATTGACATGACATCGTGCAATATAGGTAATAAGTCAGCTGCATTTTTGTCAGAACATGTGGAAACAATACTATGTATCACGATCAAATGTTTTCACAGAACATGAAGTTGGGCATCCTTGTCTGCGTGTAATTCCAGTGTGGAAGTTCTTGCCATTAAGGGATGACCACGGCTAGAAATTACAGCCTAGTCATGACTCATGAGTGATTTAGCTTGTCTCACGCATTCACATCTACACTTTACCGGTTTCCAAAATGCTGATATCATGACTAATGGACAAAGAAAATGCTACATCAAGAATATCTTGATCGACGGAGTGATATATAGTATTTCATACCTAGCAAGCCATAATATGCTAATACACGTAGTCAAGCCCTTTTGTAGCTCCAATGGAAAGAGCATTATTTTCTGGTCATGCACTATAACACTATAATGGATATGCACAAGGCCATCATGCTAATACACGTACCAAAGTCCTTTTGTAGCTCCAATGGAAAGAGAAATATGTTCTGGTCATGCACTATAACACTATAATAGATATGCACAAGCTTATACTGACATATGCTGCTAATAAGGGGTCCATGTATATCAGTGATCGAGGCGATCCTAAGCTTGTCTCTAACCAGGTTTGTGGTTATACCTTTTGTATTGCACATAGTAGCCTCGTGTTCTTCCATGGAATGTCCAAATAGATCTCTGCTTGTTGTGTAGTTCATTCTGAAAGCATAAAGCTACACAAAGAACGAATGCATTGGCTTTTCCACAAGAAAATGTCATAGGAAATAAGATGAGCATCACAACCAAAATTTAAAACCATCAAACTTTTCTATAGTACTATATAGTATACGAGTTTTTGAATTTGGATTTACCACCCAGTTTCATAGTCTTTCCGCGAATAAGACTTTTGGAATGTTCCGTTCATCTGACCAGAACTCATATTTCTTCTCCGCATAGATGGTTTCTTTTTCTTTACGCCCTAATTACTTCACACTATTCATTCCCGTTTTCCTACAATTGTCTAAAACAAACTGCAGTAGTACACCAAAGAATTGCAATATTTCGGTTGATATTAGCTCACATTTTATACACATAAAGGCCTACTTAAATTGCAAAACGAGAGGAGTTGTGCGGGGTTCCTTATCATTGCAGTGCAGGATGTATATATTCTTATGCCGGTTGTCTGCACTTTGATGCATTGGTGCTAGCCTGCCACATCTCTGTCAAGCAGTTTGCAACCAAGCTGAGAAAGTCTCTATTTTTCCATTAGAGCATCCACAACACCCTGGCGCTAATATAGCAATTAAGCTATGCAGATTAGCGCCGACGGACTAGATGATGTCAGGCGGCCAGGCGCCCAACTCTTAATAAGGTATCGATGCCGGCATTAGACCTAACGGCCGTGAACGCTTGGATTCACCACCTTGCATCTCCGCGCTTGCAGACTGTGGACTTTGAAGCTGCTGGACACTTCGGGACAAATTCACCATGCCAACAAAAGTGCTCCACCTTCTGACATTGGGTAGTCAGGTTTTGTAGTCTCCATGTGGCATACCTCCATCAAAAAACTTGTCTGTATTGTCGCTTCATAGCCTTGGAGCACAGTACCGCTGGAATTAAATATGGGCAATTTACTAACTCGACAGCCTATACACTAGATCAACTATCCATCCAATCAGTTGTTGTATAATTCAAAGTTTTCAATTCCTCTAACCCGACAAACGATCTTCGGAGACTGACACCAACCAGAGAACTCACTTAGAAAGAGGGAGAGAACTCATCAGTCAACAACAAAGGAACATACATGTATGATGGGAACGTATCTGGTGCAAATGGACTAGTATTAGTGCGGCGACATGAGATATTTTTGTTCAGACCAAGCTCCGCACATGTGCATCTTCACTTGTTTTCTTGTATACTTTTCGAGATGAGTTTGATGGAATGGGTTACACATTCAGATTGTTGGGCTCATATTCGAGAGAGTGAAAATAAATAATGATTTTTAACTCGGCGTTGGTCATACTACTAGCTTCTTCAGATCCATGGATAACTCCAACGATTTAGTGAAGGGACTTATGTGCGAAATCGGTTGACTGTATCTTAGATCAAGGGCCTTTTTGCATATGCAAGTGCTGGTGGCTGGACGTTAAACATCTGGCCATTGGTAGATGATCTAGTGGTAGTGTAACATCTGGCCATTGAGAAACACAACTGAATTGGCAGCAAGAGCAACATAGCAAGGGAAGATAAGTTCACCTCTTGGATCTGAAGTTCGAGCTATTTCATGGCTGCGGGCTCCATCACCAGCACCACTTGCTGGTTGGTATGTGCTAATAACCAGCCTTGACACCTGCCACAATGACAATCAAAATATTGCCATAAATTTATTTGTTCAGTCCATCAATGCAACCAATAGACTAAATAAGAGCAGTTCATCAATACAACTAACAGAGTGAACAGAGCAAATAACCTGAAGAAAAGGAAGAAAAATCAGTTCCAGTACCTTATGTATGAACCGAATTTATTAGTTCAGAAACAATCAAAACATTTTGTTATCTCTAATTTGTCTTCTCTCCTTTCAGAACTCAATGCAATGCATGGTTGTCCCTGCCAAATGGTTGATTGAACTTAGCTATTACTAAAGGTTGCCTCCTGCCCACACGGAACGAAGGATTATGTCTAGAATATCCTTCCCCGAGAATTGGTCTTCCTGAGATATATTTAGTTTTCAATTATGGTGTACAGAAGACTTGCCCATGGACTTGACAACAATGTTTGACAATCAGATATAAACTCACTTCTAGTGACGTTTTTTTCTCACCAATGATAACACAATAGGAGAAGAGGTCATTGATGCAACTTCTTCAGTAGCATGTCATATGTTGCTATGTTGGTTTTTCCAATGTCATCTTCGTAGCGATAATAAGGCCCTAATATGCAGCAGACGCTTCAGCCTGGAAAGCACACTTCAAGTGTTCAGTTCTTCCAGGTGCAAATAACTTTGGATAGTTCATTTAAAATTTTGAAATTGTATAATGTACATGTACCATAATATCAAGAGGATCGGACAAAAAATATTACAACTGAACCAACTGAACAAATTAGGCAGAACCAAGAATTCAAAATAACAGTCTAGTTATTGTCTCAATGATATACACTAATAGTCTGGAAATTTTAGATCATCCATGAAAAAAAAATCCATGTGAACTGAAACTTATATGTCTGGAAAATGAACTAACAACAACGTGGTATATACTTTAAAACTACAACTGTGAGCAATATAAATTTGGAATTACAGAGGTTTAAGCTATGCATCCAAACAAACTAAAACCGTAAGCATGATCAATTTTGAATTACAACGGCTTAAGCTATGCATCCAAACAAACTACCGTGAGCATAATCAAGGTCTTGACCTCATTGACCTTGGCCTGCATGAAGCACAGATGCATTGTACAGATGGACTGCAGATTGCCGGGACAACTAAGCCATATTGTCCTTTAGCGATCGATCATGTTATGTTCAGCTAGACATATTTGATGAACTCGTAAATTCGCCCCTGCATCGGTTCTAATTGCCGGAAATACATGACCGGACACAGGGCAGAGAGGGGAGAGGGGGACAAACCGTCGATGCCGGCAGATCGGCAGTCCTCCATTGATGGCGCCTGAGGGGAAAATAGCGGCAGTCCCGGCGACGGCGGCGACAACCAACAGCAGCCCCGGCGACGGCGGCATAGCCGGCGTTGGGGCCGTGCGACGGCGGCGTAGGCGGCGTGAGACATTGCACTGCGCCATAGTCGGGGAGGCCTTGTGGCGCGGCTTCGGCGGTAACTCCTTGCGGCGCGGCGTCGGCGTCGGCATCGGCAGGGAGATCTTCCGGCGTGGCGTCGGCTGGCAGAACTGGCGGCGTCATTGGCGGGAGGCATGAGGGCTGGCTAGACGAGAACTTTGGATATGGCTCGGGAGAGAACTTCCCGATGCAAGAATTTAGGATCGTGGCCATAAAAAAATCAAAAGTATCGTGGCCAAGTCCAGTAGATTAACCTCCGTGACCTTTTTTTTCGGCTTCTGCCGCCAAGTCCACTGGATATTTGGTTCAGCCTAGTTTTTTTTTGGTTCACGTATACAAGAATGAATTTACACCAAAAAAATCAGCAAAAATAATGCAAAATTTATAACATCTCTAAGAATTCTGTTGGAGATATCGGTCAACCTATCACCTAGATCCAACCACGGTCGCCAGAAGCAGCTAGTTTTGCAGCGATATATTTTTATTTGTATTCTTTTCAATCAATATACTCTAGATTGGAAATTAATAATGTGGTGCGGCGTGACCAGTGACGGGCAAGTGTACGGACCTGTCACTAGTATTATGTGAATATACTAGTGACGGGCGAAGGATGCTCTACTGTCACTAGTATGTTCTACACATGTATGTCGAGATTTACCAATGACATGCATATTGTTGCCTGTCGCTGATACACGTTACCAGTGACGGACATATGTTTGCATGTCACTAATGTGCTTGTGGCTATAAGCTATTCTGCAGTAGTGTATGTATTTACTATGGTTTTATATTATTTATTGGACTAACCTACTAATGGTTGCAAAGTGCACAAGTTCTTGTTTTACACTTTGATGTGGAGGAATTAACAAGAAAACACAAAAGAAGACTTGTTGGAGAAAGACTCTGACTTACCTGAAATCTGTCCACCAACAGTTTTTAGATATCGTTAGTTTGACACCCGAAGACAACATCAATTGAAGATGAAATTTCCTAGAAAGTTGTTAGACATTTCCATAGCTTTTATTAAAGCCCAAGAACAGCCCATTCCGAGTTCGTGTGCAACCCGTGGACCCGTTTTACTGGAGGACAAATATCTGATTACGGGATTGTGGAAATCGGTGACGTGATTGAGTCCAACTCTTACCATATTTGATGGATTCGGCCAAGACACGACTTTGGGGGCTCATTAGGGATGAGAAGGTTCCCTAGGAAGGTTCCATAGGTGCCCAAGAGCCCTAGGATCAAGGGTCCATCCATCGGAGGGCCGGGGAGCATTGTCCCATCACATATAAGAAGAGGAAAACCCTAATTCTCGGGCAGCCACAGATTTTTCCTTCCCCATGGCCTCATCTCCATGGGGTAGGGCTCATCTACAGCACCAAGAAGCCATGGAGGAAGGGAGCTAAGGGGCGGCGCTACCCCATGATGGTCGGCTGGCGCGGGAGAAGCCCCCTGCGCCGCTGACGGCCGTCGGCGCCGCCCTACACCTCACATGTTGCCCCTTCTCCATCCTCTCCGCCATGATGCCGCCTTCACCAACACCTCCATCGCCAACTTATCCTTGTATTTAGTGGTTCATCCTGCCACAATTCTCTGTACCGTCCTATGTAAACATGGTGTTTGATGCTATAATATTTATCCTATGATCTATGTCAAGTTTCCGTAGTTTATTTATTCTTAGATTGAATTGTTGAATGTCTTTAGTTAATTAGAGTTGTATGTTGATATGGTACTGTCCTTTGGTGTCCATTATATTTGTGCGCACATGGATCAACACCCTAGGGTTAGTAGTATGTGCAAAGGAAGGGGTAGTTCTGCTGGAGTGACAGAACCTAAGGACTCAAACTAGTTAGTTGCACGTACGGGAGTAAGAGGACCATTCACTTAATGATATGGTTGGGAATTTTTACCTTAATGTATCTTATAGTAGTTACGGATGATTGCTAGAGTTCTAATCATAAGTACTTACAATAATTGGATAGTGACAGCTTGTTAGCTTTGCCTCTCCCACATAGAACCTGATATCTTTACTAATTAATCTTGGACAAAGCCACCACAACTACCACCATTTTTCCACACTCATGGTACTGTTAGTTTATGATTACTTAGTATATTTTATCGCTCCAGCACTAACTTTTACTTTCTTGTCATTTAGTATATTGCAAAGCTTTCTTTCATACCCGTATTGTCACTATAGTTTGATTTCCTAGATGAAGTGAATGCTTAGTATGCGTAGAGTTGTATCAGTGGTTGATAGAACTTGAGAGAATATTTATCTTACCTTTAGCTCCTCGTTGGGTTCGACACTCTTACTTATCGAAAAGGCTACACACGATCCCCTATAATTTTGGGATATCAAGACCTTTTCTGGCGCTGTTGCCGGGGAGCAATAGCGTGGGGCGAATGTTCTTGTGTGCACTTGGTTGCTTTGTCTCTAAGTAGTTTTGTTTTCAGTCTTAAGTTGTTTGCTATCTTTAGTTATGGATAGGTGATACGTCCATTTTGCATCACTATTTTATATCGTTATTTTCTGTTATTCATCGATATATTTCATGTTATGATACATTAATTATGTTATTTCATATTATTTTACATGTTTAATAATTATGGGGGAAGAAACACCGGAACCAGAAATCTGATGGAAAAAGCACCGTCAGGACACCCTATTTCAGAAGATCAGAAGAACAGGGGGAACATCGGAGGAGTCTTAGAAGTCCCGAGGAGGAAGCTAGCCAGAAGGGCACCCGGAGGGGGGGGCACCTGGGGACCACACCACCAGGAGGTGCGCCTGATACGTCATAAACGTATCCTTAATTTCTGATGTTCCATGTTGTTTTCATGTTATTTCCTACATGTTTGCTATACACTTTATGTCATTTTTATCGATTTCTGGAACTAACCTATTGAGAAGATACCACCGAGCCAGTTCCATGTTGTCTGTCGCTTTTAGTTTCAGAAAAGTTGTTCTGGAAATATTTGCGGAATTGGAAAATTTGAAGCCCGGAAGTCTTAGAAATCCCGAAGGTTCCACGGAGTCCTTAAAAGGCCCGGAGAGGGGCCACACCATCAGGCGGCGCCCCCTGGCCACCTCGTGGGGTGGTGTGGGCCCCTCAGGCATCCACCGCCATCGCCCTTTCGCCTATTTATTCCCCCCGATACGTCAACCCTAAAAATATACCACTTTTTCACGAGAAACACCTGAGGCCGCCGCCATCGTCATCACGGGATCGGGAGGGTTCTGGAGCTCTCCCCAGCACCCTGTCGGGAGGGAAATTCATCACCGGAGAGGTCTACACCACCATGCCCTCCTCCGAAAGTGATGTGTGAGTAGTTCATCCCTGGACTACGGGTCCATAGCAGTAGCTAGATGGTTGTCTCCTCCACTTTATGCCTCATGTTTAGATCTCGTGAGTTGCCCTACATGATCGAGATCATCTTAATGTAATGCTACATGGTGTTTGCTGGGATCCGATGAATGTTGAATGATATGTCTTCTGATTATCAATCTATCATGTTATCTTCATGCATATGTTATTTATGATCTTGCATGCTCTCCGTTATTAGTAGATGCTCTGGCCAAGTAGATGCTAGTGACTCCAAGAGGGAGTATTTATGCTAGATAGTGGGTTCATGCCTCCTTTGCATCTGTGCTCGAGTGACGGAAACGTGACGGATGGAGGATGTGTTGTTGCCATTAGGGAGAAAACAATGATGTTTACTTCGTTTACATTGTTTACATTGCACACTTTGCTTACTGCGATTATCTGTTACTTGCAACTTAATACCCAACGTTTGTTCGGATGGTATTCGGAAGGTGGATTATTAGTCATAGATGAAGTTGGATGACGGTATATGTATTTTGTTGTAATGCCCGCATGAATCACATAGTGATCTTTATGACTTGCATATGTACTACTGTGTAGCCTTCATTTCTATCAATTGCCCAGCTGTAATTAGTTCACCACACATGTTATTTATCTTTTATGGAGAAACACAACTAGTGAACGGCGGACCCCGATCCATTTTCTCATACTATAATACAACCACTACAATTACTATTTTCACACTGTTGCTACTGTTTTTTATACTGTTCTCATAATTTTTTGCACACCATACGTTTAACATCTTTGTGTTTAGCAAAACCGGTGAGATTGACAACCTCACTGCTTCGTTGGGGCAAAGTGATTTCATTGTGTTGTGTAGGTTTCAAGTTGTTGCTGAACCGGTAGTGCGCCCTACCATCTCAACTGCATCAACCTTCTGAAGTTACTCCTTTCTCCTACTGGTCGTTTCAACCTTGGTTTCTTTCTGAGGGAAACTTGATACTGTGCTCTTTATACCTTCCTCTTGGCGTCTCCAAACGAACGTGTCTTACATGCGCGTCAAGCTAATTTCTGGCGCCGTTGCCGGGGAGGAAGATAATTTCTGCAAGGGGAGTCTCTTACTTCCAATCTTTTACTTTGTTATTGTTTTTCTTAGTTTATTGTGTTTTGTCTTGTTTGCTTCTCTTTATCAAAAACACAAAAAATTAGTTCTTAGTCTCGTTGTAGTTTTTATCCTGTTTCTAGTCTTGCTAAAATGACTACTCCCGAGAACACTAAGTTGTGTGACTTTACTAGCACCAACAACAATTATTTCATTAGCACAGATATTGCTCCACCTGCTCCTACTGCTGATTTTTATGAGATTAAGCCTGCACTATTAAATCTTGTTATGAGAGAGAAATTTTCTGGTGTTAGTAGTGATGATGTTGCTGCCCATCTTAATAATTTTGTTGAACTATGTAATATGCAAAAAAAATATAAAGATGTAGATGGATATATTATTAAACTGAAATTTCTTTCTTTCTCTATGAGAGGAAGAGCTAAAGAATGGTTGTTATCTTCGCCTAGAAATAGTATTGATTCTTGGACTAAGTGTAAAGATGCTTTCATTGGAAAATATTATACTCCTGCTAAGAGTATATCTTTACGAAGTAGCATTATGAATTTCAAGCAACTTGATAATGAGCATGTTGCTAAAGCTTGGGAAAGAATGAAATCTTTTGTAAAGAATTGTCCCACTCATGGACTGACTACTTTGATGATCATCCAAACCTTTTATGCAGGACTGATTTTTTCTTCAAGAAACCTTATGGATTCAGCTGCTGGAGGAACTTTACGTCCATAACCTTGGCGGAAGCAACAAAACTTCTTGATAATATGGTGGTAAATTATTCTGAATGGCACACTGAGAGAGTTACAACTGGTAAGAAGGTAAATTCTGTTGAAGAAACCTCCTCTTTGAGTGATAGACTTGAAGCTATTATGTATATGCTTGTTAATGGATATGCTCCTATTGATACAAATACTGTTCCTTTAGCTTCTTTGGTTGCTCAAGAAGAGCATGTTGATGTTAACTTCATTAAAAATAATAATTTCAACAACAATGCTTATAGGAATAATTTTGGTAGCAATAATTATAGGACATATCCTCCTAATAATAATAACGCTTACGGTAATTCTTACAACATCAACAAAAGTGTACCCTCTAATCTTGAGAACATGCTTAAGAATTTTATTAGTACACAAACTACTTTTAAGAAATCTGTTGAGGAAACATTTGGCAAAATTGATATTCTTGCTTCTAAAGTTGATATCCTTGCTCTTGATGTTGATTTTCTGAAACTAAAGGTTATGCCTCATGATGTTAAAGAAATAAAAACTTTAAATTCCATCCAAATTCGAATTGATGACAATGTTAGGATGTTGGCTGAATTACATGCTAGATGGGAAAGAGAAGATGAAATAACTAGAAAGAATAATATAGCTAATATTTGCATCATTACCACCACTAGTGTCGAGACATCGTAGTAGTTTTCATAGACTGGGGTGCCATGAGACTACGGTAGAGACGTGGGGTAACGGGATAGCGTAGTAACACAGAACACGGGATTTTACCCAGGTTCGGTACGTCGCGACAGTACGGCGTACCTACTCCTGCACTTCTCACTAATTGGGACTAAAGCCCGTATAACAGGGTTACAATGTGAGGGAATAGATCTAGCTACTCGACGAGGATGAACTTCTCGGCGAGTTGCCTAGAGCTTTAGCTTGTGAAGCTTGAACCTAGCACCTATGTAATCTATCTCCCGTCCGGCTTTATATAATAGCCGGATTAGGGCTTACAGAACAAGAAACCTAGAAGACTACGTTTAACTTGTAACTTGGAAAGTAAGGAATCCGTCTTCTCCTCCAAGCCAGATCACGTGGGCCGTGATCCGGGTTCTTCTAGAATCCGGCTTCTGCGCGTCGGACTACTGGGCCGCCCAATGGACCTAAGCCCATTACCATGTAGGCCACCCTGGTAGTCCGGCTCTTTTGTCTACCATCTTCTATACCCCTATTCAGTATATATCCGACAGTAGCCCCCAGGAAGGATCAAAACTCTGATACTCCGCCTTTCGCCAAATACATTTTGTCCGGGAAAACTTGATTCAGCAGTCTTGATTCTTTCTTCTTTTCTTTTGAAGGAGATGGTAACATAAAACTCGGAACTATGAAAATCCGGCTTTCCTTCTCGCGATCCTTCGCGGAAAAGGAACTTATGACATCAGCGCTTTAATCATGCTGACGCAAGCGCCGCTTGGTTTCACGCGGGAAACCCTGCAACGTATCTCTGACAGATTCTCACGAGAAACGAGGAGATAGCCATCATTCCCCTGTCGTTTCGTTTCCCGGATTTTCCGGCGAGCGACACGCGTCGAACATCCAACGGTCAAAAGAGCCGTTGGCACGTATCTAAACGGATATCTGGCTATAAATAGCCATCATCGTCCTCCTCCGAAACTTTCCTCACTCCCATACTGCCTACGCCATTGCCACGCACGCGAGCTCGGGAGCAAGTCCTTGTCCCAGGCGCGCTTAGCATCGAACGCACCGAAACGCAAAGCACCACCAAAAGATGGCCTCTTCGCCGCCGTCACCGACCCGCGCCGCCATCGACGAGCTCGTCAACGACCTAGATCCGCAATCGGGAGCGCAAAAGCCCACCGGCGGTGAGCCGGAGAAGACCACGGCTTCCGCGGCGGGCGGAGAGAACACTTCCGCCGCCGCGGACATAGCATCATCAAGTGCCGCGACAACCCCATCGTTTGCGCCAACGACGGCGAGGGTCAAGATCCCTTCCCGTGGCGATGAGCGCTTCGCTACCGGAACCAACAGCAGAACAGAATTTGTCGGCAATTGGAATCCGAGTAATACTTCTCTCGTTCTTCTTCGTCGGATGACAAAAGAAGGTTACATAGTTAAAGGCAAATGGCGGATATCGAAAGATGAACCCGAGCCCAAGCCAAAAGTCGGAGAATGCGTCATCCTTACTTCTCACATCACGAGAGGTATGGGTTTTCCCCCTTCCGCCTTTTTTCTAGACATCCTTAACTTATATGGCGTCCAACCACACAATATTTCTCCGAATTCCATCCTCTACTTAGCCAGTTTCCAAGCCCTTTTCGAAGGATATCTCGGGATGACACCTGACCTAGGTTTCTGGCAGTATTGTTTTGAGGTAAAGCATAATATCACGCATGGCATATCGCCTATTTGCGGGACTATATCTTTTACCCTTAGAAAATTTAGGGAGGAATGGTATCCAAAAATAGAAATGCCGGAACCAGACCAATCTTGGCTAGGTTCTTTCTTTTATCATCAGGATATTCCATTCCCAGGCAAGACAACCGGGTTTCCTCCCTTTGTTAACTCTGCTGCTATTCCTCGCGAGAGTTGGACAACCACAGCAGTAGAAAATTTGCCAGAAAACCTGATGAAAATAAAGCGGCGCATCGCCAAGCTTTCTTCCTCTCAACCTTCTTTGATTGGGAAGGATACCGTTATGTGCTGGTTCGGACGCCGCATCCAACCTCTCTCTTTTCGTTCCCGACTCCTTTGTGAATACTAAGGGCCAGAAGATAGCATGAGAGGAACAGATAAGGCATTTACCAAAAAGGATTTTATAGGACGACTTCACCAACTGGTTGCCGCCAGTAGTCAGGTTGAGGAAAATCTGGCAATCTATCACGTGGAAAACCCGCTCCCTAAGGTATTTATCTTTCCTTGTTTCCGAGTTTTTCCTCAGATTATCTTCTCTCTCTGCTTTTTAACATACTATTAACTCCTTCCTAGTTTGATGAACTTGGAGAAAATGATCTTGCTTCCGATGCTGAGCTCAACAAATTGCATGCCGAGTTTCTCAACAATCGAAAGCGCAAAAGGCAATCAGCTATTAAAGAGGAATCTATTCCCATTCTGGACGATACCCGGATAAAAGAAGAACCATTCGATGAGCTCGGATATATTCGTCCAGAAGCAAAGAAATTCTTTGCTCCTGCGCCTCTAATTCGCCCTTGGCCACAAAATGGGCTAGTTATTCGCAATGACATTGCTTTTTCACCTCGTCAAGTTATACACGATGGCCTTCATCACGTTGGGATTCTCTTCGCGGAATATGCCAAAGAATTCCACGAGGTTTTGACCGACTTGCGGGAAATGAGCCAGGTAATACTTCTAGCCCCCAAGCATTAAGTTGAAATATGAATTCTTCTTAATGTTTCTTCAAATGCCTGTTCAAACTTAAGCATCTGGCTTTCATTTCCATGTTATAGCATTCCGCAGACGCCATAAACTTAGAAGTTTTGAAGAAGCTTAGTCTCAAGAGCAAAGAAGTAAAAACCCTTCAATCTGTTATTGAGACGAAAAGCAACGAACTAGCATCAACTCAACGGCAACTATCAAAAGCCACCGGTATTTTGTTTTGTACCATTTGTTTTCTCTGGAGAATGTTTGCAGAATTGTTTTGTAAACTCAAATTGATTATTGCCCTCCAGCTGCTTTAAACAAAGCCAACAAATTAGCAGAAAATAATGTCCATGTTTCTCGGCTTCGTGAGGAAAACTCGAATCTCCGAAAGGAACTTCTGAAAGTTCAAGAAGACCTGGAAGCCAGTAATCTGGCCCTTGGGATTGCTCAATCCAAGGCTTCTTTACAAGCAGCGGAAGATAAATCTGTTATCAATGATTTGGAAAGTATGCTACTTCCGCGCATGAAAGAAAGCGACGAAATTGACAAGGTTCTTGGTAAGTTAATTTCTTTTTACCAATATCTTCCTGTCTTATCTATTATGTTTTTTCCTGTAACCTTTGCTTTTGTCAAAAAAGCAGGAAATTTTCCAGGAATTTCTCGGACTGAAAAGATCCGGGCCTTTGGGGAAGTGTGGAATTCAATCAGGAATGCAGGAATGCAACTGATTAGTAAATTCCTTCCCACAAGCACTGTACAATTTTCGGAAGTTTACCGGCTTCCGGGTGCCATCACAGAGGTAGCAGAGTCGAGAGAATCTATCCTTCGTTCTGCCGCACGAGGTGGTGCACGCATGGCACTTGGCCTTATGCGTCTACATTACCCTAATGCTAGATCTTGGCGCGTAGCATCCGGTGTCCCTCAAGGATATACAGAAGCGCAATGCAATGCAATTTTTGACGAAGTTAAAGGGCATGCTTCCAAGATTGCCTCTATGGTTAATATTTCCATTACTTATCCGGAAGAAGAAGTGCCCGCAGCCCCCGAGAATGATAGCAGCGATGAAGACTCGGATGCTTGAGGGAATACACTTAACCCGAATGATGGATGTGTATAGGAGCTTTTTACAATGTAATTCATATTGTAATTCTTCTATGTCATTTGTCGAAACAAGAACTTCGCCTTTTGCAATTTCAAGCTTCTTGCAAAGTTTTTCCGGGTTTGACTGTTCCTTTATCTTCTAAGTAATCTGGCATCTGTGTTTTAACTGCTCTAGTGTTTAAAAATGGCTCAATTAGCAATATGTATCGTCATGTCGAGTAACTGGGGATGAACCAAACAGTTTTTAAAACTCAGAAACATGGATCATGCTAGAAGCATTTTTACTGACTAGTTTCAGTAACCCAACACATACACAATCAGATAAAACTTAGAGAAAACAAGGAACTGCTCTGAAACTTGGGCACGCAGGCACAATCCGAGTTTCCTTTAACCTTTAACAGGCCGAATCATTCAGCTTTTAAACACCGAGCACGCAGGCACAATTCGGGTCAACATTGAGTATTTGTAAGATCATTGGGAAATAGATAAGGCGGAAATATTTTGTACTTATAATGAATATGAATTCCAACAACTTTATTTCATGATCTCAAAGATGTTTACATAGAAATTGAACTAAGTATAGAAGGGACGCAATTGCTGGATACTCCAAGGCCTCTTTGTCTCTCCTAGTTCATCATCTATTTTTCTCTTTCTTTTGCGATTCGGCTTCTCGGGATCGTCTTCCGTATCTCGAATGTCGACAAGATAGTATGATCCATTCTTCATGGCTTTACTGATGACAAATGGTCCTTCCCATACAGGGGGCCAATTTGTGCTTCCTTTGCTGCACCAACCTCAGCACTAAGTCACCTTCTTTAAAAGAACGATGTCTGATTTTCCGACTGTGATAACGTCGTAAACCTTGCTGGTAGATGGCGGATCTTTGAAGCACAAGTTCTCGTTCCTCTTCTAGGAGATCGACAGCGTCTTGTCGTGCTTCCTCGGCGTCCGAGTCGTCAAAATTCTGCACTCTCGGGCTATCATGGATCATGTCCGTTGGAAGAATAGCTTCCGCACCATAAACCAGAAAAAACGGGGTTTGCTCGGTTGACCTATTTGGCGTCGTTCGAATACTCCACAATACGGAAGGTAGCTCTTCTACCCACGCTCCAGCTGCTCTATGGAGAGGAGTTTCGAGTCTTGGGCGTATTCCTTGCAGGATTGAACTGTTCATTCTTTCAACCTGTCCATTAGATTGCGGGTGCGCCACAGATGCAAGATCTAAGCGGATTCCCGTTTGTTGGCAGTATTTTGCCAACTCTCCAATGGAGAAATTTGTCCCGTTATCAGTTATTATGCTGTGTGGGACGCCATACCTCATTACTAAATCAATAATGAAATTTCTGGCAGTTGCGCCATCCAGCTTTTTGATGGGTTTAGCCTCCACCCATTTTGTGTACTTATCTACTGCTACGAGTAGATGCGTAAGTCCACCTCTTGCAGTTCCTTTTCGGGGACTATAAGTCGTTTTCTTACCCGCTTCATTTTAAAGTAAACCAGAAGATGCCCCATTTTGAACGGTCCCATCATATCTAGCCCCCAGACCGCAAATGGCCATGTGATAGGGATAGTTTTAAGTGCTTGGGCCGGCAAATTGGTCTGCTTGGCGTAATATTGACATCCTTCGCACGTATTCACTATGCGCTCGGCGTCTGTCTTGGCTGTTAGCCAGAAAAACCCCGCCCGGAATGCTTTTTTGACTATGCTTTTTGATTGAGCATGATGTCCGCAATCGCCGGCATGGATTTCTTCCAGTATTTCTCTTCCTTCTTCTGGTGAAATACACCGTTGAAATATTCCGGAAGTACTGCGTTTATACAAGTGGTCATTGATCACCACGTATCCTTTGCACCGACGCTGTATTTGCCTTTGCAGTACTTCGTCTGCTCCTTCCGGGTACTTCTGATTGACTAAGAAGTTTAAATATGGAATTGTCCAATCCGGTTTAACGAGCATGACCTCAATTGTTTCGGATGCCAGAGGGTAATCAACGTCTCCACCCTTTATGGATGGTTCATGCAAATGCTGGACAAACACTCCTGGTGGTAAAGTTTTTATTCTTTCTGATCCCATGCGGGCTAACGCATCCGCGTTCCAATTTTCCTCCCTTTTTATGTGAAGGACTTCGAACCCGAAGAAACAGATGGCGAACTCATCCACCGTCCTCCGATATTCGGCCATTATAGGGCTTTTCGCGTCCCAGGTTTGGTTGAGCTGATGCTGTACCAAATCCGAGTCTCCATAGCACAAGATGCGTTTTACCCCTATTTCTTTTGCGATATGCAAGCCATGAAGCAGAGCTTCGTATTCTGCCACATTATTACTGGCGTTGAAGTGTATTTGTAATACATACTCCATTGTGTCTCCCTTGGGAGATTTTAGAACTACGCCGGCCCCAGCTCCTTCCTTCATCTTGGATCCGTCAAAGTGCATGATCCAGTACTCGGATTCTGGCATCGGTGTATTTTCCATTGCCTCTGTCCAGTCGGCGACGAAATCTGCCAAAACTTGGGATTTTATTGCCGTCCTTGGCTGGTACTTAATGTCGAAGGCTGCCAACTCGATGCCCCATTTGGCTACTCGGCCGGTTGCCTCCGCATTGTTTATAATATCCCCTAGTGGCGCTTTACATACCACTGTTATGGAATGCCCTTGGAAGTAATGGCGCAGTTTTCTGGATGCAAAAAATACGCCATATGCCAGTTTCTGGTAGTGCGGGTATCTTTGTTTGGATTCGGAGAAAACTTCGCTTATGTAATATACCGGATGTTGATCTGGTATGCTTTGCTCTTCCTTTGTCCGTTCCACAACGATTACCGCACTAATAACCCGATTTGTAGCCGTAAGGTATAGTAACATGGGTTCTTCATCTTTTGGAGATGCCAAGATGGGAGCGTTCATCAAGGTTTCCTTCAACTGAGCCAACGCTGCATCGGCTTCTTCTGTCCATTCGAACTTGTCGGATTTCTTCAATAGTTTGTAGAGTGGTAAGGCTTTATCCCCCAGCCGACTAATAAACCTGCTGACGGCTGCGGCAGAACCCGTCAATCTTTGGACATCTTTTACACATGTAGGCTTTGAGATATTCAAGATTGCCTTGATCTTTTCCGGGTTAACTTCTATTCCTCTGTGAGAAACGATGAAACCCAGAAGTTTTCCTGAGGGAACCCCGAATACGCACTTAGATGGATTCAACTTCATCTTGTAAGTGCGCAAGTTTTCGAAGGTTTCTCGCAAATCCTCAAGGAGTGTATCTTTTTCCTTGGTTACGACAGCGATATCGTCCACGTAAACATGGACGTTTCTGCCAATTTGACTATGCAAACAGCGTTGCATGCAACGCTGGTAGGTTGCACCTGTGTTCTTCAGGCCAAAAGGCATGGTTACGTAATAGTACGTCCCATACGGGGTTATAAAAGAAGTCTTGATTTGATCTTCCTTTTTCATGCGTATTTGGTGGTACCCGGAGTATGCATCCAAAAAGCATAAAAGCTCAGAGCCTGCAGTGGCGTCTATTATTTGATCGATTCGCGGTAACGCAAACCTATCTTTCGGACACAACTTGTTCAATCCTGTGTAATCTATACACATTCTAAGAGCAGTGGTGTCTTTCTTCGGCACTAATACCGGATTTGCGGACCAATCAGTATGGATTACTTCCTTGATGAAATCCGCTGCTAAAAGCCGGATAATTTCCTTGCCAATAGCCTTCCGTCTTCTTCCGTCAAATCGACGGAGACCTTGTTTGACGGGTTTTGATCCGGGAATAACCTTGAGTTGGTGCTCAGCAAGTTCCCTGGGTACGCCTGGCATGTCAGCTGGACACCAGGCAAAAATATCCCAGTTCTCACGGAGGAACTTGATGAGCTCGCCTTCCTATTTGTCGGTCATCCCAGTCCCTACGACGACAAATTTTGTCGGATCTTTGGGATCTAGGATTACCTGTCTTGTATTCTCGGACGCCTTGAAGCTATCTGTTGGCTTCCGAGTTTCTTTTCCTGCCGGCATTTCTTTCGGCGATACCTCCTTGGCTAATTCCTTCAGTTCCTCCTTTGCTATAACTCTCTGAGCGCAAAGGGCGTTTTCTTTCTCCAACTCGTTTGCCAGCTTGAAATCACCGGCAATGGTGATTACTCCTCCTTTGGGTCCTGGCATCTTCAGCTTGTTGTAGATATAGCAAGATCTTGCCATAAATTTGGCGAAAGCCGGACGTCCGAGTATTGCGTGATACACGCTTTCGAACGGCACTACTTCGAAGGATACTTTTTCCTGCCGGAAGTGATCTTTATCTCCGAAGGTGACATCTAGGGAAATTTCTCCTAGGGATCGTGCTTGCCTGCCAGGAACAATGCCGTGGAAGCGTATGTTGCTGTAGTTGAGTTGGGACTCGGAGATCTTCAAGTGCTTCAGTGTATCCAGGTACATTATATTGATGCTGGATCCTCCGTCCATCAGCACTCTTCTTAGCCTAGTGTTTTGAACAATAGGGCTTACAACAAGAGCTTGTGTGCCGGGTTCAGGGATATTTCCGGGATGATCTGACTGATCCCAGATTATTGGTGTGTTGGAGTACTTCAAGAATTTCGGGGTCGCAGGAACAACCACGTTTATTTCTCGAAGTGTTCTTTTGGCCACCTTTGCTGACGGAGTTGCTAGGAAAGTTAACATTGCTTCTCCGTCGACTCTCGGAAATTTGGGTTCGCCTTTTCGCTGTTGTTCCTGGATTTTGTCATCAGTGTCCGATTCACTGTCTTCTTTTTCAGCTTCTGGCTTTTGTTTGGCAGGTTTCCTCTTGGAACCCTTCCCCTTATTTCCGGATCCTGCATTGCCTTTCATATGCTTGTTTAGCCGGCATTGCGCGTTTGTGTGGGTTGGTTTCCCAAACTGAGAGTGGTGGACGCAGGGTTCCGACTTAATTCTCTCCCATTCTTCGGGAGTGTAATTTATTGGATCTGGACTGCGGCCTTTCCACTTATTCACCTTTTCTCCTCCAAAGGCTATGTTGACCTCCTTGGGCTTTGTTGTTGACTCCGGAGTTCCTTTTTTATCAGAACGAGGTGTTTTCTTGGCCAGTATCAGTGACTCAATATTGCCTCCTCTTGCTCTGATATCATCTTCGGCTGCAGCATGCTCATTAGCGGTTGTAAGCATAGATCCGAGATCTTTGTGCTTTTTAGAACCGACCATGAACGGTACAAGTCCGGGTTTTAGGCCATTGACGAAAGCATGCATTGCTTGTACGTCAGTTACTCCAGAGCAACTATTCTTCATTGCAGTCCATCTGGAGATGAAATCCACGTATGGTTCGTCTTCAAATTGGGTGCAACGGTTCAGCTGGTTGATGCTATTTGGGCGTTTGTATGTTCCCCGAAAATGCTGAGTAAATACTCTCGCCATATCATCCCAACTGTCGACAGTTCTTGATGGTAAACCATTGATCCAATCTCTGGCTCCGTCTAGCAACATTAGGGGAAGAAACTTGACAGCTTCCAGGTCTGTCCCGTTGTTGATTTGGACGGCTGTGTAATAATCTGAAAGCCAGGTATCCGGGTTTGTACTGCCGGTATATTTTTGGTAGGTTGGACCAACTTTGGCGAAGCCAGAATGCAGGGTTATCCTTCGGATCCTATTAGTAAAACACTTAGGACCAAAGTATATATCATCCTTTTCTGCTCTATCAATATGTGCAGAATATCTCCCGGCTGAATGGACAGAAGGGGATCTGCTCCTTTCTTTTCCATTGTTGCGCGGACGCGCTTTTCCGAGGTTATCTCTATCTCTTCCGTTGTCACGCCCCCTGGGATTAGGTGGAGTCCTGCTCCTGTACCTTTCCTTATCTTTAGGCGGTGTCCGAGATCTTTCACGTCTGTGAGGTGTATCGTATCTTCCAGCTTTTTCAGCTGGGTTTCTTGGAGGTGGCATTATTTTGCCATCATTCCGGTGTTTGTCTTCCCGATCGTGTGGTTTATATCCATCTTTCGGGAGATGAGGTCCGGTTCTAGACGCTGCGTCCCGGTTGTCGGGATTTTTCTTGTCTTTTCTCGGATCCTCTTTTTTATCCGAATCTCCGGGTTCTTCCGGTCCAGGTGCTCCAGCAGCGTAAGTAACTGTTTTGCAGAGGGCGGAATTATCATGCAGCCTCCCTGATCGCTCTTGGCCTCGCTGTTGCTGCTGTAACGCTTTTCCTGGGAAAGCATACACCCCTTGGAGTTTTTCCCCGTTGGAGTACAGATCGTTGTTTAGGATGGCGAACGCTGCTTCCGCGTTTTCCGCTGCGGTTTTGTATATTGGTTCGCCCTTGGCATCTTTGCCGTTTAACTGCTTTTGCCAAGATGGGTTATAAAACCTTTCTTTTGGCGGCAGTTCTTCCGGTTTTGCGATTCCGGGTAACCTAGTAGGTTTTAAGGCAGATCTATGCTTTCTCTCGTACTCCTCTATTTCTTCCTTCATGACTTTGATGTCATTATGGGTTTGTTGGAGATGTTGCCGAGATCTAAGCAGATGTTGCTGTTGCCGTTGGAAAGCTTGTCTCCTGGCTTCCAGCATCTCAGGGGGTTCATCTGGTCCCACTGGTGTTTGTAATAGTTCTTGCTCTTCCAGTTCTGTCATTGGCGGAGCAGTGATTTCCTTAGATTTCTTTTCCGCGGGCTTTGTGCCACTAATATCTCCAACTTCCAGGTTTTCATCAGCGAGATCAGCTGACTTTTTCTTCCGGAGTTTGTACTGGAGTTTTTTAGAAGCACGGTGCTTTTTCTTGGAAGAAGGAGGTTTTTTGACAGGTTCATCTTCTGTCATCTCCTTGACATTAGGGAATATCGGAGAAGTTTCTCCGTCTTCTCTCTCTTCCACTGGTGGAGGAGTTTTAGGGCTTTCCTGGCTATCGGCACCCGTTGTATCAGCTGGTTTTGCCATTAGCACTTCATGGAATCCCTCTTGAAAGGACTTAACTTTTCTTACGAAGGCATCATCGTCTTCGTCTTCGGAGTCGAAGTTATCCGATCCGGTTTCCGACTCCAATCTCGCCTCTATGGCGGCAAGCACGGACTCTGCTTCCGAGTTCATCGTCTGGTTGACGGATGTCAGATCTTCCGTCTCTGTGACGGGTATTGGTTCTTCCGTCTCTATGACGGGTAGGTTGTTATCTGCCTCTTGCACGGGATTTCCGTCATCCGTGTTTTCAGCGATTTCGGATTGCACCATGCCGATAAAGTGCGTATCACTGTTTTGTCGGCGATCTGAGCAAAATCCGGCATCATAGTCGTCTTCGACTGGGTATAGGGCGGGTGGGATAAATTTGCTTCCACCGCAAAACCCCATTGCCTCTGCAGTTAGTCCGATAAAGATGTTAGCAGATCCAATCGGTAACACGCAGGCACTTACCAGGTGGTTTTGCGCCGGTATGTAGGATTCGTTGTCGAGGAAGCGCCCGACGTCGTCGTCGAATTCCAAGCTTCCGACAGTGATCGATCTTCCAATTCCGCTGAGTATCCCAGATCGGAATTTCACGCCTGACGTCGTTTGCCCCACGGTGGGCGCCAACTGTCGAGACATCGTAGTAGTTTTCATAGACTGGGGTGCCATGAGACTACGGTAGAGACGTGGGGTAACGGGATAGCGTAGTAACATAGAACACGGGATTTTACCCAGGTTCGGTACGTCGCGACAGTACGGCGTACCTACTCCTGCACTTCTCACTAATTGGGACTAAAGCCCGTATAACAGGGTTACAATGTGAGGGAATAGATCTAGCTACTCGACGAGGATGAACTTCTCGGCGAGTTGCCTAGAGCTTTAGCTTGTGAAGCTTGAACCTAGCACCTATGTAATCTATCTCCCGTCCGGCTTTATATAATAGCCGGATTAGGGCTTACAGAACAAGAAACCTAGAAGACTACGTTTAACTTGTAACTTGGAAAGTAAGGAATCCGTCTTCTCCTCCAAGCCAGATCACGTGGGCCGTGATCCGGGTTCTTCTAGAATCCGGCTTCTGCGCGTCGGACTACTGGGCCGCCCAATGGACCTAAGCCCATTACCATGTAGGCCACCCTGGTAGTCCGGCTCTTTTGTCTACCATCTTCTATACCCCTATTCAGTATATATCCGACAACTAGTAAAAATGAAGCCTCTCATGCTAGTAAACCTTCTACTATCAATGGTAAAGTAATTGGTGTTTGCAATATTCCCACTCCTGCTATTAAAAATGCAAAAGTGTCTGAAACTGCTAAAAATGCTCCTGATAAAAGTCCTGAAATTTCTAGAAACATGGGTGACAATGGTCCCATTACCTTTGATAAAAATGATCTTTACTTTGATGATTGCAACATAACTGAAGTGATTAAGTTCTTACAAAATCTTGCTAGTTGTACTAATGCTAGTGCTATGAATATGGCTTTCACAAAACACATTACAAATGCTCTCGTGCAAATTAGAGAGGATGAAATAAGATGTGGAGCCTTTATCCCTAGTAAGTTAGACGATGGTTGGGAACTTATAACTAAAATCAAAGTGAATTATTTTGATTGAAATTCTCTATGTGATCTTGGTTCTAGTATCTCTGTTATGCCTAAGAACTTTATGATATGCTTGATTTACCACCATTGGAATCATGTTATTTGGATGTTCCTCTTATTGATAATGTTAGAAAGAAAGTTTTGGGGAGAGTTGATGATGTTCTTATCATGGTTAATAACAATCGTGTTCCCGTTGATTTTGTTGTCTTGAATATTGAATGCAATGCTTCTTGTACAATTGTTTTGGGAAGACCTTTTCTTAGAACTGTTGGTGTTGTTATTGATATGAAAGAGGGGAATATTAAATTTCAATTCCCACTTAAGAAAGGTATGGAACACTTTCCTAGAAAGAGAATTAAGTTGCCTTTTGATTCTACTATTCAAAGAAATTACAATTTGGATGCTTCTTCACTTGAAAACATGTGAAGTTTCTTTTCTGGGCCTAGCTAAAAGGCATTAAAGAAAAACACTTCTTGAGATATAACCCATGGTTTTATTTTTGCTTTTTTTCTCTGTTTTCTTTGAGTCAAGGGGTTGTATACTTATGTAGCAACTCCCTTTTATAATTATTTCCATGTTTTAGTTGTGCCAAGTAAAGTTTCTAACGAAAGTTGGAGTTGGTTTTGGATTTCTGCGCAGGAAACAGATTTCTTCTGTCCACCGTAAAAAATTGTGAAAAATCCAGAAAGACCGGAATGACCTGAAATATTTTGTTCTTATTCCTCAGCTAATTCTGAACTATTTTATTCTTTAAGTTTTTTATTTGAGCAACGTAAGTGCCTCGAAAAAATTCGTCTTTACAGACTGTTCTGGTTTTGGCAGATTCTGCCATTTTTCTTGCATTTTCTCTTTTACGATGTCAAGTGGATTTCTTTGATTCATGAAACATTAGTGGCTGTAGCTAATGTTTAAAAGTATCAATAGCACTTTTGCCCATACAAAAACCATTGATTTTTTTGATTTTTGCACTAACCCTCTAATGTGAATTACTCTTTGAGTGTGGTGTGAAGGAAGTTTTCAAGGGTCAAGAGAAGAGGGTGATATAATGTGCTCAAGAAGAGTGCCATGTCAAAGTTTGGGGATTACCCCGTGGTTCATCCCCGAAAATTCTAAGAATACTCAAGCATCTAAGCTTGGGGATGCGCAAGGCATCCTCTTCTTCATCAACAATTTATCACGTCACTTCTAGTAAAACTATGTTTTTATTCGGTCACATCATATGAAATTTACTTGGAGCGTCTGTTTGTTTTTATTTTGTTTTTTTGTTCCTTGATGCAATAAACATCATTGGAACCTAGAATCCTTGTTTAGGAGAGAGACACGCTCCGTTTTTTCATTTGAATACTCGTTATGCTCGTATTCATGGTTTTTCTTCTAGCTGCTGCAAAATTCATGTTTAGCTCATGTTTTCATTGTGTATCTTATACAGTGATGTTAGATTTAGTAGGGTTATGCGATTACTCTCATGCTTTCTTGCTGTATCATTTAGAGAGTTTTTGTTAAAACATATTTTGTATGGTGCTTGTTTGGAAAAGAAACTGCTACATGTGGTAGAATTTATAACGATGCAAATAGAAGCTTGTATAGACTGTGGCAAGACTTTTTCATATCATGCTAGATGTTATTTTAATTCTAAAGACTAGTGGTTATTTTTGTAGTATGTTTTGTCTTAAATAGCTCGGAGTGTTTAAAGTGACATTGAAAGAATCATGAGTTGTTCTTGTCATATTGAAGCATAAATTTGTGGTGTTCTCCTTTGAATGTTTTATTTGGTTGACTTGGAGCATGCTTACACCATGTTTATGACTACAACCTAGTCACCTATAGACTCTATGATCATTTAGTTTTTGAACTTGTAGTACCACTTATGCTTTCATTATAGATGTTTTTGTCGCTATGTATGATTATGTCCTTTAGGCTCTCTTGATTTATCGCTCCGAGTCTTTTGCTAGCCTCCATATGTACTGAGTATGAGCTCTACTCGTGCATGCAACTCCCAAAAACCAAAGTATGTCAAATGTGTCCACCATTACTACCTACATGTGGTACTTAACTGCGACAACAAATAAATTTCTCATTTGTTTCCTTTAAAACTTTCAAAATTACTCATGTTTTGTGTCCCTGTTTTAGCTCATGAGGACGTAAATAGAGGATAGTTATATCACTTGTCGATTGGATTTCACACCCTGTACTAGTGGCTTCATCCGCTTATCCAATTTATAGAAGAGTTGGCGGCAGGGTGCCCGGCCCTAATTTAATAAAAACAAATTCTCTTCACTATTTTTGCCCCTGATTTATCAGTCAAAGAATAATTGCGTAAACAAAAGAGCAAGAGGGATGACCTTCTACACCAGTTGCTTCCTTCAATGGGAGCCGCTCTTGTGGAGTCTAGTTGGCTTGTGACGTACCGTATTTTCTGTTTACCATTCATTAACATAAGCATACACCTCTTTGAAAAATAGACACTCCTCCACGGTATGTGATTGTTGGTAGGCACTCGAGGATTCGGTTAGCCATGGTTTGTGTAAGATGGTTGGCAGGAGTATCAATCATTTTAAATACCTCTATTTAATAAAATAAAAAGCTTTAGCATATGATTGATCCATCTTCCCTCTGCGAAGGGCCTTTCTTTTACTTTTATGTTAAGTCCCCATCTTATAACTTTATGCATAGTTGAGAGAGCATAGTTGCCATTCTGAGTTTAATGTGCATTTGTCCCAAAAACATTATTATTTTATTCATGATGTGTTATTACTTGCTCTCAAATTATTTGTTCTGTTCTTCCTCTTAAACTTTGAAGGTGTCCTGGCATTTATGTTTTGCCCCACTCTTAAGGAGAAGAGAAATATCACTTTGCTATGTTACCTCTATACTTGAAACAAACATATAACTTTCAATGCATTATTATTCATGATCTTTTATTTGTGTTACTTATCATGATGCAAAGTGATTGCTATGTTTTATTGCTATAATTATCTATCATGCTTGTGTTTAAAGTACTATGATCTCGGCGTACATATGCTTTTACAATATTGATGATCAAGTTTATCTTGGTAGCATATCACCTCAGAAATTATGTGTTCTTATCGTTTACCTACTCGAGGAAGAGTAGAAACTAAGCTTGGGGATGTTGATGCGTCATAAACGTATCCTTAATTTCTGATGTTCCATGTTGTTTCCATGCTATTTCCCACATGTTTGATATACACTTTATGTCATTTTTATCGATTTCCGGGACTAACCTATTAACAAGATGCCACAGAGCCAGTTCCCTGTTTTCTGCCTTTTTAGTTTCAAAAAGGTTGTTCTGGAAATATTTGCGAAATTGGAATATTTGAAGCCGGAAGTCTTACAGATTCCGAAGGTTCCACGGAGTCCCGAAGAGGCCCGGAGGGGGCCACACCATAGGGCGGCGCCCCCTGGCTACGCCGTGGGGTGGTGTGGGCCCCTCGGGCATCCACCGCCATCGCCCTTTTTCCTATTTATTCCCCCTGATACGTCAACCCTAAAAATATACCACTTTTTCCCGAGAAACACCCGAGGCCGCCGTCATGGTCATACCGAGATCGGGAGGGTTCTGGAGCTCTCCCCAGCACCCTGCCGGTAGGGAAATTCATCACCGGAAGGGTCTACACCACCATGCCCTCCTCCGAAGTGATGCGTGAGGTCATCCCTGGACTACGGGTCCGTAGAAGTAGCTAGAGGGTCGTCTCCTCCACTTTATGCCTCATGTTTAGATCTCGTGAGCTGCCCTACATGATCGAGATCATCTTTATGTAATGCTACATGTTGTGTTTGCTGGGATCCGGTGAATGTTGAAAGATATTTCTTCTGATTATCAATCTATCATGTTATCTTCATGCATATGTTATTTATGATCTTGCATGCTCTCCATTATTAGTAGATGTTCTGGCCAAGTAGATTCTAGTGACTCCAAGAGGGAGTATTTATGCTAGATATTGGGTTCATGCCTCCTTTGCATCTGTGCTCGAGTGACAGAAACGTGACGGATGGAGGATGTGTTGTTGCCATTAGGGAGAAAACAACGATGTTTACTTTGTTTACATTACGGTGCAGCCTTCATTTATATCAATTTCCCAGCTGTAATTCGTTCACCACACATGTTACCTCTTTGTGTTCGGAAAAACCGGTGAGATTGACAACCTCACTGCTTAGTTGGGGCAAAGTGATTTGATTGTGTTGTGTAGGTTCCACCTTGGTGCTGAACCGGTAGTTCGCCCTACCATCTCAACTGCAACAACCTTCTAAAGTTACAGCTTCCTACTACTGGTCGATTCAACCTTGGTTTGTTTCCGAGGGAAACTTGCTACTATGCTCTTCATACCTTCCTCTTGGGGTCTCCCAACGAACGTGTGTTACACGCGCATCAGCGCCCCCCTCTGGCCGCGCATGGGGGTGGTATGGCCCACTCCTGGGTGCCCCCTTTTGCTTACTTGACCCTGAGGGAACCCTAAGACTGGGGGGTTATCGAACAATTATTCCGCCGCCGCCTCGGGGCGGAAAGAAAAGAGAGAGAAAAGCTCTCCGGCAGGGAGAAATCTGCCGGAGAAATTCCTCCCAGGAGAGGGGAAATCGTCGCCATCGTCACCATCATCACTACGGGCTTCATTGAGATCATGATCATCATCATCATCATCCTCATCGCCAGCACCATCACCGTCACCGTCCACCTTCATCCCGCTGTAACAATGAGGGGTCCTTATTGTTGTTTTCTGCTTGATCTCTCTCCTGGTGTGGATTACTTGTTAGTAGTTGATGCTTGTGAGATTTATTGGTGTTTACACTTTATGAACAAATTGTTATTATACATTATATCACCTCTGATTATGATCCATATGATGTCTCGTGAGTAGTTTGTTTAGTTCTTGAGGACATGGGAGAAGTCATGATGTTAGTAGTGAAGTTATGTTGAAGTAATATCTCGTGGTTCAGTATTTGAGTTGTGGTGCTATTCTTCTAGTGGTGTCATGTGAACGTCGACTAAATGATACTTCACCTTTATGGGCCTAGAATGATGCATTGTGTATTTGTCTACTAATTGTGTGGTTGCCAGAGTGACAGAAACCTAAACCCCCGTTAGGAAACCAATGCACGAGGGAGTGTAGGATTCTTGAGTTTTAAGGCTCTAGTTAGATTTATCTTAATTACTTTCTTGTATTTGCGCATGCTTACGAGGGGTAAAATCACAAGTATGTATTAGTTATAGTTGCACGGTGCATTAGTATAGGTTCACCCACACAACACTTAATGAACAAATAAATATTAATCAACTATATGAAGCGAAAGCACTTGACGAAATTCCCATGTGTCCTAAGTAGAACAACCGGCTTATTCTTTGCTCTCAAAAGGATTGGTCCACTTGCTGCAATTATTACTACTATTATTTATTTACTCACACTTTATTTATCTGCTATATCCAAAATAACCAAAAACCTGTTTGCTAGTGTTTATAGTGAATTCTCTATCCAAACTGCTTGTCAATACCTTCGGCTCCTCGTTGGGTTCGACACTCTTATTTATCGAAAGTACTACTATACACCCCCTATACTTCTGGGTCATCACGAATATTTTTTGCGCCGTTGCCGGGGAGTAAAGTGCTATTGGTAAGTGGAAATGGTAAGAGGAACTTTTACTGTGAGTGTTGTTTTTATTTATGTCTGTTGTTTTATTTCATTATGGAAAATACTTTTGTTCTTTGTTTAGGGGTACTACTATTATCACTGCTAGGGTATTAGGTGACCCGTTATCTGCTGAATTAGATCCTTATAAAATACCTATGAAGATTATTGGACATGTTATGAATAACTGCTATTATGGACATGGAACTGTCCATCCCGGTGATCATTTGCTCTTTATACATGAATTATGCGATTTATTCAAGTGTGAAGGTATTACTATGGATCAAGTTAAAAGGAAATTATTCTCTTTATCGCTGAAAGGAAGAGCTACTGAATGTTTCAAATTAGTGAAGAATGGTGAATCTATTGGATGGGAGGAAATTGTTCCTCTCTTCTATTCTAAATTCTATCCTCCTAGTGAAATTCATAAAGACCGGAGCCAAATATATAATTTCAGGCCTCATGATGGAGAGAGTATTTCCCAAGCTTGGGGAGAATGAAGTTATTAATGCTCAAATATCCCCTTCATGAGCGCCCGAGTAATATTGTTATCAATAATTTTTATGCAAGGCTTTATCTTCATGATAATGATTTATTGGATGCTTCTTATTCTGGATCATTCGCACGTATGAAGGAAGAAGCTAAATGGGATCTTCTTAACCGTATTAAAGAAAACACCGAAGGATGGAAGAATGACAAAGGTAGAAAGTCAGGTATAAATTACGATTATGAATGCATTAAATATTTTATGGGAACCGATGATTTCCATAATGTTAGTGTTGTTTGTGGTCTTGGTTCTCAAATCTTTGCAAATTGTCTTAAAGCTTTTGCCTCCTATCTTGATATTCCTAAAAAGGATTATCACAAATATCATGCACCTTATAAAGATATTGTTCCTACTAGTAATATAGAAGTGCATGCTGTTAATCCTGATGTTCCTGAGCTTTATATTGAGAAAATGCCTTTCCCTACTAAAGTGAAAGAACACTCTATTGTAGCTAGTGTGGTTAATAAGTGCATTAAGAAATCTATTGAACCTGATGAACAAATAACTGTTGAACCTGCTGTAGCAATAGTAAAATATCTTGTTTGTGGAAATGTAGAGGATGGACACATTGTCTTCTGTGAGGATGCTTCTAATATTGTTCCCCGTCCACATAGACCTAAGAAAACTAGTGTTCCCGTTCTTTCTGTTAAGATTGGTGATCATTGCTATTATGGTTTATGTGACATTGGTGCAAGTTCTAGTGCTATTCCTTATGAGCTTTATAAAGAAATTATGCATGAAATTGATTCTTGTGAGCTTGAGGATATTGATGTGGTCATTCAGCTTGCTAATAGAGAAATTGTCTTTATGATTGGTATTGTTAGGGATGTGGAAGTTTTATGTGGTAAAACTAAATATCCCACTGATTTTTTAGTACTTGGCAAGGCTGTTAGTAAAACTTGTCCTATTATTTTTGCTAGACCTTTCTTGAACACTTGTGGTGCTAGTATAGATTGTAAGAGAGAGAAGACATTGACTAAATTTGATGGAAAATATTATGAGTTCAATTTATCCAAATTTGCTAGAGCACCTTATGAATCTGAATTGCCCAATGAAAACTTTAAATTTGAACAACTTGCTTCTACTGCTATTGCTCGTAATAATGCTTTGTAGAAATATAAGGAGGACCATGAAAGTTAGGTATTTATGGAAGAGAGAAATGAGATTGACGATATTCTTCTTCGTCAACTGGTGATACTGAAACATAATTTACCTGTGGAAGACTTGGGTACCACATTACCACCTCGGGAGGATCCTGTTTTCGATTTAAAACCTTTGCCCGATGATCTTAAATATGCTTGTATGGATGATAAGAAAATATACCATGTTATTATTAGTGCTAAACTTTCAGGTGAAGAAGAGGAAAGATTATTGGGAATGTTGAAGAAACACCGTGGAGCTATTGGATATACTCTGGATGATTTGAAAGGGATTTCCCCTACTATATGTCAGCATGCTATCAATATTGAACCCGATGCAAAGCCATTTGTTGAACATCAACGTTGTTTAATTTCCAAGATGAAGGAAGTGGTAAGAAATGAGGTATTAAAACAACTAGATGATGGTATTGTTTTTCCTATTGCTGATAGTAGATGGGTAAGCCATGTGCATTGTGTCCCTAAGAAAGGTGGAATGACTGTTGTGCCTAATGAAAATAATGAGCTTATTCCACAAAGAGTAGTATTTGGTCATAGAATGTGCATTGATTTTAGAAAGGTTAATAAAGTTACTAACAAAGATCATTATACTTTACCCTTTATTGATCAAATGCTATAGAGGTTGTCTAAGAAAACTCATTTTGGCTTTCTTGATGGTTATTCTGGGTTTTCTCAAATTGCTGTTAGGGCAAAAGATCAAGAGAAAACAACCTTTACTTGTCCTTATGGAACTTAGCTTATAGACGTATGCCTTTTGTTTTATGCAATGCTCCTTCTACATTTCAAAGATGCATGTCTACTATTTTTCATGGCTTTTGTGGAGAAATTGTGGAAGTATTCATGGACGATTTATCCGTCTATGGAACTTATTTAGATAATTGTTTGCACAGCCTTGATAAAGTTTTGCAGATATGTGAGGAAACTAATCTTGTTCTTAATTGGGATAAATGCCACTTTATGGTGAATGAAGGAATTTCTCTTGGACATAAAATTCTGAAAGAGGTATTGAAGTTGATAGACCTAAATTTGAAGCAATAGAGAAAATGCCATGTCCCAGGGATGTTAAAGGTATTCGTAGTGTTCTTGGTCATGCTGGTTTTTATGGGAGGTTTGTTAAAGATTTCTCTAAAATATCAAAACCCCTTACTAATCTTCTTCAAAAATATATACCTTTTGTTTTTGATGATGATTGCAAAGAAGCTTCTGAAACTTTAAAGAAGGCTTTAACTACTGCTCCTATTGTTCAACCACCTAATTGAAATTTACCTTTTGAAATTATGTGTGATGCTAGTGATTTTGCTGTAGGTGATGTTCTTGGACAACGAGTACATAAGAAATTGAATGTTATTCATTATGCTAGTAAGACTCTTGATACTGCTCAAAAGAATTATGCTACTATTTAAAAATAATTCTTAGCTGTAGTCTTTGCTTGTGATAAGTTTAGACCTTATATTGTTGATTCAAAAGTTACTATTCATACTGATCATGCTGCTATTAGATACCTCATGGAAAAGAAATATGCTAAGCCTAGGCTTATTAGATGGGTGTTGCTTTTACAAGAGTTTGATTTGCATATTGTGGATAGGAAGGGTGCTGAAAATCATGTTGCTGATAACTTGTCTAGATTGGAAAACATTGCTTTTGATCCTATTCCTGTCAATGATAGTTTTCCAAATGAACAACTAGCTGCAATAAAATTAAAATCCCAGGATAGTCCATGGTATGATTATTATGCTAACTTTATTGTTTCCAAGTATTTGCCTCAAACATTTACAGCTCAACAAAGAAGAAAATTCTTTTATGATTTGAGGCATTATTTTTGGGATGACCCACACTTATATAAAGAAGGAGTACATGTTATTATGACAATATGTGTTCTAGATCATGAACAACGAGAAATATTGAAAAAGTGCCATGGTAGTGCTTATGGAGGACATCACGCTGGAGATAGAACCATAAAAAAGGTTCTACAATCAGGTTTCTATTGGCCTACTCTCTTTAAAGATGCACGTAAATTTGTTTTATCTTGTGATGAATGTCAAAGAGTTGGTAATATTTCTAAACGTAATGAAGTGCCTATGAGTTATTCTCTTGTTTTTGAACCTTTTGATTGTTGGGGATTTGACTTTATGGGTCTGTTTCTTCCTTCAAATGGTTATACAAATATTCTTGTTGTTGTTGATTATGTTACTAAATGGGTAGAAGCTATACCTACTAAAAGTGTTGATGGTGAAACATCGTTAAAAATGCTTAAACATGTTATTTTCCCTAGGTTTGGTGTGCCTAGATATCTTATGACTGATGGAGGTTCTCAGTTTATTCATGGTGGTTTTAGAAGAATCCTTGCTAAATATGATGTTAACCATAGAATTGCCTCATCCTATCATCCTCAAACGAGTGGGCAAGCAGAATTATCAAATAGAGAAATTAAATCTATCTTGCAAAAGACAAATCTAGGAAGAATTGGTCTGATAAGTTGAATGATGCTTTATGGGCTTATAGAACTTCTTATAAAAATCCTATGGGTATGTCTCCTTACAAAATTGTTTATGGCAAAGCTTGTCACTTGCCTTTAGAATTAGAACACAAAGCTTATTGGTCGTGAAACAAGCTAATAAAGATTTTAAACTTGCTGGTAAGAAAATAATGCTTGATTTGAATCATTTAGATGAATGGAGATGTGAAGCTTATGAAAATGCTAAACTTATTAAAGAGAAAGTTAAACAATGGCATGATAGGAGAATCCTTAAAAGAGAGTTTCATATTGGTGAGAAAGTTCTATTGTATCGGTCTCGTCTCAGATTTTTTGCACGAAAATTACTCTCCAGACGGGAAGGACCTTATATTATTGAAGAAGTGTATCGTTCTGATGCAATAAAAATTGCTTCCCTCAAAGATAACACTACGCAAGTTGTAAATGGGCAAAGACTCAAACATTATATTTCTGGGGATTCTTATGATGAAGATGTTGATGTTATTCAAGTAATGACTCCGGAGAAGTTTATCGGAGGGAAGATTCCAGAATGTGCAGAGTCCGTTTTCAAATAGGTAACAGTTCTGTTAAGAAAAAGTTCGTGGAATAACTTCGAAGTTATAAATTATTGATTTTTGAAAAATATGAAAAATATCGAGCCGAAGAGGAGTTGGAGACGGTGCCCAAGGGTACCATACCATGCCTGGGCACGAGCCCACACTTGGCCGCGCCTGGCTATGGTGTGGGCGCTCCGGATCCCCTCTCCGACTCGTTTTCGACATGTACTTTCCTTTCGTTATACATATTTTTTCTATATAACCCCCCGAGGTATGTATTTTGTTTTCTTGTTGTGTTTCTCTTTCGACCTGTTTCTGTGAGGATCTATTTTCAGTTTTAGAAGCACCATGGCCTCCACCAACAACAACAAAGGGAAGGGGCATATGAAGGATGATCCCCAAGGTCCAAAGCGCAAGAACATGGATCAAGGTGTCAAGAAATAAGCAAAGAGGATGGCATCAAGCAGTGAGGGAGGTGCTTCTTCTTGTAGCATGCAGGAACCAAGACCATCAGTTCCGGTCCTCAGCCCTATCCCTGGAGTGGAGGAAACCTTTGAGTTGCCGATGAGTTTTGTGATCGTTATTGAGCTCTAAGGATCGAGGTGGAGATACTCCAAGAGGAGAACGACATGTTCTGAGAGATGTTGGCGCGTTTTCATGCCTTGATCGACAAGAGCTTACCACTAGCACCACTGAAGAATTCATTCATCATGCGTATTGCCATCCCCTTGGCTTGCTCCAAGCTTGGGGGAGTGTTGCGGTATCACACCTTTATCTTTCACCCTTTTATCTTCTAGTAGAGTCATATCATGAGTAGAGTAAATATCATATAGTATGGTTTGCAGTATGGAAGTATCACTCTTTAGTTGGTTATCGTTGCATCACTTGGTTTGAGTTGCCGTTATGGAATATTAATGAGAAGTTTCATCATCTTCTACACTTTATTTTAGCTTGCAATTTCTATTATTTGGTTGATCTTGTTATTAATATTTGTATCAATATTGGAGCATCAAGTTAATATTGTTGGTTTTGGCAAACTTAGCATTGGTCAGTAGCAACAATACTTTGAGACTTAAGTAGAAAAGAGGGAGTTGCATCTACATATATTATTACATGATCTTTCTTTCTTGTTAGCTCATAAGCTTAGTATTGTTAAATAAGATTGTTTGTACTTTGAAGGAAGATTTCATGATTGGTTTTATCATATATATGGTTGTTTGTTTTCCCTCAACTCTTATGCTTGCTGCCCAACCTTGCTAGGAAAAAACCTGTACTGAGAGGGAATGCTTCTCGCGCATCCAAACCTTGAGCCCCAAAACCATGCCATTTGTGTCCACCATACCTACCCATATGTAGTATTTAACCACCACTCCAAGCAAATTTCTTGTGTGCTACCTTTAAAACCTTCAAAATTACACCTGTTGTGTTCCTGTTTTAGCACATGAGGACGCAAATAGAGAATCTTTATCCCACTTGTTGATTGGACTTACACACCTGGACTAGTGGCTTCATCCGCCTATCCAAATTCTAGAAGAGCTTGCAGCGGGGTCCCCAGCCCCAAATTAATACAACAAATTCTCTTCACTATTTTTGCCCCTGATTTATCAGTCAAAGCATAATTGTGTAAACAAAAGAGAAAGAGGGATGACCTTCTACATCAGTTGCGTCCTTCAATGGGAGCCGCTCTTGTGAAGTCTAGTTGGCTTGTGGCGTACTGTATTTTCCGATTGCCATTTGTTAACATAGACATACACACCTCTCTAAAAATTAGACACTCCTCCATGGTATGTGATTGTTGGCAGGCACCCAAGGATTCCGTTAGCCATGGTTTGTGTAAGAAAGGTTGGGATGAGTGTCAAACATTTTATACCTCTTTTTATTGAATAAGAGCTCTAGCACATGAGTTAATACCTGCTTCCCTCTTCGAAGGGCCTATCTTTTACCTTTATGTTGAGTCAGTAAACCTACTTCCTTCTGTCTTAAGCAAGCATTTGACTTGTTGTGACCCATCCATCTATATGTTGATTTAGTCAATCATGTTCCTTATTCTTCCTTGTTTAGTACAAATGCTTTTATATGTTTGAATACCACCTTAAAAGTTATCATTGATTGCAAAGAATTTGTTATGATTGAGCATGTTAAACTTTGCAAATATAAGCTCTAATATAAAGACTCTCGTTGAAACATGAGTACATTGTTAATTGTTCTCTTACCAAGAACGAAGTTTGCCTTCACCAATTTTGATTTCCTTTTTGCACCTTTATTGTGACTCCATTTAGTTGTTTCAAGTTAAATTATATGAGAGGGAATTACTTGATAGAATGATTAGTGTATTGATAGTTATGATGCTTCTTGTACGTATTTTATTTATCGACATCTCACTCCATAAACATGTGGTCATGTTTACCGATTTCAGTTTCGCTTGGGGACAAGCGAGGTATAAGGTTGGGGGGAGTTGATACGTCCATTTTGCATCACTATTTTATATCGTTATTTTCTGTTATTCATCGATATATTTCATGTTATGATACATTACTTATGTTATTTCATCTTATTTTGCATGTTTAATAATTATGGGAGAGGAAACACCGGAACCACAAATCTGATGGAAAACGCACCATCAAGACACCCTATTTCAGAATATCAGAAGAAGAGGGGGAACACTGGAAGAGTCTTATAAGTCTCTAGGAGGAAAATGCCAGAAGATCACCCGGAGGGGAGCCACCTCGGGCCCACACCACCAGGCGGCGCCCCCCTCTAGCCGCGCCTTGGGGTGGTCTAGCCCCCTGGCGCACTCCTGGGTGCCCCCTTTTGCGTACTTGACCCCGAGGGAACCCTAAGCCCGGGGGGATGATCGAAGAATTATTCCGCCGCCGCCTCGGGGCGGAAAACAACAGAGAGAGAAAAGCTCTCCAACAGGGAGAAATCTGCAGGGAAATTCCTCCCCGGAGAGGGGAAATCGTTACCATCGTCACCGTCATCACTTCAGGCTTCATTGAAATCATCATAATCATCATCCTCGTCACCGTCCACCTTCATCCCGCTATAACAATTAGGGTTCTTTATCGTTTCTCCTCATTAGATCTCTCTCCCGATGTGGATTACTTGTTAGTAGTTGATGCTTGTGAGATTTATCGGTGTTTACACTTTATGACCAGATTGTTATTATCCATTATATCACCTCTAATTATGATCCATATGATATCTCGTGATTAGTTTGTTTAGTTCTTGAGGACATGGGAGAAGTCATGATATAAGTAGTGAAGTTATGTTGAACTAATATCTCGTGGTTCAGTATTTAAGTTATGGTGCTATTCTTCTAGTGGTGTCATGTGAACGTAGACTACATGATACTTCACCTTTATGGACCTAGGAGGATGCATTGTGTATTTGGCTACTAATTGTGGGGTTGCTGGAGTGATAGAAACCTAAACCTCCGTTAGGAAACCAATGCACGGGGGAGTGTAGGATCCCGGAGTTTTAAGGCTGTGGTTAGATTTATCTTAATTACTTTCTTGTATTTGCGGATGCTTACGAGAGGTATAATCACAAGTATGTATTTGTCCTAGTTGGGCGGTGCATTAGCATAGGTTCACCCGCAGAACACTTAATGGCCCAATAAATATTAATCAACTATATGAAGAGAAAGCACTTGACGAAATTCTCATGTGTCCTCGAGAACGTTTGGTAATCATAAGTAGAACAACCGGCTTGTCCTTTGCTCTCAAAAGGATTGGGCCACTTGTTGCAATTATTACTACTGTTATTTATTTACTCACACTTTATCTATCTTCTATATCCAAAACAACCAAAAACATGTTTGTTGGTGTTTATAGTGAATTCTCTATCTAACCTGCTTGTCAACACTTTCTGCTCCTCGTTGGGTTCGACACTCTTATTTATCAAAAGTACTACGATACATCCCATACTCGTGGGTCATCAATAGGTAATACGAATTACAAAAAAAAATAGTTTGATATCTAAAAACGTTTTCAAAAAGGAAAGTGATTGGAAAGATGAGTAATGGTTAAGTGGGGTCGACCTTGAACACTTGTGTTCATGATTATGAAACCAAAAAAAATTCTTTCCATGGATGCTTTTCAGTTAAAAACATGTATGTATTGTGCATATTGTATATATTGTACATATTCCTCCGTACCATAAAAGTAATTTGATAATTGTAGTTTCTAGTTACCTGGAAGTTGATAGTTTTGCTTTGCTGTCCAGAAAGAGATTTTCTGTGCTTCACCGTATAAAATATTTAAAATCACCAGAACGGGATATTGATCAGAAATTTCTTGAGTGCAAATTAATGCTTATTATCTTTCTTTCATTAGACTAACCTTTTCTGATTTGAGGTACATAGTTAGGTCTAATAATTCGATCTTTACTGACTGATTCAGTTTAGACAGAATTCCTGTGCTTCACTGTAAAATATCGTGATAATTCTCAGAATAGTATTTTGATCTGAAATTTTTTGTTCATAAATCTGAGATTATGATATGTCTTTCATTAGCTTTGAGTTTTTCGATTGGAGCTTCCTAACTATCTCGTTGAGTGTCATATTTACAGACTGTTCTGTTTTGAAAGATTTCTTAGTTTATTCAATATTGTACTTGGTGTTATTAGTTTCATTAGTTTTTCAACAGACAACGGAAGTCATGAGCACCTTAGTATTTACAGTGGCTAATGTTGAGTTAATATTATGAAACTTGTCAATGCTTGAAGATGAGTGGATTTTTTTTAATGAGTACTAACACTACTAATGAGTTTTTTTCAAATTTTATCTGAATGTAGTATTTAAGATCCAATGGAGATGGTGATACAAGATGAATGAGAAGAGAAAAGATCAATCTTGGGGAATCCCAAGTGAATCTCAATTAATTATTAAATAATATTCAATCATCAAAGCTTGGGGATGCCCAAGGCATCCCTTCTTTTTCCGTGCCAAGCTAAAAGGCGTTAAAGAAAAGCACTTATTGGGAGATAACCTATGGTTTTATTTTTGCATTGCTTTTCTCTGTTTTCTTGAATCAAGGTGTTGCATAATTCTGTAGGAACTGCTTATCTTTATTTTCATGTATTATTTGTGAAAAGTAAAGTTTCTAGCAAAAGTTGGTGTTAGTTTTCGATTTCCACGTAGGAACAGATTTCGGCTGTCCACCGTATAAAATCTCGTAATTCACAGAAATATCAAAATGACCAGATTTTTTTTGATTATTCCTCAACTAATTCAAAACTTGTTTGTTCTTTACGTTTTTTGATTTGAGAAAATTAAGTGCCCCCCAAAAAAATTCGTCATTACAAACTGTTCTGGTTTTGGCGGATTCTACCTTTTTACTTGCATTCTCTCTTTTACTATGTCGAGTGGATTTGTTTGCTTCAGGAAACATCAGTGGCTATAGATAATGTTTAGAATTATTTATAACACTTGTGCCCATGCAGAAAACGTGAATTTTTTATTGTGCACTAACCCTCTAATGCGAATTACTTTGAGTGTGGTGTGAAGGAAGTTTTCAAGGGTCAAGAGAAGAGGGTGATATAATGTGATCAAGAAGAGTGTAAAACCAAACCTTGGGGGTGCCCCCGTGGTTCATCCTAGAAAATTGTAAGAATACTCAAGCATCTAAGCTTGGGGATGCCCAAGGCATCCTCTTCTTCATCAACACTTTATCAGGCCACTTCTAGTGAAATTATATTTTTATTTGGTCACATCATATGAATTTTACTTGCAACGTCTGTTTGTTTTCTTTTTCTTCTATTTTACTTGCTGCAATAAAATTATTTGGAACATATCATTATTGTTTGTGAGAGAGACACGCTCCGTTTTCATTGCTTAGAACACTCTAGTTTTCATTCTTACTGTTCTGTGAGTTTTCACTTTTTGCTAGTATCGCGTTTAGCCCTTGTTTTCCACTCGTATTTTGTCCAGAGCTTGTTCGTTTGCTTCAGTTATATATGATTAGATATCTTGTCTTTGATGAATACTATCTATGAGAGTTGTTTCAAAAAGTTAATTGGTGTTGGAGAATAGTAAAATATTTCATGCTTATAATAGTACAAATAGAAGCTTGTTTAGACTGTGGCTAGACTTTATCATGTCATGTTGGATGTTATTTTAATTATATTCTTAGTAGTTATTATTGTAGCATGACTTTTCTCAAATGGCTGAGAGTGCTTAATGTGCCATTGAAAGAATCATGATTTGATTTTATCACATTGAAGCATAAATTTGTGGTGTTACATTATAACATCAAAAAGCTAAACAAATAAATAGGCACTCCTCCATGGTATGAGATTGTTGGTAGGCACCCGAGGATTCGGTTAGCCATGGTGTGCGAAAGCAAGGTGGGGAGGAGTGTCATACTATATAAATAACATGCTATAAATGCTTAATATAAATAGTTCGGAACCTCTCTCAACTTGTTTAGTATGGAAGATGACAAGAACTCTATTACCATTCGTTGACATAAGCATACACCTCTCTAAAAGATTGGTTTCGATACCTTTGTTTTAATAAAATAAAAAACTCTAACACATGAGTTAACCCCTGCTTCCCTCTGCGAAGGGTCTTTCTTTTACTTTTATGTTGAGTCTTCATCTTCTAATTTTATGCATAGTTAAGAGAGCGTAGTTGCCATACTGAGTTTAATATGCATCTGTTCCAAAAAATTATTATTAATTGATTCATTGTGTGTTATTACTTGCTCTCAAACTATCTGTTCTAGTCATCCACTTCGACTTTGAAGGTGGCCTGGCAATTATGTTTTTTCCCACTCTTAAGGACAAGAAAAATATCACTTTGCTCTGTTTACTTTATTCTCGAAACAAACGTATAACCTTCAAGTGCATTATTATTCATGTTCTTCTATTTGTGTTACTTTCCATGTTGCAACATAGTTGCTAAGTTACATTGTTGGAATTATATCTATCATGCCTATGTTTAGAGTAGTCTAGCCTCGGCTTGCAATGCTTTTAGAATATTGTTGATCAAGTTTGTGTTGGCTGCATGTCACCTCAAAAATTATTTTGTTATCACTTACCTACTCGAGGACGAGCATGAGTTAAGGTTGGGGATGCTGATACGCCTCAACCATATCTATAATTTTTGATGTTCCATGCTTGTTTTCTACCAATTTTCCTATGTATTTACTATGGTTTTATATTATTTATTGGACTAACCTACTAATGGTTTCAAAGCGCACAAGTTCTTGTTTTACACTTCGATGTGTAGGAATTAACGAGAAAACACAAAAGGAGACTTGTTGGAGAAGGACTCTGACTTTCCTGAAATCTGCCCACCAACAGTTTTTAGAGATCGTTAGTTTGACCCTAGAAGACAACATGAATTTAAGATGAAATTGCCTACAAAGTTGTAGTCCATTTCCATAGATCTTATTTAAGCCCAAGAACAGCCCAATCCGAGTTCGTATGTGACATGTGGACCAGTTTACTGGAGGACAAATATCTGATTACGGGACTATGAGAATCGGTGACGTGATTGAGTCCAACTCTTACCATATTTGATGGATTCGGCCAAGACACGACTTTGGGGCCTCATTAGGGATGAGAAGGGTCCCTAGGAAGGTTCTAGAAGTTCCCAAGAGCCCTTGGATCAAGGGGCTATCCATCAGAGGGCCGGGGAGCACTGTCACATCACATATAAGGAGAGGAAAATCCTAATTCTTGGGCAGCCACGAATTTTGCCTCCCCCATGGCCTCATCTCCATGGGGGAGGGCTCATCTACAGCACCAAGAAGCCATGGAGTAAGGGGGCTAAGGGGCGGCGCTCCCCCATGATGGCCGACCGGCGCGGGAGGAGCCCCCTACGCCACAGACGGCCGCCGACGCCACCCTGCACCTCACGTGTTGCCCCTTCTCCATCCTCTCCGCCATGATGCCGCCTTCACAAACACCTCCGTAACCAACTCCTCCTTGTATTCAGTTGTTCATCCTCCCACAAACCTCTGTACCATCCTATGTAAACATGATGTTTGATGCTATAATATCTATCCTATGATCTATGTCATGTTTCCGTAGTTTGTTTGTTATTAGATTGAATTTTTTAATGTCTTTGGTTTATTAGAGTTTTATGTTGATATGGTACTGTCCTTTGGTGTCCATTATATTTGTGCGCGCATGGATCAACACCCTAGGATTAGTAGTATGTGCAAAGGAAGGGGGTAGTTCTGTTGGAGTAACAGAAACCTAAGAACTCAAACCGGTCAGTTGCGCGTATGGGAGTAAGAGGACCATTAACTTAATGCTATGGTTGGGTATTTGTTTACCTTAATGTATCTTCTAGTAGTTACGGATGTTTGCTATAGTTCCAATCATAAGTATTTGCAATTATTGGATAGTGAGAGCTTGTTAGCTTTGCCTCTCCCACATAGAAAATTGCATCGAAGACAATGAACCTCATATCTTTACTAATTAATCTTGGACAAAGTCACCACAATTACCACCACTTTTCCACACTCATGGTACTGTTAGTTTATGGTTACTTAGTATATTCTATCGCTGCAACACTAACTTTTACTTTCTTGTCATTTATTATCTTGCAAAGCTTTCTTTCATACTCGTATTGTCACTGTAGTTTGATTTCCTAGATGAAGCAAACGTTTAGTGGCGTAGAGTTGTATTAGTGGTTGACAGAAGTGGAGAGAATATTTATCTTACCTTTAGCTCCTCGTTGGGTCTGACACTCTTACTTCTCGAAAAGGCTACACACGATCCCTATACTTGTGGGATATCAATTAGCATATGTTTTCCCCAATTTGTTTCAGATTCTTTTTGAAATGTAGCAGGTGAGCTCGAGAGTCAAATCGCTGCTCATAAATTATTTGTGGTTTCGTGCTGCGATCAGTTTCTTTCCGGTCTTGTACGTGGATCATCGGTGTTCTCTGCTTTCTTATTTCCCGCTGCATCTCCACTAGAGATCGAGTAGTGGCAGTGGTCCAGTGGAGTAACCTTCGAGTGTGTATATATGTTCATGCAGAGGCGGAGCTTAGTTGAGGTCGGGGGGCACCACCCCCAGTTTTGGAGCAAAGCCTAATTTTTTAAAGAGGGCTTAAATGCGAAGAAAAATAGTTTTTCGCCCCCAAAGTATTGGTTTCTTTCCTTTCGCCCCCCTCCACCAGCACTTTCTGCCATGCTCCGCTACTGGTACATGTTCTATGGGACTGATAGATGATGCACAACAGAGCAAATGCCAACGAGAAGGTGATGTCTACACGACAGTTTGTTTCCAAGTACATAAACATCTTGAAGATTTTTACGGGACTGATCGCGTTGTTGATCCGACCCCAGCAGTGCAAGTTCAAAGGACATGTGGGTAGGTGTGGAATTCGAACCAGCTAGACTCGTTTAAGCTTGCTCAACTCACGAGTCTCGTTCAACAAGAGTCCAGAATCGAAACTCGGCTCGGTTTGGTGAGCACACGAGTAGCTCGCGAGTTACTTGTTTAATTTTGTAAAACTATAAAATAGCAACAACATATATTGTATATACAATTATTTTTAATTATTTGAATACGTATATTGTAATAATCATAATAATAAATGAAAACATCTCCCCATCAAATAATTTATAGTCCATAAACTGCAATAATAATAATAATGTTCACATTTTTTTTTGAGAATTAAGGGGGGAGCAAGCCCCACCGCTTATTATATTACTCAAAGGCACTGCAAGCATGATACAACAATGTTACACAGAAAACAAATAAAGGGGGGAGGGAGGAGACAAATATTAGGCATTATTACAACAGGTGAGAATGAAAGATCTAAGTTGGTCGACATTGGAACGGTCAGCCAACTTGAACCTAAAGCGCCAGAGTAGGAGGTCGTCAGCAGACCTACGCAGGACAGCAGCCAGAGTACACAGGATGTTGTTGAAGACGAGGTCATTGCGAGCCTTCCAAATATGCCATAAGACAACGACAATACCGGAACTTTACTCCGTCAGGGCGGGGCTGGGGGTGCGATGTCCCATATCGAACCATCACCATCCGAGGGGGATCCAAGAAGGTTCCAAACGTCCGAGGCGAAGGTGCAGCCAAAGAAGAGATGCTTACCATCCTCTACCAACCCGCAGCGCTCGCAGCAATCCGATGGAGCGCAGTTCTTGAGGAAGAGGTTTGCCCGAGTACTAAGGCGGTCGGAATCAGCCAGGAACGAGAAGATCTTGAGCTTAGTTGGGAGGCGCAACCCCCAAGCAGAAATCGCAGACGCGTCGAGCCTGCCGTGGTAGGAGAGCATATTGTAGACCGCTCGAGAGCTAAACTGAGTCTCAGGAACCCACGCCAAGCACCTCGAATTCCCCTCAGAAGAGAGGGACACAGAGGCATACAGTGAGGAGACCGTGACTAGCTCAGCAACCGCAACCGAGGACAAGAGGGGTCAAAAATGGAGTCCATCGGTGAGAGCAACTGCCACAGAGATGTGAGGTCTCGTAGAGTAGGAGAATAGAGCCGGGTAGCGGCCGCAGAGCGGGCCGCCGGTGAGCCAGTTGTCGTACCAGAAGGACGTCAACTTGCCATCCGCAACAGTAGTACGCGTGACGGACCTGTAAACCATGAGCCACGATGCGCTCGACGAAGGATGGGTAGGCCGAAGGAGCGCCCAGATCCCTAGCCGAGTGATGATGGAACCACGCTTTCCACGGGAGATCCTCCCGTTGGTGGAGCTTGTGGATGAAGTTGATGAGGAGCACCAAGTTTTGCCGACGCAGATCCCGAAGCCCGAAGCCGCCCTCCTGCACACACAAACAAGCCTTGTCCCAGGCAATGAGGCATCTAGCACCCGAGTACGTATCCTTACCAGTCCAAAAAAAAGGCACGGCGCTTTCTATCCAGGATCTCGATAACCCCCTGAGGTAGCAAAAAGGAGGACATAAAATAGGTGGGAAGGTTGTTTAGGACGGTGTTGCAGAGAGTGCGGCGTCCCCCCCCCCCCCCCCCCCGAAGAGAGGAGCATAGATTTCCAACCGGAAAGGCGCCGGTCGAAGGAAGAGATAAGGGGGATGTAGGCCAAGTTAGAAAGTTTTAGAGGAGACAGAGGAAGCCCAAGGTAAGGTTGGGGGAAGCCAGAGAGCTGGCACTGAAGAGTGTTAGCAATAGCACTCGCAGTGGCGTCGTCAACATGCATAGGAACCAGACAAGATTTGTGGAAGTTGATATGAAGCCCATTGGCGCGAGAGAAATCATCAAGGATCACTTTTAGGTTGTGTGCAGCATCAAGCGATGCGCTGCACAAGATGAGCGTGTCGTCAGCGTATTGGAGGACATGGGGAGGGAGTGATGGGTCGATGGGGTGGCAGAGGCAAGAGGAGTCGAAGGCGCTCCAGATAAGGCGCTGGAGGACGTCGGCGACAATGATAAAGAGGTAGGGGATAGGGTGTCGCCCTGGCGAAGACCATTCCTGCACCTAATCCATTCCCCGGGAACACCGTTAAGCATAACCGCCGTGTGCCCCGTGGACAAAAGGGTCTGGATCCAACTGCACCATTTGGAGTCAAAACCTCTAGCGTAGAGAATATCAACAAGGCTTAGCCAGTTAATAGAGTCGAAGGCTTTACGAAAGTCAATCTTGAAGACAATAGTGGGGGCGCACCTAGAGTGGCAGCATCGCACGAGGTCGACGACGTAGATGATGTTTTCCGAGATCCGCCTACCGGAGAGGAAGCCAGTCTGGTCGGCATCCACGGGTGAGTGAATAGACTGTTGAAGCCTGGTACTAAGAGCCCTTGTGATCCCTTTGATGATACAGTTTTGAAGCGAGATGGGGCGGTAGTCAGAGGGGGTGGTAGCCGAGTCCGATTTGGGGAGAAGGACAAGGTACGCTCTGTTGATACGCGAGAGGTCAGAGGTACCCGCATGGAAGTCGTGAAACATCCTTGACATCACCCCAACCGTGTCCCAGAAGGTGTTATAAAAGCTGGGGCCGAACCCATCCGGGAATGGGCTGTAGTTGGCGTTCATAGAGAAAAAGACTACCTGATCTTGTCGTCACTGAAAGGGGCCGTAAGGCTGGGGGCAAGGAACGGGGTGTACTATAGAGAGAAGAGAGGGCAATGCGCCAAGAGCAAGTTTGGACAGTCCAAGCAGGCTGAGGTAGAAGGTTTTAAGAACACAGGCTTTGTCGGCGTGATCAGTGTGGGTCGTCAACCTCAAGGGAAGGGATACGGTTGCGTCTAAGACGACAGGACTCAGAGGCGTGGAAAATTTTTGTGTTCTCGTCACCCTCGACATCATAGCGAACCTTAGCCCTACAACGCCAGAATAATGCAGTTTCTTTGACGGCCACATGCAGGGCATCCACTGTAAGGGAACGAAGTATGCGCTTAATATCAGAGAGGGGGCGATACTCCTCTAGTCGATCGAGCAGATAAATGAGCACGCGGGCGTCCTGTTCGCCCAAGGCCGAGGGGGAGACACGTCTAGCCCAGGCTTTTGCACTAACCCGACACCTGCGAAGGCGGGCAACCAATCTGGAAGTAGCATCAGTTTTAAAACCAGCGAGCCAGGCATGTCGAATGGAAGTTCGAAAGCTTGCATGAAGGCCCCAGGATTTTTTGTAGCGAAAGACCGGCGAGCGAGGCACAGAGGTAGAGATAGAGGCGACGATGGGGACATGGTCGGACGTGTCATGTGTTGACGAGAGGAGGTTGGAGGCGAGAAAGTGGAGATTCCAGGCGTTGTTGATGAGGACACGGTCAAGGCGAATAAGGGTCGGAGAGTCGCGGCGATTAGACCAAGTGTAGCACCTGTCCCGGAGGGGGAGGTCGATGAGGCAAAGCCGGTGGATGCACGTATTGAACATATCGGCATTCGCAACAGAGAAGTTGGCGTTGTTTCGATCGGCGGTGTTTCGAACAAGGTTAAAGTCGCCGGCAATCAACCACGGAACAGAGTCCCCAGGGTCATGGGAGTCAAGGCTATCCAGGAAGACTTGTTTGTCGGGGGAAGTGCAGGGGCCGTAGATGTTGGAGATGAGGATACCGGTGCTCATAAGAGAGCATTGCAGATCCACAGAGAGGGTGAAAGCGGACCTAACCACGGAGTAGAGAGTGAATAAGTTGGAGTCCCAGGCAGATAGGATGCCGCATGCGGCACCAACAGAGGCGTTCCATTTAAAGTTGCGGAGGTTTGGAGGGAGAAAGGAGGCGAATTTTGAAGGGGAGATAGAGGAAAGCTTAGTTTCTTGAGTGGCAATAAAATGAGGTTTGATCTAGCGAATGTCCGCGTAAACCTGAATACACTTGTCCGAGTCGCCAAGACCTCTAGTCTTCCATGAGCCAACAGAAAAATTAACGCAATTCGTTAGCCCACGGGGGACACCGAGACAAACCTCGACCAAGCTTACAGGGGGCGACCAGCCAAAGGGGCCGTCGCGGTAATGCAACAGAAGGAGCAAAAGGGTGCACTCCAGCAGACGTAGCTGCACACGGACGGGAGTACAAAGCAAGGTCGGAACTAAGAAAGAAAAGGCTCCGGCGCCATCAGCTAATCTACGGCGCGCACGGACGGGAGACAGAGCAAAGCGACGGGCGTCGATCATGGAGCAACGCGGGGCACCAGAGCGCCCGGCTCCACACCTCATGGCTCCCCAAGGTCCTGGAGGCGATCAAGAGGGATGAAGTCCGGGAACCCATCTTCGAGCCCGGCCTTGCGGATCGCCTTGCGGAGGCGAGGGGAGGCCTTGCGGGCGTCAAAGACGGCGGCCTTGTTGGCTTTGGCTCATCCCAGCATGGAGCAGTGGAGGGCTGGTTCTTTAGCAGCGAGGCGGGCGCTGCGGCGAGCCTTGAAGGCGTTGTCGGCCTCCAGCTTCTCCTTTCCCTGGCGGCGCCGGACCGTCACATCGTGGTCCTCGGCGACAACGTTGAACAGCAGCGGGGGAGATGCAGTGAGGTTGATAACCTCGGGGGAGGAAGTGATGTGGATGATCTGCGGCCCAGGGCGAGGCGGTTGCGCAGCGGCGGAGAGCTCGGGGTCCGCCCCGGGTGTCGTGTGGGCGACGGAAAGCGGTATCGCCGGGGGTATCAGCGCATCCACCCACTGCATACGAACGAATGCGTCGTTGGAAAAGAACGAGACAGAGAAAGTGGAGGCAGAGCCGAGGAGGCGAGCAATGTTCACCTGCGCCATAGGGGTTTCGGGAAACTGGGCGGACATACATGCTGCAAAGACGCGGTGGAAGGATTCCAGCCCTTTCAGCAGCACTGGGAGAGGAGGCAGCGGGGCTGGCGGCGGCGAGACGCTGGTTCAGCACATGGCGGAAGAGAGAGAGCCCCGCTGCGGCCTGCGGAGCGGAGCTGTCCGGGCCCGTCCTAGACGGGCCGTTTCCAAGAGGGCGCGCGGAGACAGGGGACGGCGCGGCCGCACCCGGCAAGCTATCGAGGTCGATGTCGTCCAACCTCCCACCGCGGTCGAGTAGGGGTCCGCCCTCAGCGTCGAAGTGGATAGAGGAAAGCGACGAGCCGTCCTCATCCAGAGACCATAGTCTGACGTCACGGAGAGACACCTCGGAGGTGAATTCTCCCTCAAAGTCGCGCACGAGCAGAGCCGGAGGGACGTCATCTTCCGCCTCCAGGCGGATGACGAGGCAAACCGCCGACAAGTCGAGCTCGTTGAGGCACAATGGGTCGATGCAGCACACGTTGCTGATGTAGCGGAAGGCGTTGCGGATGTCGCCCTCGTGCCAGTGCTCAAGGGGAAATCCCGTCGCGGAGAGCTGGGCAAGAAAGCCATACCTCCATCCGAACCTATTCTCCCTCTCCTCCGGCTTCTCGAGGATGATGTTGTCGTGGGATAATCATGGCAGACGTTACCAGGGGTAACTTACATTGGGGCAAATCGACTCTGGTGTTTGGGAGAGGGTTTAGCTCAGGGGAAATCATGTTTTTTGGTGACCTGGTAGCTCGGGCTGTAATGTCGCCGAGTCTCCGATCTAGGGTTACAACTATCAACTCTCGTACTACTGGAATAATCGAATAGCTGGAAAACTCTTGGTCTCTTTGTCCCAGGAGCCGGTTTATATCTTACCCGGCTCTCTGGCTTCCTATACAAGTCATACCCGCTACTTGGAATACACACACAACCCTAGATTTCCCAATCTTGGCCCCCAAGGTATGGACTACGAGATCCATGCTTCCCCTTGGGCCTTCTAGAAACTCCTCCACCTTGGGCCGGGTCTTGTGCGATTTCCTTCGGGCCGGGTTTCACCTTGGCATGAGCCTACCGGGTTACCATCCCCCCAATAGATGTAGTTGCCGTCGACGGAGATGGGGAATATTTCCATAGTGGCGTCGCGGATGGCCTGGGAGGGGAAGAGGACAAGCATTGCACCGTAGTCGGACGCCACGAGCCCAAAGGAAGGGTTGCCACGGTGCCGCTCGAGCGCGCGGCGCAGCGTGAACCCGGGGAAGTCGGAGGCGGGCTCGATGAGGGCGTAGGAGAAATGTCGACTCCCCGCGTGGTCCTCCGCAAGCAGCATGAAGACCCCCCCCCCCCCGTACTCCGGCCTCCCGCGAGCCGATCCCACAAACGGGGAGTCGCGAGAAGCAGGCACGGGAGGAACAGCCTGGGTCGCCCCGGTGGAGGCGAAGGGGTTGGCGCCGCGCGTCCATGGCGGGTGGAACGGCGGGACGACGGGGGGTTCAGAGGCGAGAGAGGCGGGGGAGGGACACCCCGCGGGAACGGCGTGGGAGGCCGGAACAGCGGCCCGCGCGGGCGGTCGATGAGGCGCTCGAAGTAGCGTCGCCTCGGCGAAGTCGGTTCACGGGGGGGGGGGGGGGGGGGGCGAGCTGGAGCGGGGGCTAGTCGGGGGAGCCATGGGCACCGCGCGGCATTGCCTGTCAAGGGAGGTGGGGCGCATGTAGTCAGAGTAAGGACTAAGGGAGGACGCAGAGCAATAAGGCAGGGGAGGGAGCGTCGCCTCCGGTGATCCGAGCGCCGCAGCAGATGCAGCGCACCAGGTCCCTGCAAGCTTTGATGAAGTGGTCGGAAGCCAAGCAGCGGAAGCACACCTCAAGGCGAGATCGGCGGATGAAGGTGCGTCTACGACGTTTGGGGGGTGGTGGAGGAGAAGGGGATGGGAGAACCTCTTTATAGGACGTCGGGGGAGAAGCGGGGACAGAGGGAGAGTCAGTGGTTTCTCTCTCGGATGGGGGGGCTGTTCGGCGGAGCCATGAGGGGACATCTGCGCGGCGACGGGATCGGTCGAGCGGATAGGGGAGGGAGGGGGTGTGGGGTCATGATTCCCCGTGCGGCGCAGGGAGCCAGAGGGATGGGGCGCCGCGTGCGTCACCGGGTCACTCTGCAACGCGGTGCTGGCAGGGGGATCGACGGGGGCGGCAGGAATCCCGGGGCAGAGGGGCGAGGGATCGATTTGAGGGGACGTGAAGGAGGAGATGGTTGAGCGGCGGCTGGGGCCTACCTGGCTGGGGCCCACCAGGGTGTCGTGGCCACCGAAAGTGGTTGGCCCACCTGACGGGGGCGGGTTGTCGGTCGACGCACGAGCTGACGTGTCCGTCTGTTCGGTCGGGAGCTCGTGGCAGGTGGAAAAGTCCGGCGGCGGCGGAGACCAGACGGAGGCAACCGCAGCGATGGCAGAGGAGGGAGATCTGTGGAAGGCGAGAACGAGTGAACCTATGCGGAGTGGAGGCGTAGCCAGGAGAGTGGCGGCGACTTCCGCTGGCGCAGAGCTCGAAAACACCAACAGCTCCACTCTAGCGACGGTGAACGGGGCCGGGGGGTAGGCACAAGCGAAATTCAGTGCGTTTTGGATCCACACCGGTGAAACGTGAAGATCCATGCGGTCCACCGACACCCAGAAGGCAGTAGGCTCGGGATCGGGGTGGAGGAAAAGGGAGTGAGCTACCTTGGACCGGAGATTAGCGAGAGCCGGAGGAGGCGGCGGCGTACCTGGATTGGAGGGCGTAGTTCGTCTATGGCGTCGGGAGGGCGTAGTTCGTCTATGGCGTCGGCGACGCCGTTGGGCGCGGCGAGCTCCCACTGTACCAGGGGCAAGGCCCTCCGCGACGGCTGGAGGATGGCTTGGGGCGGCGGGCCTGGGGACAGCACGAAGATGAGCTCCATCAACAACCTCCGGCAGCACCAGAGCGGGAGGATGGACCGCGGAGCGGGCGAAGGACCACGGCAGCGGGGGATCTGGGGATCCGGGGCGGGGAGGGAGGAGCGTCAGCGATCCGAAGCGGCAGGCCTCCGGGGGAGGCAGAGTCACCGGCGGCGGGGGGTCGCGAGCGGTCGCGGGGAGGCCGCCTCCGCAATCGCCGGACCGAGAGGGTGGGGGGGGGGGGGGCATTTTCGATCCAGATCCATAATAATGTTCACATAAATAATAATAATATCATGTAGTCACTGTTTTTACCGAGTTAAACGAGTACTTGGTAAACTCGACTCCTCTACCTTGAACTTTTTCACTACGACCAAGCCATCCAATTTGCATGACCAAACCTGAATCCTCTCTGAAAGACTACAGACCCGTGCCAGTGGTGCAGGGAGGCAGAGGCGTGCCGCACAGGCACCTGTTGTGTTCGTAGCATTCCGCCCCGTGCAGCTCCATGAACCTCCCCGCCGGGATCTCGCCGCAGAGTCCATTGTAGCTAACGTCGAAGTAATCGAGCCTGACGTCCAACAGCGACTTGGACACGCTGCCGTTGATCCTGTTGTGGCTGAGGTCCAGGAACCTGAGGTGGTGCGGGAACGTGGCGTCGCTCATGTCGAACTCCAGCTCGTTCCACGACAGGTCCATCTTGGCGGCCGGCTTCGCTATGCCGAACAGGAACGAGGACGGGTCGCCAGAGAGGCCGTTGCGGGAGAGGTCGAGGGTGTCAACATCAACGTCGCCGAGGTCGGCCGGGATCTCGCCGGTGAGCCGGTTGTTGGCCAGGATCAGGAACCTGAAGCTCCCATGCAGTAGACCCGGCGGGATAGCGCCCGTCAGCATGTTGCCGCTGAGGTCCAGGTACCGGAGGTTTGGGAGGCTGCTGAGGGAGCTCGGGATGGGGCCGGCGAGCTTGCCGTCGGCGACGACGAGGGTGCGGAGGGTGGTGATGCCGGCGAGGAAGTCCGGCACCGGGCCGGAGATGGAGGTGCCGGCGATGTTAAGGTCCTCGAGGCGAGTGAGGTTGGCGAAGGAGGGAGGGATGGGCCCGGACAGGCCTCGCACGGACTGCACCTGGAGGATGACGAGCTCGGGCAGCTCGCCGAGCGCCGGCGGCACGGGGGCGCGGACGCCGTCGAGGGACGACAGGGCCAGACCCGTGACGCGACCTGCCGCGGAGCAGAAGACGGCGGGTGGTTCCCAGGCGCAGCAGTCGGTGGAGGGGAGCCAGGACGATAGCTGGACGGGGTCGCCGAGCTGCGCCTTCACCCTCAGTAGCGCGGCGCGGTCATCGGCGTCGCAGTCCATGGCGGTCGCAGGGACGATGGTGCAATGCACCGTGAACAACACGAGGCAGAGCAGAGCATGCCACGAGGGGAATGGCAGATCAGCCACCATTGCTGCGCGGGGGGAGCACAAATGCAGGAGTATTCTGTCTCTCAGGCATCTAGTAATAAATACTCTTCAGACTCCCGAGACAAGATCGATCTTGCTAGTACTGGTGAAGATCTGAACATGGTGGTTGTGAGTTGGACGATAACCACGCCGAGCCGTGCAGGATTCTCCAGGTACAGAGGTAGTTATCACCGAATTTCAGATGGGATTTCACAGTACAAACAGAAAAGGTGCCCGAGGAGTTCAAACAGAGCTGGACATAGATCAATCACAAACCAGTGTAGTAGTATTACACAACACAAACTGGACATAGCACACCGTGATTTTACAACACTCGAACAGAGCTGGACATAGATCGTTTTCTTTTTGCGAAAAATAGAACTATCTATTTATTCAGGAACATTGGGCTGGCCTGATTCAAGAACATGGCAACGCCTGCAGGGCTTCATCACATTTAACTTGACCGTGGAGGGAACTTTCACCGCAACATATCTTTCGATGGCCAAGAGCGCCCTGTGGGCTTCCCTGATCATATGATCTTCTAGACGTATGCATGTACCGAACTTGTGGTCAGACAGCCTATAAGCATATTCACCACTCCTACAATAATCATATGGGACGGTATCCAATGTAAGGCACTCGAGTGATGTTGCATTCTCAAGAATATGGCAGGTTAGCTCGACCATGCTCTTTGCAGAGCAGAAGCCGATGATCTCCACCTTCTTGATGTGGCCATGTCGGCGTCCCGGCATCTGCCGCAGATGCGAGGAATCTTCAACTGAATCATGCTCCATGCAAGTCTGATCAACCTGCATAGGACCAAAATGCTTTAATTAATTCATCATTGCTCTATGCGGAGTAGATATTATATGCAAGATAAATTGACTTACTTCCAGCCTGAAAGTCTCCAAGATAGGACAGGCATCCAGAAAAAAGAGTAGAGAAAAATAATCGTAGTCTGGGGAAAAGGCCCCACTTAGATCTTCAAGATGAATTTTTAGGCGCTTGAGGTGGAGGAATTTGCCAGGTACAGATGGTGTGCTCAACATCTGCACAGGAATTATATACAATGCATGAGTAGTGTTATTATATGAATGATGCCCGCATCTAACGATCAAATCAGCAAGTTTTTCAGTTCGGAAACAATCAAGAAGTTTCAAAATATATACCTCACCGGGCGAAGAAATGCTGAGAGTTTCAAGATTTGGCATACTGGCTGGAAACTTGGCACGGGCATGATAAACAAGGTTAGACTCTTCAGCACAGAACATTTCCAGGTCTTTCACCTGCAATGAATCTCCAATACAAATGTGTGCAACAACACTCTCGATAGAAACCTTGCGGAGATTTGGAGCTTTATTGTCTATAACTGCCAGTTTGCTGCAATAAGACACCGTCAGGTTGACGAGCCGGTGTAGCAGGCGAGGTATCTCAAGGAAAATTATCTCACTGCAATAACTGAGATTAAGCTTCTCCAAAGCAAAAGAATTGGAAAGAAGGCACCCTAACTCATCTCCCTTAATATGTACATCACACAGATGTAGCCTTGTCAAGCAACCAAGTCCAGCCATGGGACGGAAGACGCAGCAGTTGAGGTAAAGACTTCGAATCGAGTTTCCTGCACTCCCAGCGAATAAAAGTGAGCAAGGGAAGTTGTATTTCTCTCGCTCGAGTTCTTCAATCAAGTCGTACCCTAGAAACACTGAAACATTGAGTTCTTCAATCCCTGGAGTAATAGCGGTCTCAAGCCAACTGTCAAGCTGACTGGTGTCAAAATGATAAGAACCACAATATTCAAACTTGAATCTCTTCACGCCATTGCCCGAGTGGTTTTTCATAATTTGGTCAACTCTCTCAATGAAATTCTGACAATTCTTCTGTTGATTTATAGGATCCCGATATTTCTGGCCCATCAACGTCATAGTGAAGGTGAGGTTGGGATGACATCTCCAAGAACATTGAAAAGCGCGAGACACGCAGCTAGCTCGAGCAGAATCTCTCAGTGGCAGTAAGGAATGTATACGATACCAGATGTCCTGCACATAAGAGAATTGGAGAAACGTTAATATTGAATTGTATTGGTAAGTGGCTCCTTTAACTGGAGTAAAAACAGGACCAATCAAGTATTTTAACACGGACAAATGTTTTTCCTAACCGAGTGATCAATTGCTTTTGTAAAGTCATGTGTTATCCTCTGAGTGTCATTACTTGTTCTCAGAATGTGCACAATAGTGAAAGCAATGCTCTAGTGTGAAATATGAAACTACCTAATATGTGCACATGAAAGAATTTTTTTTTCCAAAAATTTGGTTACAGTGCAGCATTTTAACAGGGTAGAGAAAGTATCCTCAAGATATCTGACCACATTCCCAACTCTTAGTATGAATATGCATATTTCTTCTGGTTCTAAACTATAGGAAGATAGGAGAGGATCTCTCTTACTCTAAGTAACTTACATAGGCTTCTTTAGCTTATTTTATTCAGGGACCAATACTTAATCGAAATTTCTGAACTTGTGGCTTTCATTTTGGTATTCAGAAATGGACAAACTAGATTCCATCGCATAGACCATTAATCAAATTTAACTGACATAGATTTGCTCTCGCCCCTCCTGGGACTGATTTTGGAGCTCTTCGTATAGCCCCATAGGCCCCAACTTTATTTCTCTTCTCCTCGGAATGAACCCATAACCCCTGCCTTTGGTTTCAGTAAGGTACGTGTAAACGCAAAAGCAGAGATTCAAACATTATATATTAAATTTTGGGTTTGTATACATTTTAAAGTTATAGGAAAATGAGTATGGGATTTCTGTAGACAAAGAATCTACAAATGTTTGAATGCTACTGAAAAAATCATTAGTCTAGAAAGAAGACTCTGGAGACTGCAGTCAAAGGGGTAAAATCATTTGAAAGGCATGGGGAAAAGAAAGAAAGAAAGAAAGAAAGGTTCCAAGTACCTGATAGTGAGCTGTGAATTTAAGAGGAAAGTTTGGCGCCTGGATTGGTATTTTTGTCTTATTCCATTCTTTAGGAATATCGGTCTTAAGTGAAATAATTATGTGTTCACAAGAAAGAAGATCTGTAGTTATGCTAGAGATTAGAAGTGCCCACATGACATATTGCTGATGCACTCATGTTCGCAATTTTATTCTAACACAAGGATCAGGCAAAAGGTTTTACTATAAGCTTTTGAATGCTGAAAATGTGTGTGTCAGATGTGATAAATATAAATATATATATAAATATATATATATATATATATATATATATATATATATATATATATATATATATAGGGTCGCGCTATTTGACACCCAGGGTGCAGAATAGTTATTCTACACCCACCCTGTATCTTTTGAACCGTATAGGATTTTTACGTCACGTAAATTTTGTCGTGTTCCTTATGTCGAATAGAACGTAAGAAAATATATACATGACATAAAAAATTTATTTAAGTGACGGTACAAAAAAAAGAAATAATACACATTTTTATGTTGTTTTTATGACTTTTATGTTGGTATGAGTCATATTTTTTTCGTATTTATGCCGAGTATTCTCTTATGGATCAAACATGAACGTAAATAATTACATACATAACATAACTTTTTGACTTGGGAACATAAAACTAATTGTGGGTGCAAAATAAGTTTTCTGCACCCAGGGTGCCAAATAGGGTGTCTATATATATATATATATATATATATATATATATCTGATGGCTAGCTTCTAAGGAAGCTGTAGTTTACTTCTTCACTGTCATAATAACAAAGTAGGGAAGTACTGAAATATCTGTTTGTAACCATTTGTGCAATAGAGAGCACCCATGACCATTAGAGTGACCCCAACAAAAGAACAGAAATATTATACACAGTTCGCAATTTAAGTCTTTCATTGTCAGCAACTTTATATTTATATGCAGTACCTCTGGAAGTTCTGGCCCTGAACTTCTCGTTCTATCAGCATCTTGAGAAATATTCTCTTGTTGACAGGGCGAGTCTTTTCTTTCATCCAGTGATGCAATCGGCATACCTACAACTAATCACACATGGAAATTAACACGAGAAAAAAAAACTCATGGGTATGAACGCAAACACCGATTTCTCGAAACAGGCTTTCGCCCCGCTATATTAATATAGCAACCACCCAATACAACCAACGAGATTCACGAACTGAAAGAAATGCTAGGGCAGCAGCAATCACACGCCCAAAAGAAGAAAAGAAGAAACAGATGGGTATGAGCGCGAACACTGGTTTTATTTTCATTATCCAAGTTTTACAGAGTAACACATGTTTCAGTTTAGGAACATAAACAATTAAGCAAGTATGTTTCGCAGTCAAGTCAAGTCACTATCATCTAAAACAATAAACATTAAAGTGGATCCCGTTGGCCATGCCTTCATTGCTCTCCTCCGTCCTGTTTCATCTCCAAACTCACGGTGGCTAAGCAGGACATTGCCTACAGTGTTTCCTTGATAACTAAATATAGTATCACAACCAAAAAGCTATGCAAGAAAATCGGGGAAAAAATGACAGCATTGATCCAGGATGTACCTACCAACCACCATGACACAAAACTCATGACCAGGATTTGATACAACGGCCGTTAAAACCGTTGACCGTGAATATAGTATTCGCTGGAAACTCGAGCGTGCTAAGAGGTGGCTTACCAACGGCTTCTGTTTGCTCGAGAGCCAGCAGCCCCATGATGCGACGACGACACCTGGGGTGGAGATTCGCGACGACATCTGGGATATCTCTCGTTCTATTTCGGTTTGACTCCAACATTGCGAGGTGTCCCGCTCTCTCCCGAATTCTCAATTCAATTATTCTCTGAATCTTACAAGGCGAGGCACTGAGCAAAGGGAAATCGCGTCGGCGCCGACGGGCGGAGAACCTGCTGCTAGAGGAAACCGTACAGGACTCGTCTCCTCTCCCCCTCCAGCTTCGTCCCCATCTCACTCGCTCCTTTTTCTTTTGGGTGGGCGTAGCCGCGTAGGGGAGGCTCACTCCCTCGCAGGCCGGTCTAGCAGCATGGATTTCTTGCACGACATGGCACGCTAATAAAAGGACCGTGCCAGCCCACGGCCTACATTGGCACCAGACTTATCACCGAAATGAGGCCCCCCTTAAAAAACCAAAATGAGGCCTTAATACCAGCATGACACGGCCCGTTTTATTATTTGTCTACTTCCTCCGGTCCTTAATAAGTTACGGAAGTTAGGCTAACATGTTGTAAGTAGTTAGCTCATTTCTTTCTACATTTAAATCGGATCGGAGTTAGTATTTTTTTTAGAATTTTTCTTTCTTATTTTCAATTTTTTTTAAAGGCTCAAAAATGGCCTAGAAGGCTGGATAGCGTGTGGTTCGGTTGCAGCCGTGTTGTGTTGGGCCAGTCCATTTAACGGGCTTATTGGAGGAGCGAAGCCTTCGGGCTGCCATGGTACAACTCTTAATAAAAGGCCCTTCGTGCTAGATCATGCCAGGGTCAGGATGGCACCCGCCGGGTTCGAGTTCGCACCCCCCCATACCCGCCCCACCACTTCTCCCCGCCACCGCCACGCGCCAACATATCCACTGTCGGGTCCGTTTCGCCACCAAACCCGCGACCCGCCGGGTTCGCAGGACCCGATGGGGACCCGCGATAGAGGAGGACGGGGTCATCAAGTTGTCGTGCTTGTCGGCGGTCGACGGACGGGCGTCGAGGACGAGGATGAGTGTGGACCAACGGCCGCTGCTTGCGGTAGCGCGGATACACGAGAATTGGGGAATCGGGGATTTGGAGAAGCAGGATGTGGCGACGACGAGGTGCTGGCATGACTGTCGCCAGAGTCGCTGCGCTCGTCAACTTCCTTGGAGGCGGCGGCGCAAGGGAGCTTGGCTAGAGCCCGGAGCGGCGGCTGCGGGGTGTGGGGAGGCGGGAGAGGGAGGCAGCAGTTGTGGAAGAAGCTGTTCTGTCCAAGACAGGGTAAGTCGATTAGTCATATCGGCAAATCCCTCGGATGATCCGGTAGGGTTTCTAGTAAGAGAACGAAATAGGCGCTGGTGACTACGACGGCTAACAGGGGCACGATTTACCCAGGTTCGGGGCCCTCGTAGAGGTAAAACCCTTATTCCTGCTCTTCTGATATGTGTTATGGATAGATCGATTAAAAAGGTGGATGCGCAAGATGAGAAATAGATTTCAAGCTATGGCTATGGTGGTGGAAAAGTAGATTGGATCCCCCCCCTCGGTGGTTCTCCCAGCCTATAAATAGGTGGCTGGGTCTCAAACCGTACCCGAGGGAGTTACAAACCCTAACTCTTAGGCGGTGGAGACTTTCCATCTTGATCCGCAAGTCTTGCGGGTGGGCTTCCACTTGACCTTCTAGAGCTGCAGGGTAGTGCCTTGTACTGGGCCTTAGTCTTGGGCCATAGACCAGGTAGGCCTACTCGATAGGTCCTGGAGTCATCCCCACGTCAGTAGCCCTCGAGTGTTTGTTCGACTGAATTAGTCGAGTAAGCACTCAAAGTTCGTTTCTGGATCTTGCGATTGAGTAGTCAAACACCTGAATTCGAGGGTGTGTACCTTGTATGGGATGTACTCGAGTATCGAGTGATAAATGCGCCTTGTGTTGGATTTTTTTCGCAGAAGTGTACGACTCAGTTGCTTGGCTCTCCCGAAAGTTCAGGGCCAATTAATTGCATCTCAGGCAAAAACAGTTCTAGCCTACACGAATTCGAGACCTCCGACTCAAACTCGGCGAGGTGATCGTTGCGACTGGGCCGTGGAGGTCTTATCGAGTCAAACTTAACCTTAAAGGGGGTACCCAGCGCGTCTGCTAGGATTTTTCTTCGTGTTGTTGACACAGAAAGTTTACTGGAGGACGCAACTCGAGTGCGATTCTAGGCCCACATGAGAGATCCTTGGGTCTTACCTTCGTACTCGAAAGAATACTGATGGAGGGATAATAACCCGGTAGGCGAACTCCAAGGTGTAACCCGGCCCAAAGGACGCTGTGCAAGATCCGGCCAAGGATAAAGAAACTTCTGGAAGGCCCAAGTTTGTAGGCCTCGTAACCCGGATTGTGGGTTACGGTGAAGGGAAGTTAGGGTTTGTATGCGGTGTCCGGGTAGGATTCAGGGTGCGTCTTGGAGGGTAAGCCAGGGGGTACGGGTGTTATATAAACCGACCCCTAGATTTGGCTGAGAGAGATCTAAGAACCCTAGCAGTATCGCTTGGTATCGAGCGTCCAGTGTATACGAGAGATCGAGTTAATATATTAAGATCGGATACTCGGCGACTTGATTGCCGGCTACCAGATCGAGTTCCATCATGTTTTCCTCTGAGCTAAACCCTCTCCCAAACGCCTGTGTCGTCTTGCCCCAAGATCAGTTACCCCCGGTAACGTCTGCCGTGATTATCCCACGACAGTTGGCGCCCACCGTGGGGCCTGCGTCCAAAGGTGTTTACATCACGGGAGAAGCTCGGAAGAACATGGAGAATCTTGTCGTCGGCGATATCTACATCGACCACGAAGGGGAGAAGATGGTGGACGATTCCGGCTGGGGGCCAGAGTCGGATCACCTTGAATCCGAATCCGTCGTAACAATCGGCCGGATCAACGTCTTCATCGGTATGGTATGTACTTCCGGTTCGATCCCTGACAATTTTGGATCTGATTCTGTGTCAGGGGAGGCCACTTATATCCAATCAGATGAAGAAGAGTCAGTTGGAACGACATATCCGACAGAAGAACCCATCGCGAAGTGGGAACAGCCGGAGGAACCGGCATTGACCCCGCGCGACCGGGTCGAAAGAGAGGATGATGCCGAGTCCATCCTGGATCTGCTGGAGAACCGGTATGAGGAGAATAACAGCGAAGAGGAACAGCATGAATTCGCGCCAAGCATCATACGCCGAGTTGCGGTTTACACGGCTCCCGCGACCAATCTCAACCAAGAGACCGTAAGCGCGGCCGCGGCCGGGTCAGCACAAGCATTAACCCGGCAGCAGGGGCCGGCTAACGGAAACACGGTTTTGGCCCAGGTTGACGGAGAGTCGGCATCGGTTACCAGTCAAGCGCCAGAAAACGAGTTACACGCGAACACGTTCGGATTCCTAGCAAACCGGACACCAGGAGCGGGTCCTTCCAATCCACAACATCCGGCCTTGTTCGACAACAATCTGATCCTAGATCCGACGGTTCTTGCCACAGTTATCACTCTAGAGAACGCGGCGGAACGTGTTAGGGATTTGGACGTAGCCCGTCGTGCACTGGAGCAGCAGAGGAGGCAAGTGGAACCAGAAAGACAAGGGATGGCCACACGGCAACGCGAGCTGGATGCACTGGAAACCCGGCTCCGAGAGGAAACGACCAGAATACATCAAAGGCACCAAACTAGATTACCAGCATTGGGAGGAGTCATAAACCCGGCCGCACTATTTATCACGCCTCAGGATCAGCCGATTCCAGCGGCAAATCAAGGAACCGCCCCTCAGCCGACAACCGGAGGAGTACAACCGGTAGACACGCAGGCCGGGTTACCCGCACCACAGACTGGAGTTACTGCCGGCAATACTGTACCACCGCCACCACCACCACCACCATCGCGTTTTCGCACACCAGCGGGTCATTACAACAATCCCATGGACAACGTGTATGCGGCAACGCTTGCACTAAATCAAATCCCCGTGAGAGAGTCACCCCACGCAGAGGAGACCCGGCGGACGATAGATATGTTGCGCACCGCGGTGGCGCAACAGGTTAATTACCCGGATCACAGAAGTGGAATGCATGGGACACCATATGTCAGCCAACAACAAGGTAACGCTGGAAACATCCAAACAAGTTCGGCACGGCGGAGGGAAGAGCAGCAGCAAATGCCGCCTCCTCCACACATTCAGGCAGTACCAGCAGCATCAGCAGCACAGGCCATCGTGGATAGTTCAAGAGCCAGGAGAGCCGTGGCCGGGTCTGCGGCACATGGGCCACCAGCAGTACCGCATCCAGCTGTACCCCCTGCAGGATCACACGTTTCCCGAGTAAGACCAGCTTCAACCATTCTTGCAGGGCCTAAGTGTCTTTCGGATAGCATCAGGGCTGAACCTTACCCGGAAAAGTTCAAAGAACCGGGTAAAGTGGTGAATTATGAGCCAACTATGGATCCGGAAACATGGTTGAGCAGTTATGAGATGGCCATGTCGATTCGTAATGCGTCCGAGAATCTTCAAGCCAAATTCATGTATCTAATGATGTCAGAGGGAGCAGCAAAGTTATGGTTCGCCAATCTACCGGAAGGATCTATTAAGTCATGGGAAGAATTGAAAACTGCGTTTATCAAGCACTTTCACGGGACGTGTAGAAAGTTATTCACTATTGATGACCTAGAGCGATGTGTTCAGAAGAAGGGAGAATCGGCGCGCAGCTGGGTGCGCCGGGTTATGGAAATTCTTCATTCATCTACGGATATTCAGCCCAAGGATGCGCTGCAAGCTATGGCAAAGACCTGCAAGTACACACCTTTAGTACAAAAGTTAACTCGCATGAAATCTAGTCGGAACGCTTCGGAGGTTACAATGGGAGAATTGATGGATGCATGCAACAAACATGCCGCAACGGACACTACGGAAGAGGAAACTGATGATAAAAAAGCAAAAGCAAACACAAGTAATAACGGAAGAACCGGCAACGGATCAGCGCCGGGTAACAACAGCCAGAACAAGCGTCTGTTTGAAGTAGGCTCCGAGTTTGTCGCCAATACTGAAGCCGGATCTTCCACACCCAGGGCAAAAGGAAATTTCAATACTGAAAATCACAATGGAGGAAACTATCAAGGGCCACCAAGGCCAAGTAATAATTGGGACATATTCAGAATGGCATGCCCGAAGCACAGCAGGAACGGTAGGCCAGCTAACCACTCCTTGGAGCAGTGCGCCGACCTACAGAGATGGAAGAATGAGGAAGTGAACAGAGCCATGCGAGGTGCAGGTCGGGGAGGAGGACCGGGTCCAGGTGGAAACCCGGGCAATGGCCCACCTCCTGCCGGTAACCCGGCAGCTGGAAATCAAGGTAATAACCAAGGGGGAGCAGGAGGTTTCCAGGCCAACCCCAAACAGTTGGGTCAATATCACGTGCACACCACAGGAGGTTCTAACAAGGACAAAAAGATACTGAAGCAAGCGGTCAATTCAATTTCTTCGGCTGTCACGAGATACCTGAGATGGTCAGAACAGGATGTAACATGGAGCAGAAGGGATCACCCGGAAAGAATAGAACACCCGGGAGTCTTAGCATTAGTAGTCGCACCGCAGGTCAATGGGTATGAGCTGAAAAAGGTTTTGATGGACGGTGGAAGTAGCATCAATATACTGTATTGGGAAACCTTCTTACGCATGGGCCTCAAGGAGTCTCAGGTACAAAAAAGTTCAACAATTTTTCATGGGATAGTGCCGGGTCATTCAGCGTGCCCCGAGGGAAAAATCGCATTGGAGGTAGCTTTTGGGGAATCAAAGGATAACTATCGAGTTGAGTGGCTCACTTTTGAGGTGGTCAAATTGCGCAGTCCTTATCACGCGCTATTCGGAAGGCCGGCTTATGCCAAATTCATGGCTAGGCCGTGTTACGTGTATTGTAACATCCCAAGTATGAAAATCTCCCCCTAGATGTTTGTTTCTTGTTTATTATTGCTTTGCATCATGTCATCATATTCTTTGCATTGTTTGCATCTGTTTCCATCTGATTTCTATTTGAATTCCAAAACAAAAATTCAATTGTGGTTCATACTTGTTATGTTACTTTGTGTCAAATAAAAACCACAAACAACAAACAAATTGTTCCACTAAAACTTGGAATCAAAATCTTTAAATTGGCTAAGTTTCATTTATTTATTTTGATACCACAAATGGCTCAATTCATTTAATTTTTCAACAAGCAACCTATTTTTTTTTTTTTTGGAAAAACCAAAGTGGGTACTTGATGCTATTACAAAACATAATCAATAAGAAAATTGTCCCAAATTTTGCTAAACCCTAACACCATTTGTTTTCTCTCTTTTCTCAAATCTGCAAAAAAAAAAAATTAATAAACAGAAAAGATAAAAGAAAACGAAGGAGAGGGGGAATAGGGCCTGCAGCCCATTTGGGCCAGCCAACTGCCCCGAAGGCCTGGTACCCCCCCCCATCGTCTTCTACCTTCGTACGGCAGGCAATCTAGCCTGCCCACGTCGGCATCAGACGCAGGCAACGGCGATCCCGTGCTCCACCTCCCCCTTAAGAACTCGAGTTCCCCCCCTCCTACCCTAATTCCTTACATCCCTCCTTCTCCCTCGAGCGCCGCAGCTCTTCTCTCTCTCTCTCTCGCTGCTTCTCCTCCCTTCTCTGTATCCTCCCCGAGAGCTCCATCACCGCCGCCCTCTCCGGCTCGCCGCCGGCGCCACGGTGCCCGCCCGCCCGCGCTTGGGCCGGGAACGGAAACGGCACGCCGCCCTCTTCCTCGGCGTGGCCTCGGCCTTCTCCGAGGATCGCCGGAGCTCCGCCGCCATCGCCGATTTCCCCACCGTTCGCCACCGCTCCCTCCATCTCAACAGCAAGGTGAGCCCGCACCTCCTCCTCGCTCTCTCCTCTCCCTGCCCTCGTGGCCCTCCGCACGAGCCCGCACCGCACCCAGCACGCCGCACCAGCAAGCACGGGCCGCGCCCGCGAGCACGCCACGGCCGCCGGCGGGCAACTGCCCTCTGTCGCTGGCAGCGACCGCGCCTGCACCTGCACGCACAAAACAGATTCAGTTAGATTCAGTTAGCCACGCGAAATACACCTTATAACCAAACCTGCTCCTATCCTGTCAAGGAACCGTTCGCAGCCCAACTGGTCCAGCCCCGTGCGCCCAAGCGCTAGCACCCGGGATCGAGTCCCGCGGGGCGCGATTTTTCGCCCCAATTTTTTCCCTCTGCGCGCAACCGCGCGGGACCCGCGCGTCATTGACCCGTGCAGCCACATCACCTCCTAGCCATCCACCTAAGCGCCACAGTGGCGCTGGCCCCACTGTCAGTGGCTGGGTCTGCTCACTGCGTGGTGCAGTTGCTATTTTCGGCCCTTTTCCTTAATTTAAGTCCAGTTTTTATTACAGTTTGGCCCCTAAACTTAAAAAAATGAATAACTTCTATTTTATAACTCCAATTAATAAAAATAAAATATGTGCACTGCTCTAAATTAAATTGTCTATCTATCTATAGCATTTGTTTTCTGTTTTGAATTTTCAAAATGCAATTCAAATTTGAATTCAAATAATTCAATTGCAATTTGCTAAAATCCATAACTAATTCATTATTAATCCAAATCATACAAATAAAATATGTTTTCCATACCATTTTGAACCACCAATTCAAATATAAATTTTGTTTCATGATTTGAATAATTAAAATTGCTTAAATAATTTAATCCTTGTTTAATTCATTTAAATTTGATAAAATCATAACTTGCTCAAATAAAATTATTTTTGAACATGCAAAATATGTTTCCAAACCATCAAAGTATAAACTTTTCAAATGTGAATTTGAATTTATGTGTGAACAAATAAAAATTCAAATTAAATTCAAACTTGTTTTAAATTCATCTAAAACTTGTTTAATATTGTTTAAGTCATAATAAATTCATCCTAATTACTTTTTCAATATTTGAAACATGTAATCCAACTAAAATTTTGTATTCTTTTCAAATATGAATTTTGTTAATTATTGTGCACAATTTAAATTGGTGAAAACAACAACTATTTGTGTAATCCCTTTAAGGAACCAAAAATCCCCTAAATTAATAAATAAATTTCTAAATTGGTAAACCCTATTTTAATTTGGTCCTATTGTTGTTATTTTGTTGTTTTCCTCACCCATGCATCATACTAATCCACTTTCACCCGTTGATTAGTTGTAAAACAATTATTTCCACCTAAATGCATGGGCTTTTCATATGCAACTCAAACTTGCATGTGGGTCCATTTAAATTGTGTTACCATGTCAACTAGTTTATTTTTGATGCATCAATTAAATGGACATGCATCATCCCATGATTGTGCACTATGCCATGTTATTGATTGTTTGTTCTCTGCGTTGTTTGTTTGCTTCTTCTCGAATAGACGACGACGTTGAGACCGACGATCTTACAGCACCCCTTCTGAGGATTCTAGCTCAGTACCAGGCTGCTGAGTTTGCAGGCAAGTATTCACTCACATGAACCATCGTGTTCCCTTCAACATTGGATACCGATACTTTCCGTTGTCTATTTCTGCTAGCCCTATGTATCGTTGCTTGTTCTCCGAACCTATCGCATGAATCCCTTAACCCTGATATTGCCTCACCTCCACTCCTATAACCCCATTGTTTGAGCCCGTGTCTTACTAGCATGCTTAGGGTTGTTTCTGCTCGAGTCTGCTGTCAGTTACCTTCTGTTATCATATTTTATTATGTTCTATGGGCTCGATGTTTAAACAACAACCTGTTAATGCTTGGGTAATAATAATTTGATGATAAGGCACCGGCAGGAGGCCCGGCGTGGTTTTGAGGCCTGCTAGTGTCGACCCTAATTAGGAAAAGGGTCTTGTCTACTGATCCATGATGAGCGTGCTCACCGCATCCGGGTGGTGGTATGGAACCCCCCTCGGCTTTGATCTGATCCGCAGTTTGTCCGAAGAGCCACACTTAGTTCGGGTGTTCCATTTGGCTCATACGCATAAATGGGTCGCTCCCACGGTTACTGATGATCAGGGGTGGAGCTACAGTCATCAGCCGGGGTCAAATGACCCCGACGACTTCCGGCTGATCCCTTAAGCTCAAAGCCCAAATTGCAAAATGACCCCGGTGTAGCAAGAAGATTGACCCCGGTGCAAAAAGACAAGCTGCAAGGCTACAGCCCAATTTGCCCTCGTACAGCTAAAAGATAGGCCCAAATTAATATTTAGCTTGACACACAAAAAATACAATCGCTAATCAGTACGTGGATCGGCTAACCGCTCCCTGCCATATAGGGATGTAAATGGTACGGATACTTTCCGCTCCGAATCCGCATCCGAAACCGTTTTTAAGGATATGGTATGCAATAATAGGAATCCGCCGGATACGGACGAGGATATGGATTTTGGTCGAGCGGATATCCGACGGATATGGTAGCGGATATGGTATTGCTATTATCCGACGGATGCGGATTATCCGCACTTATTCGCGGATTATCCGGCCTTATAAATTAGGATAATCCGACTAACATTGCACTATCATACTAAATATATATTTAATCCATTGACCCATAGAACAAATCACCCGCTTGTAAATTAGTATGACCTATACTCAACAACTTGACGCAATTTACAAATTGCTTTCAGCGAAAACCCCTCAATAGGTGAGCCATTATTTATCTCTACAGAAGTTCCAATTGCTAGATGCAAATTCATATTGGAAATCATCAATCACTTTGTGACACTTTTAAGTACTATTTAATTACTATCTTTGTTTTGGTGTAATTTTGAACGCTTGGCTGCTCTCAAGTGTAAATTTTTGCATGGTTACATTATGTCTCTTTGTACGTATTTATCCGATAAGGTTTACCCGTTTCCGGTCCGAATCCGCTCTGTTTCCGATCCGAATCCACAGTCCGATATTATCCGCATCCGCATCCGTATCCGATCAATATCCGATCCACTCCGCATCCGACAAAAAAATATGGTAAAGGATATGGAGAGAGCATTATCCGATCCGATCCGTTTACATCCCTACTGCCATAGGCCCATAGGCATCAGTCGCTCATCAAGAAAAATACGCTCATTGCCCCGTTTACAGCGCCGCCGACCACGTTCTTCCTCCGACCTTCCGGCAGTCCGGCTCCTCTGCAACCGTGGCGGCGAATTGATCCGGCTGCTCTGCAAACAGCCATGCTGATCGGTTGATCCAAACTGTGAGTACGGGAGCAAGTTCTCCTTAAAATTGTTTAACGTATTTAGGGTTTGATAATGTGTTGATTTTGAGGATTGAAAGATTGGGGTTGTACCATTGTGCCGCGGTGGTGTTGCCTAGTACTTTCTCCGTCCTAGAAAACATGTCTCAATTTTGTCTAAATTTGGTTGTATATGTACACTAAAACATGTCTAGATACATGCAAATTTGGACAAAGTTGAGACATCCTTTTTGGGACGGAGGGAGTAGTAGATTAGGCCCTTTATCGTCTGATGTCAGGGTTTGTCTTATTTTCCAACACAATGTCAAGAAAGAAAATATGTATAGGTAATCTTCTCGTGTATATTTGGTATAAATTTTAGTACTAATATTTTCTCGCAAATTTGCAGTCAGTAGAGATATAATGCGCGAACAGATGAATGATTTGCAGGTCTGAAAACTATTTCTAAACTTACCAAACTTATGGTTAATAAATATAAACATCTAGTTTTTTCCTTTGGTCTATTGGCTCCTCAAGTTTGGTATTAGTATTACCCGTCGGCACTACATGAGTCGACAGGTATTTCTCGGCAATGTAGATAGTGAATACCGTGCTACGTAATTGCATAGGTGATAGACTTCATTAATGATTGCATCATTAGCTTTCTAGAACAATTACTTTTATATATATTCAATTTCAATTAGGGATGTCAATAGAAAACTTTTTAAATATGAGGGATGGTAGATGCCAAGATAAATAGATGTACTATTTATTTAAACAAAATTTTATTTATTGTAAAACATCGGCAATTATTATTTTTTACTTATGTTAGTTGCAACAATACGTCATATAGTTACGATGAGCCGCGGATTAGTGCTAGTCGTTTTTGACCCCGGCGACCATTTTTCCTGGCTTCGCCCCTGCTGATGATGATGATGACGCACACATATAGGGCGAGGCCTGTATTGCCGGGGTGTTGCGTCCTGCGGGAGTTTTGCACACTTGCGCTGAGTATTCGGCTGCGTGGCTGGGACCTTATAGCTCCGTGGCTCCTAGGACAGGCTGTAGAGAGGGTTCGAGTCGGGTCAAGCCAACCTGAGTTTTAGTTGGTGGCTTGAGTGTGTACGGGTACTGGAGCACACCCTGCAGGGATGAATCTTCTCGAGAAGCCGTGTTGTCCGCGGTTATGTGACGACTTGGTGAAAGTACTGGCTAACAAGTACTCAGACAACTTACACCTAACTATAACAACTTGACTAGTAATAGGTTTATTGACACAATAACCTGAACCATCATTAACCCAACTGTGTGAGTTATCCTCGGATTGCTTCTTCGGATAAGGGGCGAGATCCAGGATAGGTTTGTTTGGAGTTAGTAATAGTTGGTTACGATACGTTGTCTTATCTCCTTTCTGTTAGCCGGAAGTTGTAGTATGTTCTGTAGTTGGTTAGTGCAGCCAGCTGCCGCATCTTTTATATCCCCCTTCCTTCCGTTGCACCCAGAGCATATGTGCTTGGTGTTGACGGGCTACACTTTGGTGAACTGTGAGTCTTGCTTGCCAGTACGTTTATGTACTGACCCCTTTGGGGCTGTGGTTTCCGCAGACTACGATTCCGAGGATCCCCATGGTGGCTACTACGTGGAGTTCGACGAGGCTGCTGACGAGTAGATAGCGGACCAGGGGAGGATCCGAGACTTCGTGGATGGGCTCCGTCTTTTCGTTTCCGGCTTCTTAAGCCTATTTGGATCTTGTCTGTACTCAGACCTGTTGAATGCTTCCGCTGTGATGTAATGGTGAATTGTTGGGACATGTGTCCTCTGGATGATTGTATTTGCTATCGCTGCTCTAATGAGAGCCATTTGCAACTTATTTCCATCTTTTGTGTCTTAGAGATATGTTGTGTTATCATTTTGTTCAACGCTGTTGACGTACCATGTGTGTATGGTATGAAGTACGTCAATGGTAGTATCCTGATTTCTATGGGATGGTTTACATAGACGATGAACAGATAGGGGTTGGTTGTCACACATACGTGTGTTGGCCTACTCGTAAGAGATGCGGGTGCCGGTAAGCCTCGTAATCCAATCATCTACTGTTCAACGGAACTGCGAGTATCCTCTAGAAGTCCGGGTGCGACAAATGGTATCAGAGCCTGTCTGCCTGTAGGATCCCTTTCACTGGTCGCAGTTGAGTCTAGAAACTATTTTGTAGCTATATAGGAAAAATGAAACGTGAGAGTAGGAATTCTGCCATTTTATTTCTTTCCCCACCCACCCTCCCTTTTCTGGTAAGGAAGTGCAACGTTGTTTTCTCTTTCTCATCTAAACTTTCAAGTTAGGTTTTCACGAATCCTGGTTTCTCTAGGATGGTTATATCTACTAGACCATAGGAATGGAGGTGGTTGTGACATGATTTATCATGTTGCCTACTCACGATTGAGAACGGAGGCGTGTAAGCCCCGGAAGCAGATCCTCTATTCCTTAAGCAGTAGATATTGATCCTTTAGAAGCCCGGATGGGTTTTCTCCGTAGTACCTCAGGTGTTTCTGGTCTCCTGTTTCCCAGTTGTTGCTTCGATATCGTCCTTCACAAATCTTTCTCTTCCGTTGTAACAACTTATCTGTTGATCCGTTGTTAACCTCCATCCTTGTTCTATGCTGTCGACTTACCGTCTGAAGTAATCCTTTTAAGCACTTATATTGGATTTTGTTATCCGGTTAGTGTGTTAATCTTGGTATCCTCTTCAGGATGGAAAGTGGTGACGAAGAACCCACACTGCCACCCGAGATGGGGAAAGTGCTGTCTCAGATGACACAAGTCATAAAGCAGATGCAGCAGAACCAAGACCTTGGGAGTAATGGCAACACCCGGGTGTCTATTCGGGAGTTCCTTGAGCTCAACCCGCGCACGTTTTATACCTCCTCCGAGCCATTGGATGCTGATGACTGGCTCCGTGGAATGAACCGTACTCTTATGGTAGCTCATGTGGCTAACGAGGACCGTGTTCCTTACGTGACCTACCTTCTCCGTGGGCAATCCATGTCTTGGTGGGAGAACTTCCAAGAAATTAGAGGTCCTAGTGTGGCAATCACATGGGAGGATTTCAAGCAAGCTTTCGTGCGCCATCACATTCCCGATGGGCTCATGGAGAAAATGCGTGAGGAATTCTATTCTTTCACACAAGGCAGTTTGGACGTTCTCGAATACCAAAGAGAGTTCAATCGTCTGGCTCGCTACGCCGGAGATGAGATTTCCACGGAAGCGAGAAAGATGGCAAAGTTCCGCAGGGGTCTCAACCCAGAACTCAAGTATGCTCTCACCAACGTCAAGGCCAAGAATTTTGAGGACCTCATTAACATCACTCTAAATGAAGAGCATGGGCGCAAGTTGGTTGAGGAATCTCGTAAGCACTCTCGCGAACAGGCTAATCTCTCAAAAGCTATCATGCCTCCACAAAAACGAAGAGTTTGGGTTCCATATACCACTCCAACACCGCCCATCTGCTTGCCAAGCCCGGCAGGATTTCTTGCCCTCCCTCCCACCCCAGTGGTATCCTTAGGAGGTGCTACATCTCAGCCAAGTTCAACAGCTCCTCGTTCTGCTAGTACATGCTTCAAGTGCGGTCTATCAGGACACTACTCCTACAAGTGCCCGCAGAACAAGCTACCATCACTACCTATCTCTAAGGTCAATCATGTGGTGGTACACACTTCTTCGCCTAGGCCCGCAACAAGAACAAGTCTGTCTTGAGAACTGTGAGGGTGAACCATGTCAAGGCCCAGGGAGCAGAAGAATCTCCAGAGGTTGTAATGGGCACACTTCTTGTGAACTCGTTTCGTGCTAAAGTCTTGTTCGATTCTGGTGCTTCACACTCTTTCATCTCTCAATGCTTTGCAAACAACAGTGGAATCAACTTCGAACAGTTGTCTATCCCTCTCCTAGTGAAATCACCGGGATCTAGCTGGCAAAGCAATAAAATTAGCCAGAACATCGAGATCACAATTGGAAACCTTCCATTCCAGGCATCTCTGATAGCTCTCCACTCTTCAGATATTGATGTCATTCTTGGGATGGATTGGCTGGTAGCCAACAAAGCAGTCATTGATTGTCCTGCTAAGTCTGTTAAAATCACACACCCTTCTGGCCAGATAGTCTACTTCCATGCTGAAAATCCAGTTGCTCAACTCTACACTCTCAATGCAAATCCTCTACCATCTATTGAAACTATTCCGGTGGTTTGTGAATTCCCTGATGTCTTTCCAGAAGAATTGCCAGGAATGCCTCCTGACAGAGCTGTTGAGTTCGTCATCGAACTTGAACCAGGCACTGCTCCAATCTCTAAGCATCCATACAAGATAGCTCCTCCTGAACTGAAGTTGTTGAAGGAGCAAATCGATATGTACATGGAGAAAGGTTACATTCAACCCAGTTCCTCGTCTTGGGGTTGCCCAACTCTGTTCGTTGCAAAGAAGGATCAAACAAAGAGACTCGTGGTTGACTATCGTCCTCTCAACGAGAAAACCATCAAAAACAAGTATCCAATTCCTCGTATCGATGATCTTTTTGATCAACTTGCTGGAGCCTCAATATTCTCAAAGTTGGACTTGAGGATGGGTTACCATCAAATAAAGATCAGAAAGGAAGATATTCCAAAAACAGCTTTCACTACTCGGTACGGTTTATATGAATACACCGTCATGTCCTTTGGTCTCACCAATGCACCGGCGACATTCTCTAGACTCATGAATTCTGTCTTCCATGAATACCTCGACAAGTTCGTTGTGGTATATCTTGATGACATTCTGGTCTACTCAAAATCCGAGGAAGAGCATGGAGAACATCTTCGTCTCACTCTCATGAAACTTCGCGAGCATCGTCTATATGCCAAGTTCTCCAAATGTGAGTTCTGGATTCCAGAAGTTGCTTACCTTGGTCATGTCATCTCTGCCAAGGGCATAGCCATTGATCCAGAAAAGGTTAAGGCAATTGTTGATTGGAAACCTCCTAAGACGGTGAAGCAAGTCAGAAGTTTTCTTGGCTTGGCTAGCTATTGCCGTCGTTTCGTCCAAAACTTCTCCAAGATTGCCAAACCTCTCACTGATCTCACAAAGAAGGACAAGAAGTTCGTTTGGTCTCCACAATGTGATGAAAGTTTCAATCTCCTCAAGACTAAACTAACTTCTACACCAGTTCTGGTTGGCCCAGATACTACCAAACCCTTCCAGATATTCTGTGATGCTTCCCTCCAAGGTCTAGGAGCAGTTCTTATGCAAGAACGTCAAGTTGTGGCTTATGCTTCACGACAGTTGAACGCACATGAGCTCAATTATCCCACACATGACCTTGAACTCGCAGTAGTTGTGTTTGCCCTCAAGAAATGGAGGCAATACTTGTTGGGTAATCGCACTGAAATCTTTTCCGATCATAAGAGTCTGAAATACATCTTCACTCAACCAGATCTAAACCTCAGGCAAAGGAGATGGATTGAAAAGATCAAAGACTTCGATCTTACCATTTCTTACACTCCAGGCAAGGCTAATGTTATGGCCGATCCTCTCAGTCGCAAGTCTTATTGCAATAATCTCATGATCATGGAAAGCCAACCTCCACTTCATGAAGAATTCCAGAAGTTGAACCTTGGTCTTGTTCCTCAAGGTTATCTTGCAAACTTGACAGCCAGTCCAACTCTAGAGGACAAGATTCGTTCTGAACAACTTCGTGATGCTGAGATCAAGAAGATCGCAAATAACATCAAAGCAGGCAATGTGAAGTATGAGTGCTTCTCAATTGACGACAAGGGAACTGTGTTCTTCGAAGGACGCATTGCAGTTCCTCAAATTCAAAGTCTCAAAGATGTTATTCTCAAGGAGGCTCATGAAACTCCTCTCTCCATACACCCTGGAAGTACAAAGATGTACCAGGATCTTAAGACACTGTATTGGTGGTCTGGCATGAAACGTGAAATTGCTCAATACGTGTCTGAATGCGACGTTTGTCAACGTGTTAAGGCAGTTCATCAGAAAACAGCCGGTCTCCTCCAACCTCTGAAGATCCCTGAGTGGAAGTGGGACATGATTGAAATGGACTTCGTTACTGGTTTTCCAAGGTCCAAGAAGGGCAACGATGCAATTTTTGTTGTTATTGATCGTCTCACTAAGGTAGCTCACTTCTTTGCTGTCAAAGAAACAATCTCAGCTAGCCAGTTAGCAGAGCTCTACACAGCAAAGATTGTTCCTCTTCATGGTGTTCCATTGGAAATAAGCTAAGACCGTGGAAGCATATTCACTTCTCATTTCTGGAAGAGTTTTCAAGAAGCATTGGGCACCAAACTTCTGTTCAGCACAACTTATCACCCTCAGTCTCAAGGGCAAGTCGAAAGAGTCAATCAGATTCTCGAGGATATGCTCAGAGCATGTGGTCTATCCTTTGGCATGAAATGGGAGGAATGCCTTCCATATGCTGAATTCTCCTACAACAACAGCTTCCAGGCAAGCCTAGGCATGGCACCGTTTGAAGCACTCTATGGCCGCAGATGCAGGAGTCCAATCAATTGGTCTGGAGCTGGTGAACGTTCACTCTTAGGCCCTGACATTGTTAAGGAAGCCGAAGAGAAAGTTTGCATCATTCGTGACAATATCAAGATTGCTTAGTCTCGTCAGAAAAGCTACTATGACAGCAAGCACAGGGATATGATCTATACACCTGGTGACAAAGCATATCTCCGTGTAACTCCCCTCAGAGGCACTCATCGTTTTGGTGTGAAAGGAAAGCTTGCACCAAGATACATTGGTCCTTTCAACATTCTCTCAAGGCGTGCGGAAAATGCCTATCGTCTTGAACTTCCAGAAAAACTATCCAAGGTGCACGATGTGTTTCACGTGTCACAGCTCAAGAGGTGTTTCAAAGATCCAGATCGTGCAGTTGATCATGATTCCATTGAACTGCAAGAAGATCTATCTTATGAGGAGCACCCTGTTCGAATTCTCGATGAGACCGAGCGTAAGACTTGCAACAAGAGCACCAAGTTCTTGAAAGTGCAATGGTCGCATCATTCCGATAAAGAGGCAACATGGGAGACCGAAGAGGATCTTCGCAAGAAGTATCCAGACCTTTTCTCTTCTCAGTAGGAATCTCGGGGCGCGATTCCTTCAAGGGGGGCGTTTTGTAACATCCCAAGTATGAAAATCTCCCCCTAGATGTTTGTTTCTTGTTTATTATTGCTTTGCATCATGTCATCATATTCTTTGCATTGTTTGCATCTGTTTCCATCTGATTTCTATTTGAATTCCAAAACAAAAATTCAATTGTGGTTCATACTTGTTATGTTACTTTGTGTCAAATAAAAACCACAAACAAACAAACAAATTGTTCCACTAAAACTTGGAATCAAAATCTTTAAATTGGCTAAGTTTCATTTATTTATTTTGATACCACAAATGGCTCAATTCATTTAATTTTTCAACAAGCAACCTATTTAATTTTTTTTTTGGAAAAACCAAAGTGGGTACTTGATGCTATTACAAAACTTAATCAATAAGAAAATTGTCCCAAATTTTGCTAAACCCTAACACCATTTGTTTTCTCTCTTTTCTCAAATCTGCAAAAAAAAAAATTAATAAACAGAAAACATAAAAGCAAAAGAAGGAGAGGGGGAATAGGGCCTGCAGCCCATTTGGGCCAGCCAACTGCCCCGAAGGCCTGGTACCCCCATCGTCTTCTACCTTCGTACGGCAGGCAATCTAGCCTGCCCACGTCGGCATCAGACGCAGGCAACGGCGATCCCGTGCTCCACCTCCCCCTTAAGAACTCGAGTTCCCCCCCTCCTACCCTAATTCCTCACCTCCCTCCATCTCCCTCGAGCGCCGCAGCTCTTCTCTCTCTCTCTCGCTGCTTCTCCTCCCTTCTCTGTATCCTCCCCGAGAGCTCCATCACCGCCACCCTCTCCGGCTCGCCGCCGGCGCCACGGTGCCCGCCCGACCGCGCTTGGGCCGGGAACGGAAACGGCACGCCGCCCTCTTCCTCGCCGTGGCCTCGGCCTTCCCCGAGGATCGCCGGAGCTCCGCCGCCATCGCCGATTTCCCCACCGTTCGCCACCGCTCCCTCCATCTCGACAGCAAGGTGAGCCTGCACCTCCTCCTCGCTCTCTCCTCTCCCTGCCCTCGTGGCCCTCCGCACGAGCCCGCACCGCACCCAGCATGCCACACCAGCAAGCACGGGCCGCGCCCGCGAGCACGCCACGACTGCCGGCGGGCAACTGCCCTCTGTCGCTAGCAGCGACCGCGCCTGCACCTGCACGCACAAAACAGATTCAGTTAGATTCAGTTAGCCACGCGAAATACACCTTATAACCAAACCTGCTCCTATCCTGTCAAGGAACCGTTCGCAGCCCAACTGGTCCAGCCCCGTGCGCCCAAGCGCTAGCACCCGGGATCGAGTCCCGCGGGGCGCGATTTTTCGCCCCAACTTTTTCCCTCTGCGCGCAACCGCGCGGGACCCGCGCGTCATTGACCCGTGCAGCCACATCACCTCCTAGCCATCCACCTAAGCGCCACAGTGGTGCTGGCCCCACTGTCAGTGGCTGGGTCTGCTCACTGCGTGGTGCAGTTGCTATTTTCGGCCCTTTTCCTTAATTTAAGTCCAGTTTTTATTACAGTTTGGCCCCTAAACTTAAAAAAATGAATAACTTCTATTTTATAACTCCAATTAATAAAAATAAAATATGTGCACTGCTCTAAATTAAATTGTCTATCTATCTATAGCATTTGTTTTCTGTTTTGAATTTTCAAAATGCAATTCAAATTTGAATTCAAATAATTCAATTGCAATTTGCTAAATTCCATAACTAATTCATTATTAATCCAAATCATACAAATAAAATATGTTTTCCATACCATTTTGAACCACCAATTCAAATATAAATTTTGTTTCATGATTTGAATAATTAAAATTGCTTAAATAATTTAATCCTTGTTTAATTCATTTAAATTTGATAAAATCATAACTTGCTCAAATAAAATTATTTTTGAACATGCAAAATATGTTTCCAAACCATCAAAGCATAAACTTTTCAAATGTGAATTTGAATTTATGTGTGAACAAATAAAAATTCAAATTAAATTCAAACTTGTTTTAAATTCATCTAAAACTTGTTTAATATTGTTTAAGTCATAATAAATTCATCCTAATTCCTTTTTCAATATTTGAAACATGTAATCCAACTAAAATTTTGTATTCTTTTCAAATATGAATTTTGTTAATTATTGTGCACAATTTAAATTGGTGAAAACAACAACTATTTGTGTAATCCCTTTAAGGAACCAAAAATCCCCTAAATTAATAAATAAATTTCTAAATTGGTAAACCCTATTTTAATTTGGTTCTATTGTTGTTATTTTGTTGTTTTCCTCACCCATGCATCATACTAATCCACTTTCACCCGTTGATTAGTTGTAAAACAATTATTTCCACCTAAATGCATGGGCTTTTCATATGCAACTCAAACTTGCATGTGGGTCCATTTAAATTGTGTTACCATGTCAACTAGTTTATTTTTGATGCATCAATTAAATGGACATGCATCATCCCATGATTGTGCACTATGCCATGTTATTGATTGTTTGTTCTCTGCGTTGTTTGTTTGCTTCTTCTCGAATAGACGACGACGTTGAGACCGACGATCTTACAGCACCCCTTCTGAGGATTCTAGCTCAGTACCAGGCTGCTGAGTTTGCAGTCAAGTATTCACTCACATGAACCATCGTGTTCCCTTCAACATTGGATACCGATACTTTCCGTTGTCTATTTCTGCTAGCCCTATGTATCGTTGCTTGTTCTCCGAACCTATCACATGAATCCCTTAACCCTGATATTGCCTCACCTCCACTCCTATAACCCCATTGTTTGAGCCCGTGTCTTACTAGCATGCTTAGGGTTGTTTCTGCTCGAGTCTGCTGTCAGTTACCTTCTGTTATCATATTTTATTATGTTCTATGGGCTCGATGTTTAAACAACAACCTGTTAATGCTTGGGTAATAATAATTTGACGATAAGGCACCGGCAGGAGGCCCGGCGTGGTTTTGAGGCCTGCTAGTGTCGACCCTAATTAGGAAAAGGGTCTTGTCTACTGATCCATGATGAGCGTGCTCACCGCATCCGGGTGGTGGTATGGAACCCCCCTCGGCTTTGATCTGATCCGCAGTTTGTCCGAAGAGCCACACTTAGTTCGGGTGTTCCATTTGGCTCATACGCATAAATGGGTCGCTCCCACGGTTACTGATGATGATGATGACGCACACATATAGGGCGAGGCCTGTATTGCCGGGGTGTTGCGTCCTGCGGGAGTTTTGCACACTTGCGCTGAGTATTCGGCTGCGTGGCTGGGACCTTATAGCTCCATGGCTCCTAGGACAGGCTGTAGAGAGGGTTCGAGTCGGGTCAAGCCAACCTGAGTTTTAGTTGGTGGCTTGAGTGTGTACGGGTACTGGAGCACACCCTGCAGGGATGAATCTTCTCGAGAAGCCGTGTTGTCCGCGGTTATGTGACGACTTGGTGAAAGTACTGGCTAACAAGTACTCAGACAACTTACACCTAACTATAACAACTTGACTAGTAATAGGTTTATTGACACAATAACCTGAACCATCATTAACCCAACTGTGTGAGTTATCCTCGGATTGCTTCTTCGGATAAGGGGCGAGATCCAGGATGGGTTTGTTTGGAGTTAGTAATAGTTGGTTATGATACGTTGTCTTATCTCCTTTCTGTTAGCCGGAAGTTGTAGTATGTTCTGTAGTTGGTTAGTGCAGCCAGCTGCCGCATCTTTTATATCCCCCTTCCTTCCGTTGCACCCAGAGCATATGTGCTTGGTGTTGACGGGCTACACTTTGGTGAACTGTGAGTCTTGCTTGCCAGTACGTTTATGTACTGACCCCTTTGGGGCTGTGGTTTCCGCAGACTACGATTCCGAGGATCCCCATGGTGGATACTACGTGGAGTTCGACGAGGCTGCTGACGAGTAGATAGCGGACCAGGGCAGGATCCGAGACTTCGTGGATGGGCTCCGTATTTTCGTTTCCGGCTTCTTAAGCCTATTTGGATCTTGTCTGTACTCAGACCTGTTGAATGCTTCCGCTGTGATGTAATGGTGAATTGTTGGGACATGTGTCCTCTGGATGATTGTATTTGCTATCTCTGCTCTAATGAGAGCCATTTGCAACTTATTTCCATCTTTTGTGTCTTAGAGATATGTTGTGTTATCATTTTGTTCAACGCCGTTGACGTACCATGTGTGTATGGTATGAAGTACGTCAATGGTAGTATCCTGGTTTCTATGGGATGGTTTACGTAGACGATGAACATATAGGGGTTGGTTGTCACACATACGTGTGTTGGCCTACTCGTAAGAGATGCGGGTGCCGGTAAGCCCCGTAATCCAATCATCTACTGTTCAACGGAACTGCGAGTATCCTCTAGAAGTCCGGGTGCGACATGTATCTACAGCTAAAAATCCCGGGTCCTAAGCAGACCATTACCATACATGGAAATCGAGATATAGCAGCTGAATGCGATGAAGGAGACGCAGCAATGGCCGAGCAAGCCTGTAGAAAAGAGGAACTCAAGCATTACCGGTCTCAAGCAGACCCGGAGGACAGAACCACATCAAAAAGGCCGAGCACTGAAGGCGAAAGAGCAAAGTCCAAGGCAGCACAAGATGCTAAGATGGTGGCTTTTATCAAGGATGATTCCCCCAAACAATCTGGCATAGGAGAAGAAATTGCACGGCCGCTCACAACCAGCCGCGTCATGGAAACACCTCACCCGGGTTGGCTAGTAAACCCGGTACTCATCATGAAAAAGTCCAGCAAATGGAGAATGTGTATCGGTCACGTCAGCCCGGGACTGGTTCCCAAGAAGAACTAAACAATGTAACGGGCAGCAGGTTTCAGACGCGCTCTTTTCCTACCCAGGGTACCTAAGGGGACTGGAAGGTTTTTAATGAGGCGGCCTGCTGATCCAAACTTTCTCGTATCAATAAAGAGATGGTTATCAAGTCCTATTTTGTTACGATCTTTACTTCAGTTACAGGTCAGTAGTATCCACTGCTACCAATACATCAGTATCATTAAGTATGTTGAGTATATATAGGTCTCGGGGGCTGATTGCTTAAATAGCACAGCCACAAACCCAAAGACCCGGCCTTGATGCCTATGAGTTATAAGGGCTGATTACTCGCAAACGAGTACGGCTGCAATCTTATAACCGGACAAAGGAGCCAAATTTTCTTGACTTTTCTTAGTTAAGCTCGATGTGACTCGCACTAAAGTGGCATGATTTGCTCGCTTACGATTACAATCAGCCATGAAGCCCAATGGGACTTGTCTGACCCTGTTTTCGTATAGACGTAACAACATGGTATCCACGCGAAAGCCGGCTTACAGTACAAGATAGTCAAAAGGGTCATCTAAACCACAAGTTATGCAGAGTACAAGGCTAATAGCTGGAAACTCAACGTTTATCAAGCATAACTTCATTATCTGTATGAAACAATTCCGGGTTTCGGCTTAGCAACAACAAGTTTGTTCTCTCCGAAAAGACCACACACCACAGACTCGGAAATTCGGGCCTTGGGGACTGTGGGTTTTGAAACAGGATAAAGTTGGTTCGTTGCTAAGCTCGAAAGACCCCAATGTCCGAGTCGTGGGGACTTGGGGACTTAAAGAAAAGTCCACCTGTCAAAACTCACGATACTCGGAAATAAAGAGGGGAATAAAAAGAAATGAAAAGAAAGTTGGATATCAAGAATAAGATAGACAAGTATCAAGTTCATCAAAAAGCCTAGAAAGGCACGAAGTGCATCACAGAATTAAAGTGCGTTACAAATTGCGACACCAGTATCAAGGGTGCACAGGCGCACCGTCAAAAGAATACTTGTTTCGAATAAAAGCATCAGATGATCGAAGTATTTCGATGGCATCAGCCTATTCGGCTTCCTGAGTAGGGTCCACATCTTTGCCCTTGCCCTCCGGGTCTGGCTCCTGGACTTGCTCTTTGGCTCTACCGGCATCATCACCCGGATTCTTCGAGACAGGACGGACAGGCGGAAGAACAGCTGGTGTAGAGGTGGTTGGCTCTGATCCTAACTCGGCCTCTCTCCTTGCAGTTTCTTCCCTCTTCCTGGCCGAGTCAGCAGCCCATTTCTCCAAAATATCAAAGGGCGGGGGTGCGTCCTCCGTAACGATTTTGCCTTCAGCATCGTATGCGCTCATAATTGTGTTCAGATCCATACTATCGGCCAAAGTGGTGGCCGAATGGCGCACTGCGGACTGTATGGCCTTGAAGTCCTTGGGTGCAAACTTGGAGCCATCTGCCTTGAATTCTGGAAACCCGGATATTACCTTTGCCGGATCAAGCTTCGGAAAATAAGCCTTAGCCAGGGTAAAGGCCCGGGTCATACCAATCCGGCATGCCGAGCGTTTCCAGATTTCAATCCAGGCAGGCACGGTGGAGCAGGCTTGGATGAGATTTTCTTCACCCGGATATACCTCAGTAGGCCACTTCACGGCATCCAGTATAAACTTCATGCCGGCAAAGAAAGTCCGGAGCACAGTCTTTAAGTTTCTAGCCTTTGCAATGGCATCCTCCTCTGGGGCCGCAAGGTTGGCACCTGCAGTTGAAACAAAGGAAGAACGTATCAGTAATCTCGAGTATCATGTAATAAAGTAAAGGCATGAAGTCAGTCGGCAGCAAAAACTTACTAAGCAAGATGCGATAGGTATCGGTAACCTGGTCCGATAATTTCTTCAGTGCGGTTTGAGCAGTAGTGCACTTCTTCTTGTATTTAGAAACATCCTTCTTCAAGGTTTCCACGTCGGCCTCAAGGGCTTCTCTACGCTTTACCTCCGCAAGAAGAAGTTGTTCGGTCTTGAGCAAAACTTCGTCAGACCGGGTCATCTGTGCCTGTAAAGAACAAGGAGCACAAGTATCAGTCGGGTATCATGGCAAGCCGACTATTGCATAAAGTACCAAGCATAACTTCAACAAAGTTATGCTCGGAACTTGGGGACTAAGTGTAATACTGTGAGATATCAAATGTTGTTACCTGGTGCTCTGCGGCCATGCGCTCCAGAATGTTGCTCTCTGAGGTCTTCATAGTGAGGAGAGTGCTCATCAGCTGGTCAAAAGTATCATTACCCGTGTTAGAAGATCCGGGGTCTTGGAAACTCGGAGAAGGAGCTTTCTTCTTAGCGGGAGACGGCATCCGGGTCATCCGAATGTTGGAATCTGGTGTTCCTCCCCCCGCATCCAAAGTTGCAGCTTTCTCCTTCTCGCTTGCATGCGAGGCTATCGGATACCCGGCTTTTCGACTGGCCGGGTTCATCGGTGACATTTGTCCTTCGCCACCAGCTGCGGCTGCCGTATTGTCAGTCGGGGTTCCCTTACCCGGGTCATCGGTCTCCATATCCTCTTGGTCGCTAATAACGACCGTGGCCCTATAGATAGTATGAGTGAGCAGTTAGTGTACAATCAGGAAAGGGTGATGAAAATGTGATAGAACGTCAGGAAAGGAATTTTACCCGGTATTCACCGCAAAGTCCGAAGGGAATTCGCTGCTAGACCCGGGCGAAACTGAAAAGTATCAAGCAAGATTTCGTAAGGGAATGGTTCAGGAAGATTGTTTCGTCCGAGAAAGGATAAGGTAAATACCAGCGCGCCGAGTCGGAGACAATGAAATACCCGGGTTAAGAGCATCATCACCCGGGTAATTTCGAGTCGCTCTGCGCTTGGTCATGGGCGACTCCTTCAAATATGGCCAGTGGAATAACGTCAAGTTAGCTCATGTATATCATCAAAGGAATACGAATTGAATGCAAGGAGGCGATATGAAACCTTGAGGACGACCCCTCGGGGTTTTCTCTTAGATCCGACTTTGACTGTCGGCTCCACTTCCTCCTCATCACTGGCGGATTCTACTTTGCCGTCAGTTTCTTCTTCTTCGTCCTTGTCCTATGGCTCTGGAAGTTATCAAGGTCACAGTTGGAAAATGAAGAGCGGGACACGATGAACTCAAGGGAATTAAGTGAAGCTCGAAACGTACCTTCATCCGAGTTAGTGCCATCCTCTTGCTCCTCTGGATTTTCGGAGTTAGGAGGAGTTTCAATCTTCCAAAAGGGATCATCAGCCTGGGAAGAAGGTATAAGAATAAGGGTTATTAGTCATATCGAGTGGAAGGTGTGAAAGCAAGAGTATGAAAACCGAGTTTTTACCTTGGGGGCTGGGTTCTCACGAGTGAAGGGTTCTAACCCGGCTATGTTCCGGATTACCTCCAGCTTCTCTGTCAAGAAGCTCTTGATAGTTTTGTTGGTGTCTCCGGCTGCAAAGCTGTGGGTGGAGTACCGGAGCGAGTCCGTAGTGTGCCCTGAATACTCGCACATTAACTTAGTGCGGATGGAGTTGGGTTGGATCCAAAAATCGACCCAAGTTTTCACCAGGTTAAGCCCGATGAGACCTTGGGCCGACAGAGCAGAGATTTTGGCTAGTAAAGGCCGGATGGCCTCCCTGTCCGAGTCCGGGGCAAAGGCGTTGAAAGACTCGGAGATATCGAGAAGGCCCTCCGAGTAACCCGGCAGTTTCTTTTGGCCGGGTGGGGAGGTGTCTCGGCAATAGAAGTACGAGAGTTGCCAGTGTTTGACGTGGGAGTTGAGAGTGAGGGGTGGCATCAGAGAATTCTTGCGGCGCTGGATAGAAACCCCGCCGCAAGCGAGAAGTGCCCCGTCACCGCTTTCGCGGCACGGTTTGCACTGGAAAAGCTCGACAAAAAGAGCCAAACTTGGCGGAGTGCACAAGTATGACTCGGAGAGAACGATGAAGTGGGAGATATTTAACACGGAATTAGGCCCTATGTCAAAAATGCGAAGGCCATAATGGCTCAGAATATCACGGAAGAAAGGGTGACCCGGAGGACGGAAGCCCCGGGTCACGTGTTCCACAAAACATATTACCTCATCCTTTGCCGGGGTAGGCCGGGTCTCGTTGCCCGGCACCCTCCAGTGGATTTCCTTTTGAGGGGGTAGAACCCCTAACTCGGCCAGTTCTTCTAACTTGGCCTTCGTAACTGTGGATCGTGCCCAATTGGCGGATATGGAGTTGGTGGTCTTGGCCTTGGCCGGTGTTTTCCCCTGCTTCTTGGGAGCCATGTGATTGACCTGCAAAGCATGAGGTATGAGGATACAAGGAATAAGACTCGGAAGCCATGAGTTATTTGAGTATTGGCGAGTGATATCGAAACGACAGGGAAGTTACATACTATCCGGGTATCAATCTGCAGAGTAAAGTTCAAGCTATCCGGGTATCAAGCATCATAATAAAAGTTATGGAGGCCTATGCATTGAGGGAGCCTTTGAGGGCGACGAATGGTTACACATGTACCTATTGCGAATAAAAGGAACCGGAAAAGGGAAGATTTTCCGGGTGACGGAAACAAGGGCGGAAAATTTGGACGGCCCGAGCCCAGATTGGAGATTCCGTTTCTAAATTTGTGGTAAAATTAATGACCATGGGTGGTAGGAAAGTAAAATAAAGTCAGTACCCAATCCATTGGATGAACTAGAGTGAGTACAAGTAACTTAATTCGGCATGACCGGGAAAATGACCGGCGGGTTGACCTAGATCTAATCTGAAGAAAATCAAGAAATTGCGGAGGCTAGTTAATGGATGAGAGAGGCTTACTGGAGGGGATTGCAGTGAAGCTCGACGGAGGCAAATGGCACAAGCCTGGTGCCCCTTTGCGATTCCCGGCGGGCAGGTCGGGGGTCCGGCGGCGGATCTGGGCGGTGGTGCGGAGCGCACCGTGGCGGAGCGTAGCCGACGGCCGATGGGCTCCGTTGATGCACGCGAGGCTTCCGTGGTGGCACTCTGTGAGCTAGAGTACTGAAGAAGAAAGGAAGAGGAATGGGGGGAAATGAGATGTTGGGGTTAGGGTTACCCCTAAGAGCCAATTTATAATAGCGTGAGTGGATAAGCCCAGTTTAACGGGTGGGAGCCGGAAGTTACGGAGTAACGTCTATCTTTTTAAGTTTTGCAAGATACGCTTTAAAATATTGGGCGAGGTATCCGGACAGAAATTGGAAGGAGATATTCTTCATAATATCAAGATCAATTATCGAGTAAAGTACAGGATCTTGACATTTTTATCAGGGCTTGGACCCAAAAAGCTAAGTGTTTGGAGAGAAGCCGGGTTACTATATGGCCACCATGGAGTTGGGCCTAGCTATTTATCGGAGCGCTTTAACCCGGCCTTCTTTCATTCGCGCATCCGATGTTTTTGCAGGGAATAGCAGGCACTTCAAGGAAGGATCCGTGAAGCCCAAGCTATTCTGGGGACTACTGATGGAGGGATAATAACCCGGTAGGCGAACTCCAAGGTGTAACCCGGCCCAAAGGACGTTGTGCAAGATCCGGCCAAGGATAAAGAAACTTCTGGAAGGCCCAAGTTTGTAGGCCTCGTAACCCGGATTGTGGGTTACGGTGAAGGGAAGTTAGGGTTTGTATGCGGTGTCCGGGTAGGATTCAGGGTGCGTCTTGGAGGGTAAGCCAGGGGGTACGGGTGTTATATAAACCGACCCCTAGATTTGGCTGAGAGAGATCTAAGAACCCTAGCAGTATCGCTTGGTATCGAGCGTCCAGTGTATACGAGAGATCGAGTTAATATATTAAGATCGGAGACTCGACGACTTGATTGCCGGCTACCAGATCGAGTTCCATCATGTTTTCCTCTGAGCTAAACCCTCTCCCAAACGCCTGTGTCGTCTTGCCCCAAGATCAGTTACCCCCGGTAACGTCTGCCGTGATTATCCCAGGACAAATACGGCATCCGGATGTGCCTAGTCGGCCGAATGACCCGGGATTAAGATGATGTGTTAGTACACCGTGATGCGAAGTTGCGGGAGCCGCATACTCACGGTTTTATTTTGGATGCACCATGGGCGCTATCTTCTGCTCTTGAAGGATGGCGAGTGCCATCGTTATCATCATGCAATTTTTGAGCGAGATGGTCTTCTTTTTCTTGATCTATACAAAAGAGATTTCGTGTCATAAAGTTCATACGAAAGAAATTTCGTATCGAAGTGTCCATATGAAAGAGATTTTGTGTCAAAGTATCCATATGAAAGAGATTTCGTGTTCTGATGATGTTCATACGAAAGAAATTTTGTGTTAGCGCATTCCATGCGAAAGAAATTTCATGTTATGAGGTGTGCAATGACGTCACCGCGCACTCGCCTGCTCCCGATGGGACGTGACGTAGTGGGGCAGAGCGCGCAGGGACCACCTTACCAGCTTTTTGATCGGAACGAGCGGTCGCACGCCGGTTTATCCGCTGGTCGTGCAGTAATTACGCACGATCTTGCGTAAAAGATCGTGCGAAGGTAACCGCCCCTCGTCTCCTCGTTTCCGCTCTTCACGTGGCGGCGGGGATGAGTTCCACGTCCGTAGATCAACGGCTCGCAGTAGCCTAGCCTTGGTATAAATAATGGGCCTTAGGGAAAAGGTAACTTTCCCGGCCCTCATTCACCTTCTTCCTCCTCTGGCGCACTCCTTCCCTTCTGCAAGAACGAACCAAGCTCCAATGGCGGGATCTAAGAAGCGCGGCGCAGCCACGTCGTCTGGCAAAGAAGCGGAGAGCGCTTCCACGACGGCCCTGGTGAGGAGGACGGGCAAGTGGCGCCCGTCTAACACGACAAAGAGGAGCATCGTCGAGATGTAGAGGGAAGGACTGCTCCCTCCCGAGGACTCCAAGCGCGTCCGTATGTCGACGAAGAAGGAGGAGATGCCCAATCCGCTCGCCAACGAGCGCGTCGCATTCTCGGAGCACGTTGCCCGAGATCTGTCGTTTTCTCTCCATCCCTTCCTCGTCGGGCTGCTGTATGTCTATGGCATACAACTGCACGACCTCCCTCCTAACACGATACAACACATTTCGTGTTTTATCGTGTTTTGTGAGTGCTTCCTCGGCATTCGCCCGCACTGGGGGCTCTGGAAGGCCATATTTCAGGTGCGGATCTTTAGGGAGAATCCCCTGCCAGGCGAGAGGATCGGAGAGCCGCTGAGGACCGGCGGCTTCGGGATCCAGGCGAATAAGGACTTCCCGTATCTGGAGATGAGTTTTGTCGACTCAGCTCATGGGTGGTGTCGGAGATGGTTCTACGTCGAAGACAACGGCACGGGTGGCGTTCCGGAATTCCACCCGTTCGCCGTCTTCAAGCGTAGGAAGTCCTGGTCACACACGTTGTCAGCCAAGGAATCCAAGGTGGTCTCTCCTCTGCTCGCGAAAGTGGCGCGTTTCCGCGAGAAGGAGCAGGTAACCCCACTAAACGGGATACACTTGGCGGGTGTGTTTCTGCGCTGGAGGGTCCAGCCGCTCCAAGACAGGCAGACCCCGATGTGGGAGTTTACGAGTGTCAATGATCGGAGCTGTACGTGCGACGATGTTCTTTCGAATATGGAATTCGAAAAGAAGATCGCTTCCATCACCTGCTTGAAGAAAGGGGAGGGCTACTCGCCGTGCCCTCTCAACCCTTTTGATGCCGCGAATCCTCTCCGAGTGAGGTAAATCTCTTCTCCTTCATTTTTTCTGTTTTAGATTTTCGTTGATTAAGCCTTCGTCTTTTCTTACTTTGCATTTGTAGAAACAGGATGTGGTGACGTGCTAGCCGCCACTTTCTTCGGATGACTGCGTCTCGGATCTTCTGGCGAGCAACCTCGAGACTCCTCTCGACACCAGCGTTGCGAACGCGGAGTCAAGCGAAGAGTTTCCGGAGGAAGAGGGAGAGGAGCCTTCACTTTGCTACCGCAAGCGTCGCAGGGCGGAGGAGGCTGAGGTCACTTCCAAGGATAATTCCTTGAGTGATGATCATGTCGAGGAGATTGAGCCCATCCGGGCGACTCCCCTCAGCGTGCTTCCTCCCACCATCCATCAGTAAAAGCTCTCCACTGTCTGGGACCCGGACAACCTCGACGATGATGATGAGGACGAGTGAGTCCTGTGTTTTTTTCCTTTGACATAAAGTTGCTCTCTTCTCTTCTGATTTTAACTCCCGTTTTTAGCCTTGTGACCATCAGCACGGATCAGTTTGCGTCCTCGGCTCCGTCCGTGAAGCAGAAGGAGGCCATCGTGAATCCTGCTCCAGCTTCAAGTCCCACTCGACGACCCCCAAGCCCAGCGAAGGCGGCCGACATTTTGGAGTATGCAATTCCCAGTTTGGCGGGCGGGCAGCGTGGAGATGTCGGGGCGTCAGCGAGCAAGGAATTTCGGCTAGTTCGGTTGAACCCTTGTCCACCGTGCAGGGCAAGGTGAGGTCTTCTTATCTTTTTGTATCGGGTGCATGGTAGTGCTCCCGGTGGGAGTAGCCCCCGAGTCTATGGTCGACTGCTTGCAGTTGGCTATAGATTCGAGTCGAGACGTTTGCTTTCTTGTCTGTTTCTTTATTTTGGCTTTTATCGGGTGCACGACAGTGCTCCCGATGGGAGTAGCCCCCGAGGCTATACTTGACTGTGTACAATCGCGTATAGCCTCAAGTGATATCTTTCTAATCCGCGAGGAATTTCTGCATGTTGTCCTTGATTCACTGGCGGATTTTGGGCGCCGCCTTATCACGGCTGAGGTGGAGTGCACTTCTCTTCGGGGAGAGCGCGATCAGCTCGTCCAAGATGCCCGTTCCTTGCTGGGTGAGTTGACACATGCTTCTTACCTTGGCTCCGTTTCTCCTGGCCACGATTGTTTATTTGACGTGCGCACTCCATGTTGCAGTCGAGGTTATCCGCTTGAAGTCCGAGAAGGCCGAGGCTAACTCTGGGGGTGAAAGACCTTGAGAAGGAGCTGGAATCTACCCAAAAGGAGTTGGAATCCACTTGCAAGAGCGCAGCCGTCCGTCTCGCTGAATCTCACAAGTCCTTGAAGCAACTACAGGACGCGGGTGTGGCGGATAACAATGACTTGGTTGGCGTTCTCCGCACCGTAGCCCAATCTCTGGCTGATAAGTTAGCCGCATTTTTTCTCGTTTGTGACATGCTTTTTTTCTCTGCTTATATCAATTTGCTCCTTTTCTGCTTTAGACGCCCTTGGAGCTGATTTGGCGCTATCCAGAGGGGTCTGAGTCGACGCTCTGATGGACACGTGCACTCAGCTGCAAGAGCACGGGTACAAGGCTTGCTTCGCCCTGCGTGATGTCGCTCGAGTGTTGTCGCAGCTGCACCAGCGATTGCTCGTGGGAGTGCCAGTTCCGCCAACTCTTGGTGGCCTCCTGCAAGTCTTTCTTGGCGAAGCTGATCCTCTTCGGGAGTACTCCATTGCGCAGACCGAGTGTGGAGCCAAGACGGCTATCCATTTTGCCCTGGCGCACAACGTCTCGGGTGACCTGGAGAAGGTGTATTCGGATATTCCTCGAGATGCACTGGGCAAAAAGGTAGCTCTTCGACCCTTTGGCGATCATGCAGGGAAGCTAGCGAAGATGCTCTCCGAGGTAGTTTCTCGCGGCCGTGGTGCTAGGCCTGCTGCGAGTGGAGCTAGCTCTGGAAAGTCTATAGTTCCTTAGGATGAGCGTTATTTCTTCTTTTGTATGACTCTGTGTAATGAACCTTGGGAAAGCATCCCGTACTTTTGCAATCAAGATGTTTTTAGAAAGTGTCGGCATTTTGTTGTTGTGCCTTAGTTTGTGTTCTCCCGATGGGAGTAGCCCCCGAGCACTCGAAGATATATCTGTTGTGAATCGTCGAGTGGGGCGTGACTGAAACCGCTTTGTGTCCTTTGTTCTTTCCAGGTTGTAGATTCTGGTGGTGGCTCATCGGGCGGTGCTTCTCCTTTGACTGAGCATGTGATTAATGAAACGAGTATGCTTGCCACGCTTCGTGGCCGCGTCACGGATGGCGAGCATAGACTCAAGACTTTGCAGGGTGTGGCGGATGTTTCCAAGTCCAAGCAAAAGCTTGCTGTAGACCGCGAGCAGTTTGTGATGGAGGAGCTGGCGAGCGTCGCGAAGACCATGCTTTGTAAGTTCCATAAGCCCCCGAGTGATTTCGGTGCTTTTCTTGCTTGTGGTCTGATGATTTTTCTGTCCATTTAGTTGTTGAACCTGATGGAGCGTGCGAAGGTCAATGGGTGGACAACCATGTGGCTTGTGAGTCGAGCAGCTCCAACCTCCATGCGTACAACTTCTGGTCTGACCGCGGAAGGGGTTTTGTTTTGGCTACGCTGTAGTATCGGGTGAGCCAGGCACAACTATTTGTTGAATCTTGTCGGGAGGCACTTTCTTCGGTCCATCGGGCGTTTTACCCTTTCGAGGTTGTTCCCGATAAGCTGAGCGGCCTGCTAAGGATTTTTCGTCGGGTGGAGGATGTTCACGGGTGTGTGCGTCAGCAGCTAATTTGTGGCGCTCGCTTTTGTGTGGCTATGGCACCCTGAAGTCAACTTTAACTCCGTGGCGCGACTTCCTGAGACCCGAGGAGAACCTGTGGATTTTGTCGCCCACTACGAGGTTGCGCGACCTGCAGCGGAGAAAATCGTTCGGCTGACCGCTGCAGAGACTGAGAGGCTTCGAGAGGCTGCTGCTCGGCGGTAGCTGTACTTGATAAGGTGTATATACCTTGTATGTTTATTTGAGTCATTTAAGGTGCGTTAAGGTAAGGTGTGTACCTCGTAACCTTGTATGTTAGTTTAGTCAGTTAAGGTGTTTTTAAGGTGTGTACCTTGTGAACTTGTAAGATATCTGTCGTGCGTAGGCACTCGAAAATTTGTTGATGCTAGTTTGGCATAGCCCCCGTGTGTTGGGGTGTTACCGTTTGTTTAGCATGTAAGAGGAAAAAATAGGAAAAGAAAAGTAAAAGCGCGACTGGATAGTCTTTGTAGCTATGGTTGAGAAACCATGTTTGTATTGCTATGGTTGAGAAGCCACGTATTTGCTTGGGTTACAATGTGGCTGGAACAACCTTATTTTGCGAGTAAAGGTACTCTCTGGGGGATAGAATTTCCTCAGATGCGTCACGTTCCATGGGTTGGAGTAGACGCCACCTGTTTTTGGGTTTTTCAAGCGATAGGCGCCTCCAGAAATGACCTCGTGTATGATGAAGGGTCCTTCCCACGGTGACTCGAGCTTGTGTCTGCCTTCTTGTTTGAGTCGCAACACCAGGTCGCCTACTAAGAAGGATTTGTTGCGGAGGCGGCGACTGTGGTGATTGCGTAGTGCTTGCGGGTAGACGGCGAATCTTGCGAGTGCGACGTCCCTGACCTCGTCTAGTGCGTCCATGTCTTCCGCGAGTGCTTGGTTGGAAGCTTCTTTGCTGTATGCAAAGACTCGCGAAGCGGTGAATCAAACATCCTCAGGTAGGACTGCTTCGGCGCCGTAAACCGTGAAGAATGGCGTGTAGTTTATGGATCTGTTTGGAGTTGTTCTCAGGCTCCATAGGACAGACGGTAACTCCTCGGCCCAATGTCCTGCAGCAGGATATAATCTGTCGAGTAGGCGTTTCTTGAGGCCAGACGAAACTAATCTGTTGGGCCTTTCGACTTGCCCGTTTGTTTGGGGTTGTGCCACCGAGGCGAAGCTGGGAGTGATCCCCTTTTCTGCATAGAAGGCATTTGTCTCTTTGGCTGTGAAGTTGGTCCCATTATCTGTGATGATATTGTGAGGGACACTGAATCGATACACGATTGTTTTAAGGAACTGGACTGCGCACTTCGCATGTTGCGATGTTACTGGGACTGCCTCTATCCATTTGGTGAATTTGTCGACTACGACCAGCAGATGAGTGTATCCTCCGGGTGTTGCTTTCCGTAATGGCCCTACCATGTTGACTCCCCACTGAGCGAATGGCCAGGACAAAGGGATCATGTGGAGCTCCGTGGCTGGTGCGTGTGGTTCGGGCGAGAAGCGTTGACAAGCACCACATCTATCGACTAGTTCCTTGGCGTCTTTGGCTGTTGTTAGCCAGTAGAATCCTGCTCGAAAGGCCTTGCCCAGTATGGCTCTCCAACTTGCATGATGTCTGCAGTCTCCTTGGTGTATGTCCCGCAGTAGTTCCTTTCCATCCTCGGGTGCGATGCACCGTTGGAGGATTCCTGATATGCTCTTTTTGTAGAGTTTGTCGTTTATCACCCGGAAGGATTTTCTGCGTCGAACGATCTGCCTTGCCTCAGGGATATCCTCCGGGAGCTGCTTTCGGATCAAGTAGTCGAGGTACTTGGTCGTCCAGTTTGGCTCGACTAGGAAGATTTGCCTCCAGATGTTGTGAGCAAGTTCGATGATGGCGCATTGTCGATCGACTTCTGTTTCTGTTGCTGCTGGCACCTCCATGTGCTTCTTCAGTTTGACCGATCTTTTGATGAGCCGCTCGAAGTAAATTCCTGGCGGAACAGGGGCGTTAGTTAACCCGATGTTCGCCAATCTCTCAGCTTCTTCGTTACTTGATCGATTAATGTGCTTCAGTTCACACCCTTTAAAGCTTCCTTCGAGCAGGTTGTACATGTCGCGATAAGCGATCATGTTTTCTGCGACGGTGTTGCATTCCTTCATCGTTTGCTGCACGATAAGGCTGGAGTCTCCATATATCATCAGTCAAGTGGCGCCGCAAGCGATCGCCATTTTCATGCCGTGGAGGAGTGCTTCATACTTGGCGCCGTTGTTTGATGCAGGATCGTCGAGGAGGAAGTCAAGGCGTAGAACGTATTGTAATTTGTCGCCTCTTGGCGATATGAGGATTACACCAGCTCCCGCCCCTTCGTTTCTTTTCGACCCGTCGAAGTACATGATCCAGGAACTTGTGTACTCTCGTGGTCCTGGAGTTTGCAGCTCTGCCCACTCGCAAAGGAACTCTATGACCACCTGGGATTTGAGGGTGTTGCGTCCTGTGTATATTATGTCCCAGGCGCCTAGCTCGATGCTCCACTTTGTGATTCTTCCGGATGCCATGGGATTGTTCATGATGGTACCGAGTGATGCGTCGTCTAGCACCGTGACGGTATGTTCCTGGAAATAGTGTTTGAGCTTGCAGGCTGTAAGGACCACTCCATACGCAAGTTTCTGGTGGTGGGGTATCGTTCTTTGCACGGCGAAAGTACCTCGCTGAGGCAGTACGCTGGTCTCTGAGCGCCGTATGCTTTTTCGTCCTCTGGCCGCTCGACGACTATTACTATGCTGACCACTTGATAAGTTGCGGCTAGGTAAAGGTAGATAGGTTACCTTTCCTGTGGTGTTGCCAGTATGCGCCTGCTCTGCAGCACTATTTTCAAGTCAACGAACGGCCTTTTTGCTTCTGGCGTCCACTCGAAGTTATCCGTTTTCTTCAAAAGTTTGTAGAAGGGGAGCGCCTGTCACCCAATCTTGCGATGAACCTGCTGAGGGCTACCAGTCGCCCTGCCAGCTGTTGGACTCCACGGAGATTTGTCGGTTCTTTCATCGTCAAGATTGCTTGAATTTTCTCCGGGTTGGTCTCAATTCCTCGGGAAGAGACCAGATAGCCGAGGAGTTGGCCAGCGAAACCCGAAGACGCATTTTTTCGGGTTGAGCTTGATTCTGTACGCGTTGAGGGCGTCGAATGTCTCCCTTATGTCCTCGAGGAATGTGTCCTCCATTCGAGTCTTGATGACGATATCGTCAACGTACACTTATATGTTCTTGCCAATGAGCTTGGCGAGACATTTTTGCCTGCAGCGCTGATATGTTGCACCTGCGTTTTTAAGCCCGAAAGGCATTGTCGTGTAGTAGTATACACCGTGTGGTGTGATGAATGTTGTCTTTTTCTCGTCCTCCTGCTTCATCCTGATCTGGTTGTATCCTGAGTAGGCATCCAAGAAGGAGAGACGCTGACAACCTGATGTGGAGTCAATAATCTGGTCAATCCGCGGGAGCAAGAAGTTATCCTTGGGGCAGTGTTTGTTCAGCGACGTGTAGTCGATGCACACGGGAAGGATGTCTATATTTTTCTTTAGGACCAGCACCGGGTTTGCTAACCAGGTGGAAATATTGATCTTTTTGATGAACTTGGCGGCTAGAAGTTTGTTCACCTCTTCTCCGAGTGCTCTCTGTTTTGGCTCAGAGAAGCGTCGAGTGGTTTGTTTGACCGGCTTTGCATCTTTAAACACTTCCAATGAGTGCTCGGCGAACTCCCTTGGTATTCCTGGCATATCTGAAGGCTGCCAGGCGAAAATATCCCAGTACTCACGGAGGAGTGCGACGAGCGTGCTTTCCTATGCGGGTGATAGGGTGGTAGACACGATCGCCGTCTTCGCGGATTCCGTCAGGTGCGCTTGATGCTTTAGAGTTTCGCTGCTCGGGCTGAACTCGAGATTCGGGGTGTTCTTTTTGTTAGTGGCATCACGGAATTATCCGTGGTTTTTGCCAGTTCTTCTAGCCCCTCTTGCATCCCGAAATATTTCGCGATCTCATGGAATACATTGTCGCACTTGTCTGATTTATAGAAGTTGCCGTTTACGGTGGTTGTACCGTATTCTCGTTAGAGTTTTAGCTTGAGGTAGGCGTAATGAGGTACTGCCATGAATCTCGCGAACACAGTTCGGCCAAAAAAGGCGTGGTACTGAGATGGCTAGTTGACTACCTCGAAATCGAGGAATTCTCTCCTGTAATTGCGCGGATCTCCGAGGATCACTTCCAAGTTAATTTTTCCGAGAGGTCGGACCGCTTTACCCAGTACTATTCCGTGGAAGGATGTTTCTGATTCTGTGAGTCCCTCCAAGTTCTTGTTCATTTTACGGAGTGAATCCGCGTATATGATGTTGATTCTGCTGCCTCCGTCTATGAATACTCAGGCTAGTAGTTGCCTATTTGCGCCTGGATGACGAGCGCCGCATGCCCCGGGCGATGCACCGGTGGAGGGTGCTCCTCTCGTGAGAAGGTTGTCGGGTGCTCGGACATCTTCAGGTATTCAGACTTGGATGGTGGTTCTTGCACTGCCATGTAAACGTGGCGAGTGTTGGTCTTCAAAACTCGTCGGGACGGGTAGACCTTCTGTATCATGCCTAGGAGCCCGTGGGGGTTTGGGTAGCCGTTTCCTCCTTGATTTGCTGCGGCTGAATTAGATGGTGCAGGAAGGGCGGCTAGAGCCATGTTGTGGTGACCTGCAGGCAGAGGCAGAGGTGGTGGTTGGTGTCCTCCTGGCAGTTGCGGGTATCCCTTGCTGATGGCTAACCTATGCTTCTTCGTATAAGCCTCATGGATGTCTTGGAACTTTCGACAGTCCTTGAGGAAGTGAGTGGCCTTGGTTTTTCCCGTGCGCTTATCTAGGAACACATGGAGAGAGCAGTTACCATCAAGGTCTTCCTTGGGGGTTTTGTCATTTGGTTTTGGCTTCCACTCGTGATTTCCGCGGGATCCGCTGTCGCGATTTCTTGTGAACTCGTCCACTACCAGTTCTGATTGATCATCCTAGTCGTAGTGCTTTCTCTTCCTCTTTCAGCGGTCGCCGTTGCGGTCCTCGTCATGCGCGGGCGAGGAAGCTTTCTTGTTGCGCAGGGACTCTTCGTCGTTCGCCCATCTGTCTGCTATCACCATTAATTTACCGATTGACTTAGGTGCGGATAGCCCCAGTTCCTCTCGGAAGGAGGCGCGTCGAGCACCCTTGGTGAAAGCTTCCAGTGCAATTTCCTCTGATATGTTCTCCGCTGTGTTTTTGAGTGTGGTCCATCTCTGGATGTACTTGCGGGTAGATTCGCCGCTTTTTTGTCTACAGGCTCGGAGTTCCTCAATAGATGCTGACTGTTTGTATGTTGCCTGGAAGTTCTTCTATAAGTCGCGGGTGAGATCGTCCCAGGATCTGTAACACGTGCTCGGTCTTCCTTCGGGCCAGCTTCAGGCAGTGCCTACGAGGTGCAGGTTTAGGTACTGCATGGCTGTTATCTTGTTCCCGCGCTGGCATTTCACCGCGGCCAGATAGTTTGAAAGCTACGTCTTGGGTTCTTGCGAGCCGTCGTACTTTGGGACTTCCGTTGTGAGGTTGAATCTCCTGGGCATTGGCGCTTCGTGGATGCTGTTATTAAAGCACATCGCGCCGCAGGCTTCCTCGTCAGAGGAGGTGGATGGCGATCGTGCACGGTTCCTGCGCGCACGGGCCTTGTCAACTTTTCTCTGCACGATATCTCCACGCGCGGCATACTGGGCTCGGTCACGATTATCTTCCTGCCGTGGTTCCCTGCTGCGATGTCGCAAGCGGCTTCCGTGGTGTCGCGGGCTGCTGTCACGGTTTCACGGGCTGTCATCGTTGCTGCTTGGGCTGTCACCACGACGCCTGGCCTCCTTGTCCCTAGGGCGACGAGGTGATCCCTTGTCTCCTCTTTTTGGTGGCGTACTCTCGCGTCTGCAACGTGTTCTGTCCACCCAAGGTGTCTTATCAGCTTCAGAAGGTGGCGCATTTTTTGCGGTTATGGGCGGCGATTGCTGCCCCGGCCATACCTAGCCCCCTCTGGACATGTCGGTGTTGCTCCGCGCAGGGGGTCGTTTTCGGGTGGCTGGTTCGCCTGCAAGTATGTAGCAGCATCTAGGACCAAGACGGCGGGAGTCATCGGGTGCACGTTGCCCTCGTCATCGATGTGCATGAGGGAAGTCTCGAGGGTCAAACTGACTTGGCAGAGGGACACGTGGTCCATGCAAGCGGTTTTCGAGGCGTACTTTTCCTTCTTAGGGGGCTGGTTCCCTATCGAATGAGTCCTGGAAAGCGACGCGTGGCGCGCACTCGAGGCTTCCTCCTCTTTCTTCCGCGCTTCTAGTTCTTTGCGGGCCTCCGCTAACTGTCGGCCTTTTAGCGACAGGTGGTAGTGGTATGCTGTCAGGTCTTCTTGAGAGGATCCGGGTTCTATCGATTGGCCTGACAGTACTGCTGCTTTTGCTTTGAGCCAAGAGGATCGCGAGACCTTGATGCATTCCCCGCTGCCCGGATCTCCTACGTTTTGTCAGGTTCTTCGGCTGAATCTGCCATGCAGACTTGGGCCAGATATGGCTCTTGAGTCCTAGGCGTAGGCTGGTGGTTTTTCGCCGAATTTGGAGGGTTCTTCGGTCGCAATTGTGTGGAAATTGCGTGTTTTGCGGTGGATGGATCCACCGTTGAGCGCTTGATCCCGACTGGCATCGCCAGACGGAGATTCGAGGCTCACCGGGATCGTGACAAAGTCAGAGTCTGATCCATCGAGCTCGATCTGGTCGGGGAAGCATAGATTTCCCGCCTTGCTGGCATGGAAGTGGAGATTGCCGAACGTCAAGCCGACGCCCTCCTGGAGTCCGCTGAACACAGGACGTGATTACGGTGAGTGGGGCGTGTAGATGAACGACCCGAAGCAGATCGGCTCCGTTGGAGTCGATGTTCCCGAGCTCCAGCTGAATCTCGGTGAGGATGAGGCCGAAGATGCCATGGATCCAGCACCCACCGTCCCCACAGACGGTGCCAATTTTCGATTAGTCATATCGGCAAATCCCTCGGATGATCTGGTAGGGTTTCGAGTAAGGGAACGAAATAGGCACTGGTGACTACGTCGGCTAACAGGGGCACGATTTATCCAGGTCCGGGGCCCTCGCAGAGGTAAAACCCTTCCTCCTGCTCTTCTGATATGTATTATGGATAGATCGATTACAAAGGTGGGTGCGGAAGCTGAGAGATAGATTTCGATCCATGGCTACGGTGGTGGAACAGTAGATTGGATCCCCCCTAGGTGTTTCTCCTAGGCTTTAAATAGGTGACTGGGTCTCAAACCGTACCCGAGGGGGTTACAAACCCTAACTCTTAGGCGGTGGAGACTTTCCATCTTGATCCGCAAGTCTTGCGGGTGGGCTTTCACTCGGCCTTCTAGAGCTGCAGGGTAGTGCCTTGTACTGGGCCTTAGTCTTGGGCCTTAGACCAGGTAGGCCTACTCGAAAGGTCCTGGAGTCATCCCCACGTGAGGGTAGCTCCTAGGGGTTCGAACACTGGGGGCTAAACACGTTACGTCCCACCTCAGGAGGCTTCAAGAGGGGAGCTCTTGAAGGGAAAACAATGGAGACACAGGGAGTTTTTACCCAAGTTCAGGCCACCGTGATGGTGTAAAACCCTACTCCTGCTTGTCTGGTTGATTGTACTGGAAGGTGTACAGTACAAGTGTGAGCTTCCGTTGGTGCGAATACTAAACTGCTCGATCCCTTTCTACGAAGGCGAGAGCCCTCTCCTTATACCGTCGATTGGCCCTCTTTCCCGCTCATTGGGCGGGAAAGGGCTACCACATGGTGCCAAAGGAGCACACTGCTGTGCTTTACCACACAGGCTGTCGCTGGTCGTCGAGGACGACGCCACCGTCCATGGCAGGGAGGTGGGGGCACCGATGATGCTCCCTCGTTCTTGTAGCGGTGGAGTGGTCTTCTTGCACCAAAGGGGAAAGCCTTGGACAGGGCTTTAGTTCGCGTAGCGATGCTCCATGCTTTATACACGAGAATGACAACTATAGCCAAAGTCGCTTTGTCGCCTGTGGCGCCTCTGTCATCCGTCCAGAGACTCGGACGTCACCCTCACATGGGTTGTCCCCCAATGGGCGGGGTCCTTCCGGGGAGGAGCATGCATGAAGCATGGCTCCTCCCCAGCGATGTGTGGCGGTGTTGGCGAGGAAGGGTCCTCTCCGGAGGATCTTCCTTAGAAAGAATACGCCTAGTGCGCCCTTCTCCTGTGGTGGACTGGTACAGACTCCTTCCGAACGGTATGGGATAGGCCAGCAGCAGACGGCCTAGGATACATTGATATCCGTAAGTCCGACAGTAGCCCTCGGGCCCATGACGCGCGCGCCGGGAGGAGGCGAAGCGGCATGGGGCTCTTAGGCTGCATGGCCATCCGTGACATGTGGCGTGACGGTTTGTGGGAACCCCGCGATCTCCTACACGTGGAGGAAACGTCCCGTCATGATTACTGCTCTGACAGGGCGTCGTAGAGCAGTAATTAACTTGGCGTCTGGTCACGTCTGACCGGGATGTGCTCTCCTTTTTCTTTGATGTTTGGGCCAGCGGGAAGACAGAATGCGGGTGGTAGCATCCCTTGTCCCGTGTATATATGGGGGGCTGCCCCCCTTCCTCCCAACGCCGTCTTCGCTCCTTTCCGCTCCCAGTTCTTCACCTCTAGAGAGAGAGAGAGAAAAGTAGAGGTGTAGCATGACCCGTGGTGGATGAGGAGATCGAGGTACACCGCTGGGCTCCAGCTGAAGGGAATATGCCCGAGAGGCAATAATAAAATGGTTATTATCTTATTCCTTGTTTATGATGAATGTTTATTTCTCATGCTAGAATTGTATTAACCGGAAACGTTGATACATGTGTGCTTAATAAACAAACAATGGTTCCTAGTAAAGCCTCTCTTTTAACTAGCTCGTTGATTAATAGATGATCAAGGTTTCCTGATCATGAACATTGGATGTTATTAATAACGGGGTCATGTCATTAGAAGAATGATGTGATGAACATATACCCAAAGAGAATATAGCAATGCGATCAAGTCATTTAGTTTACATTGTTATATCAAACATACGAAGTAACTTATTCCTTAGACCATGAGATCATGTCAATCGCTGATACCGGAAGAGTGCTTTGATGGCATCAAACGTCACACCATAACAGGGTGACTATAAAGGTGTCTTTAAGTATTCGGAAAGTATTAGTTGAGGATCATGGATCAAGAGTGGGATTTGTCCATCCAAATGACGGAGAGATATACTCTGGGCCCTCTCGGTGATATCACATCGAAACCGCTTGCAAGCACGTGATATGATCACAAAGGATGTTATATCACGGGAACGAGAAAAGAGTACTTGTTGGTATCGAGATTAAACAAGGTATGGTTGATACCAATGATCGAATCTCGGACAAGTAAAATATCGCGAGACAAAGGGAATAGTTCACGGCGTTGTTGGTTCACACGATCACGAGAGTCATCGTTGAATATATAGGAGTCATCACGGATCTCTAGATCCCGCTGTTGATTATTGATCGGAGAGGAGTCTCGATCATGTCTATCTTTTTCGCGAACCGTAAGGTGACACACTTAAGGTTCGATGACGCGTTTGAGAGGATACGGAATATCGAAGAATATTTTGGGCAGCACCGAAATTGTTTCGGGGAAAAATTGAAATAGTTCAAGGGGTTTTTCGTCGAATGGTTGTTAATAGAATTAACAAATGATTCGAGGTGCTATATGCAAATGTTTGTTAATGGAATTAACAAATATAAATAAAGAAATAAAAATGTTTTATTTATTTATTAAAAGAAAACCTTTGGATTTTCCAAGTGGAAAATTAAGGGAGCATGAGTGGGTGTGAGTGGAGCTTCCACTCACATGAAGAGGGAAGAGGTGGGGGCACACCATGGCTGGCCGCACCCCCCTCTTGGGATGCCTCCCCTTCCCCTATAAAAGGAGGGTGAGAGCTCCTCTTCTCCACACAGTTGGCCACTTCCCTTTCCCTCCGCCCGCTGCTCCATTTCATGGTCTCCGGCTTGGCGAAGCCCTGACCGTGGGATTCTTCACCACCACCACGTCGTCGTGCTGCTGGAGTTCTGAGGGATCCTCTACTTCCGCGCCCTGCTGGAACGAGGGAACGGAGGTCGTCATCAACCGTACGTGTGACCGATCACGGATGCACCGCCGGATTGCGGTGCCCATCTTCTCGCTATCGGGATCGGTGTGAGTACGACTACGCCAACAACGAGATTTGATCTCGTACCACTTTGAGTCTTCGAGGTTATGTGTTCTCCTTAACCCTCTTGTTGCCCGTTGCACTTCGTCTCCTAGATTAGATCTTGGCCTTTCGGGTGTCTCTCACGTAGGAGATTTTTTGTTTTCTATGCAACGACCCCTTCAGTGGTATCAGAGCCGGATCTATGCGTAGATGTTTTGTACGGGTAGAACACATAGGTGTATGTGGGCGTTGATGATCATGTTATTTCCTCCTTGAGTATTTTATGATCTTAGTGGCATAGTAGGATGAAGCTGCCCCAGACTAAGTTTACGTGTACTATGTACGCGAGAGTTGTCTCACTTGTGGCTAAGGGGGTGTCCGTTTCTCCTACTATAGTTAAGATCTAATCTACGAAGGTTTGCTAAAAATATGTTTATCAACGTTGTGGTTGATGTTCGTAGGTATGAATGGTTCTATCCTCGAAAACCCTAAGCCACGTAAAATATGCAAAAAATAAATTAGAAGCGTCTAACTAGTTTTTGCCGGGCATGTGATGTGATATGGTCAATATTACAAATTTGATTATGAGATGATCTATTTTGTAAATTATTGATATACCGGAAGGTATCCATATGGTTGTCTTCTTATTGATGGACAATCAAGTTTGGGGTACCGTGGTACTTGGTACCATGCCGGTGGAATGATTGAGATCATACCATACTGCACATGATGGAGATCAAGTGCAAGAAGGACCATATCATATCACGTTATCCTTTCATGTGATGTATGTGATGTTAATCCTTTTTATGCATCTTGTTTTGCTTAGATAACGATGGTAGCATTATAAGATGATCCCTCTCACTTAATATCAAGATAATAATGTGTTCTTCCTTAAAGTATGCACCGTTAAGAAAGTTCGTCGTTTCGAGACACCACGTGATGATCGGGTGTGACAGACTCAACGTTCTCATACAACGGGTGTTTTCAAGTCTATCATGTACAGACATGGCCTTGAAACACACGCAATACTACGGTTCTACTTGGCGAGCCTAGCATGTACAGACATGGCCTCGGAACACGTAACCGAAAGGTAAAGCATGAGTCATATGGATGATACGATGAACATGTCGATGTTCGCCTTTGAAACTACATCATCTCACGTGATGATCGGTTTTGGTGTAGTGAATTTGGTTCGTGTAATCACTAAAGACGACTAAGAGGGATGTTGTTTTTGAGTGGGAGTTCATGGTTTAATTTTTGAATTAACTTGAACTTATTTATCATGAACAACAAATCAAAGTGAATTTGCACAAATTGTAGTATTCATTGGCATCCACATAACTACCTTACACTTAGATTGTTAATTGAGATATAACTGTTATGATCTGGTAAATACCATTTAAGATCGGTACCGTATTAGTGAAATTTAAAATTGAGTCCTATTGTAGATTTTTGGTATTTCCTACCTAGCTCCATATGGTTAATGATTGATTAATCTAGAGAGCAAATAATTCCTACTTAGAATCCAGAGTCATGGTTGCTTTCGTATTACTTTATCTTCAAAAGAATGTTTTGTTGATCAAGCTGATTTTGGAACTGAAAAGAGTTGTTTTCAGAAACAATCAAGTGAAAGATATATTGATATCTAGAAACTTATTTGTAGCAACATGACTGAGTATAATTTAGCGTGACAATGTTTGCTTATATTATCTGAATATATGCAAATTTAGCGTGACAATGTTTGCTTATATTATCTGAATATATGCAATGATTGAAGACGCTAGGCGTTTGAATATTCCAAGAAATTGGATGCTAAAAATATCCTCTAAATTCCTTCCTTCGAGCTATAGTAGCTTAATCATAAAATTGTTATGATGGGATGGATTAAAAGTATGTGTAAAGTTGTTTACCTTACTTGGAGATTGCTAAGAGTGGAATCTAGAAGAATTCTATTAATATGGTGATATTAGTAGAACAATCAAACTGAAAGTATGACTCAATGGGTGATAGTATATGACTAACACGCCAAAGAAAATGAGCTAGTACGGCTAGCATTGTTTGATGTTGAATGATTCTTCTGTAAAGGAAAGGGAATATTGCAAATAGAATTGCAAATAGATATATGGCAGAAAAGAAGATAACTGGAAAAGTCCAGCTCAGGAGTATATGCTTGATATACAAGTTATAGATGTATTACTAGTTAACAAAGTATTTTTGGGTATTTTGATACCACATTGGTTGGTATGAGTTGTCATACAAAGCAAAGCAATGCAAGAAATACAAGGTCCTAAAAGGAACTAGTAATAGATGTGGAATCGATTATGACAAGAACATAAATAAAGTGTTATTGTGTTCATTGTAGTATCGAACCAAACATTCAAGATTTATTTTAAGAACTTAATAATTGTTATTTTGTTCTAGTCTTTTGTGAGAACAAATGAGGTTGTTTAAACGATGACCATATTCCATAATTGATGGATATGTTAATATAAATCATGTTGGTAAAGTAAACATCTATAAGACTGAATGCTAAACGTTGCAAGACGTAAAAGATTTTCACTTAAATTGTGACACCACCATTTTAGTTCATATCGGAAAGGAAAACATGAAGGAACTCCATATTGATGGACTTCCGGAGTCATTTTGTTTTGAATAAATTGACGCTTGTGAGACCTCTTCCAAAAGATGACTAGAATTCCATTCATATGCCAAAGTAGAATGGACGACTAATTTAGTGGAGATTATACATATTGATGTATATAGTCCATTATGTGCAGTCATGTATGGTGGATTAATTTTTCCTTCATAAAATTTTGTCGATGATTTAAGTAGATATGTGAGTATATCTATTTAAAGAGAACAGAGTTTGACATTTTGAATTGGTTCAAAAGGTTGTTAATATGAAGTTAAAATCAATGTAACAAGATAATCAAGTATTTATGATTGGATCATTAAGGATAAAGTTTGAGTTACAAGTTTAGCAAAACATCTGAGAAGTTGCAGAATTGTTCTACAACTTATACTTCTCGAATACCCCACATTAGATTGGAGTATTCAAAAGACAAAATCAAACCCTGTTTGACATGGTAAGATTAATAAAATTGCCATTATAATTTTGTAGTTTATACATTAAGGACAACCGCTTTTACACTGAAAAGAGCACCATCATGATCCGTTGAAATTGACAACATATAAGATATGGTTTGGGTAATGACCCGAATTGTCATTTTTCTTAAGTTTTGGTATGCATAGCATGTGTAAAATGTTTACAACCAAAATAGGATAATTATATGTTTATAAGGTTATCCCAAATAAAACATTGGGTATTTCTCCTATCACCGAACCAAAAGACAAATGTTGTTTGTCAGAAAGGGTTGATTTCTCGAGAAAGTAGTTCTTGCAAAACAAGTGAGTGGGAGCATAGTACAAACTCAACGAGATTAGAGAATCTTCGTTATCATGTCAAGAGTAGCGCAGCACTGGAAGTTGTTTCGGGGTTTACTATTTTGACTAAGTAGAAGACACTACAAAGGTTGTAGATACTTCAAATGAGTTTGCAACTGTACCAGAAAAGTCCAAAAACTTTGTACTTAGAACAACTTGTGGTTTATGTGTAAAGTGTTGTTTTGACAACAAAAGGACCTGGACCTTATAAAGGAAGCAAATGATGGGCCCTGACTTCGTAAAATTGACTATGAGTCATTATATCCGCCATAGTATCCTTGTATGAATATCAAGTATGTGACTTGGTAGTCCTTTCAATAGGCATGATGCCTAACGATAGCAAAAGGGTCTATATAGCGACAAAGACATGGATACTTATCGAAAAGTTGTTTTCGACGAAGTTCAAAGAGTTGACTACTACAAGATTTCGATCTTCCGTAGTGATGCTTTAGTCTTTGCGGATAGTTCTAGCAAAAAGTTACATATTATGATATGGCAGTTGAATAACAAAACCAACTCTCCTCTCGAGGAAGTTTGATCAAGGATGTGTACTTGACACAGTCTGAGAGTTTTGTAAAATTCAAAAGGTCGCTATAAAGGCACGCACACTTCAATGGTTGAAGTGAGCATAGCGAAGTTGAAATCTTTAGCTTAATGAAGTTATCAAAAGAGTTTGATTCCATCCTGAATGATAAAGATGCTTGTAGAGTTACAAGAAATTAAGTGGGAGCGCTATGACATATTTCCAATACTTTATGTAGATGACATATGGTTGATTGGAAAATATGTATTTTAAATTAACACGTTTAATATTTTCGATTTCATATTGATGAAAGGCTTAGAAGATATTGGGCATCACTATCTATAAAAGATGGATTGACGCACCTGATATGATTGAAGCCAAATTACATAGATGAAATATTGAAGTAAGTCAATATGAAAATGACAAGAAGGAGTTCTTGTCACATGGAAAATAATTGAACAAGATTCATGTGTTTTGACACATGATGAGCATCATTGAAATTGAGATTTCTAAGTCATGTTTCCATGCTATGTACACAACCAGATGAGTCCTATGCTATAAAATGTCATAGTAGGATAATTCATATGATGATTAGAGAACAGTGGGAGAGATCCTTGTATCATTTTAGAAATGCTAAGGATATGTTTTCCTATATAGTAATGACAAAATATTAGTTGTAATATGTTACACTAATAGTCTTGTCATTTATTCAAGTAATTTTATCTCAATTAAAATATGTGATGAAGGGTAGCACAATAGGATGGAAGAAAGTTCCATGTTGGATTTGAAAGAGTTTCAAAATTAAAATATTGTGACAAATACTACAACAGAGGCTAAAGTATATCATTGTGTTAACAACTGATTATAAGCGTATTTTGTGTCAAGGAGTTCTTTATTGAACTTGGTGAATTTCCAAGAATGCTGAAACTATGAAGCTACATTTTCACAATGTTAGTAACATCAGTTTAAGCTGAGGAATTAAGGTATCACCGGAACTTGGTGAGTTTCCAAGAATGCTAACACTATGAAGCTACATTTTCACAATGTTAGTGACATCAGTTTAAGCTGAGGAATTAAGTTTTCACCAATTGACCATATATATACAAAGCCATCTCATTAGAGAATGAGTGATGTGTGTAGACGCAAAGAACATGCAAATACAATAGGACCTGAACAGTTCAGATCTTTTTGATGATGTTTACCGCATGCGAAGCATGGTAATAACACTGGTACGCCATATGTGTTAAAGTGCTTACAGACTAGATTATTGACTCTAGTGCAAGTGGGAGACTGAAGGGAATATGCCCGAGAGGCAATAATAAAATGGTTATTATCTTATTCCTTGTTTATGATGAATGTTTATTTCTCATGCTAGAATTGTATTAACCGGAAACATTGATACATGTGTGTTTAATAAACAAACAATGGTTCCTAGTAAAGCCTCTCTTTTAACTAGCTCGTTGATTAATAGATGATCAAGGTTTCCTGATCATGAACATTGGATGTTATTAATAACGGGGTCATGTCATTAGAAGAATGATGTGATGAACATATACCCAAAGAGAATATAGCAATGCAATCAAGTCATTTAGTTTACATTGTTATATCAAACATACGAAGTAACTTATTCCTTAGGCCATGAGATCATGTCAATCGCTGATACCGGAAGAGTGCTTTGATAGCATCAAACGTCACACCGTAACAGGGTGACTATAAAGGTGTCGTTAAGTATTCGGAAAGTATTAGTTGAGGATCATGGATCAAGAGTGGGATTTGTCCATCCAAATGACGGAGAGATATACTCTGGGCCCTCTCGGTGATATCACATCGAAACCGCTTGCAAGCACGTGATATGATCACAAAGGATGTTATATCACGGGAACGAGAAAAGAGTAATTGTCGGTATCGATATTGAACAAGGTATGGTTGATACCGATGATCGAATCTCGGACAAGTAAAATATCGCGAGACAAAGGGAATAGTTCACGACGTTGTTGGTTCACACGATCACGAGAGTCATCGTTGAATATATAGGAGTCATCACGGATCTCCAGATCCCGATGTTGATTATTGATAGGAGAGGAGTCTCGATCATGTCTATCTTATTCGCGAACCGTAGGGTGACACACTTAAGGTTCGATGACGCGTTTGAGAGGATACGGAATATCGAAGAATATTTTGGGCAGCACCGAAATTGTTTCGGGGAAAAATTGAAATAGTTCAAGGGGTTTTTCGTCGAATGGTTGTTAATAGAATTAACAAATGATTCGAGGTGCTATATGCAAATGTTTGTTAATGGAATTAACAAATATAAATAAAGAAATAAAAATGTTTTATTTATTTATTAAAAGAAAACCTTTGGATTTTCCAAGTGGAAAATTAAGGGAGCATGAGTGGGTGTGAGTGGAGCTTCCACTCACATGAAGAGGGAAGAGGTGGGGGCACACATGGCTGGCCGCACCCCCCTCTTGGGCTGCCTCCCCTTCGCCTATAAAAGGAGGGTGAGAGCTCCTCTTCTCCACACACTTGGCCACTTCCCTTTCCCTCCACCCGCTGCTCCATTTCATGGTCTCCGGCTTGGCGAAGCCCTGACCGTAGGATTCTTCACCACCACCACGTCGTCGTGCTGCTGGAGTTCCGAGGGATCCTCTACTTCCGCTCCCCGATGGAACGAGGGAACGGAGGTCGTCATCAACCGTACGTGTGACCGATCATGGATGCACCGCCGGATTGTGGTGCCCATCTTCTCGCTATCGGGATCGGTGTGAGTACGACTATGCCAACAACGAGATTTGATCTCGTACCACTTTGAGTCTTCGAGGGTATGTGTTCTCCTTAACCCTCTTGTTGCCCGTTGCACTTCGTCTCCTAGATTATATCTTGGCCTTTCGGGTGTCTCTCACGTAGGAAAATTTTTGTTTTCTATGCAATGACCCCTTCACCAGCGTCGCCCCACGGTGTAGCGCGCGGCGTGCCCTGGTGGCCGCGGATGAGCCGGGGGGATCTTCGGCTCGAGGAGGGGGAGTGCTCGTGGCCAGCGCGGCCGTGGCGGCTGAGCCTCCCGCGGTCGCGGCGTGATGTGGAATCCTCTTCCCCACTGGGCGGAGGATGGTGCACGAGTTCCTGGTGTCTCTCTGCGGATGCCTCCACAGCCGCCTGAGGCTCCCATACTCCTTCGCGAGGTCCATCGGCTACAACCCGCCCGGTGGGCTCTGGCTCCACGTGGTGGGTTGGATCAATGGACCCTGGTGGGCTTCCGCGGAGTTCTGCTTCGCAGGCCACCTGTCGCTATCGAGGGGGTGGAAAACCTTTGCTCACACCTAGAGGCTGGACGAGAGCCAGGTTCTCCATCTTTTCTTTGATGGAGCGGTCAGGCTCTTCGTGAAGGTATCCGGGCGCGCGGCGAGCGCGAAGAGTGCTGCGTCGAGAGTGGGAGTAGCAAAGAAGGCGACGACGATGATGAAGATGATGTTGCTGAAGAGGAGGACGAGGAAGATCTGTCGTCCGTCAAGGAGGAGGGCGACAAGTCAGACTTTGGGGATGACTGAGGGTGCCTACGCCCAGAGGGAATGCCGACGATCCTGATCAGTCAGCCTTTGTCTGAACTCCTCTTCTTCTTCCCTCTCCTCGGCGCCTCCTTCCTCGGCCGACCATATCTCGTAGTTGTGGAGAGACAGGTTCAGCCGCGGTTGGTCACAGTTTTTCCTTCTTCGATGACTGTGGAGGGGGAATAGCTCATTCCATGTCTTAGTCCCGTTTTGTCTTCGCAGTGGATCTGCAGCACATTTATGTACCCGAATGCACCTCATGCATGGAATATGAAGGAAATGTACTCTTTTTGCCTACTATTTTTGCGAAAGAACCCTCTGAAGAGTTAGCAAGGGAGAGTTTAGACTTAGATCTGGAAGTTTGATGTCCCTTGCGTGGTGGGTTGTGCCTGTGAGTGTTCTTGTAGTTGTCCTTGTCGAGGTATACTTTCCTTAGTCGTGGAAGTTCCTGCTTGGTTGCTTTGGGAGGCGGGTGTGTGTCTCTGCAGTGAGCGAAAGTGCATGCGTGGTGCTCTTGTTGTGGATACCTCGGGAGGAAGTCAGTACCAAGGACTTAGATGAGGTGTCGTGCACGGTAGAGACCCATTTAGACAAAGATCTTTCCACTTGGTTTTATCCTGATTCGGTCTCACCCATGCACGGGTACCGATCCCAGCCCCCGCTCACGAGGTGTCCTAGAGAAGAAGTAACAGATGCCGCTCCCAAAGAAAGGAAAGGGGCTTGAAGAGTCGACAAGTGTAGTTAGCAAAAAGGATCTTTACTGCTAGGGTGAGGCTCTACATTACACGCTTGGGGATGTCATGACCCTACGGTCCCCTAAGAAGAACTTGACGCCATCGTGCGGACACGTGAATCCCATCGTCATGGGGCTGAGACTCGCGCGAGCTCAGGTGCAAAGGTTTCCCATGCGGCTTCCCACTTGTGTGGGTAGAGGCTCTCGCAGCCAGGCGGCCGCCTGGTGAGATGCCCCCGAGACCCTCACAGAGAGAGGTTATCGCGTCGTTTTTACCATGGCGTCACCGGGTCCCCTCGAGGGTGCGTCACCACGGTCTGGAAGAGGGCACGTGGAACAAGCAAGAGCTAAGGGTAGAACTTTCGCAGATGTTGGATGTTCCACGGATTTGGCAACGACGTGCCGTTGATACGTCATAAACGTACCCTTAATTTCTGATGTTCCATGTTTTTTTCTTATTGTTTCCCACATGTTTTCCTTACACTTTATGTCATTTTTATCGATTTCCCGGGACTAACCTACTGACAAGATGCCACAAAGCTAGTTCTTGTTTTCTGCTGTTTTTAGTTTCAGAAAAGTAGTTCTGGAAATATTCTCAGAATTGGACGATTCAAAAGCCAGAAGTCTTAGAATTCCCGGAGGGTCCAGGAAGTCCCGAAGAGACCTAGAGGGGGGGCATAGGGTGGCCACACCATAGGGTGGCGCGGGTTCCCCTGGCCGCGCCACCAGGTTGTGTGGGCCCCCTGGCCACACCCCGGCATCGCCCTTTCGCCCATATATACTTCCCGATGCATAAACCCTAAATGAATCGGCCTTTTCCACCAAAAACATCCGTAGCTCCGCCGCCACCGACGACAAGTTTCAGGGTATAAAAATCTTTTTTCCGGCACCCTGCCGGGACGAGCAAGTGTACCCGGAGCCATCTCCATCGACTCCACTATCATCTTCATCGCCGTTGTTGTCTCCTATGATGAGGAGGGAGTAGTTCTCCCCCGGGGCTGAGGGCTCTACCAGTATCTATGTGTCTCATCTCTCTCTCCCATGGTGTGATCTTTATGTGATCGTGAGCTTTGTAATCTGGTTGAATTAGTAGATGTTACTCTTCATATGTTATGCTACTCAAGTGGTTTTGTTATGAGATCTCCGTAAACACTTTGGTCACGGTGTAAAGGTGACAAGGTGTGCACCGCACGTGTGGTTTAGCATGATATTTGTATTTTGTGTTGGATGACCCTATGAAATTTTGGTGTTTGTTTAGTACCTTCTAGGGCGCTCATAGTGACAGCGTGGGGTTAACTAGACATGGTGAAGGATCGAGAGGTTAACTAGAGGGGGGGGGTGAATAGGTTAACTACAAATTTTAACTTCTTTTTCAAGTTAACAAGGCAAAGCTCAAATATAGATTATCTAGAGTATGCAACTAGATGGACAATCCTATATGTTGAGCAATTACGACTAGCACAAGGTGAACAATATGACTAAGCTAGTAGTAACAAGTAAAGATAAGTTGAGGGATAACCGAACACAATGACGCGGAGATTTATCCCGAAGTTCACTTCCCAATGGAAGCTAATCTCCGTTGGAGCGGTGCGGTGCCACCAAAGTGGAACACCGAGTAGGCCTCAAATGCCACACCGTATCTCCTTCGAGATCTTCCACCGATGTGGATAGACTCGAATCACTATGTTGCCGTTGAGGTTGACAACTAGAACCTTTACAAGGATGAGGCACACTCCACAAGATTGGAGGGTCCTCACCAAATCCCAAGAGCCGCCAAGACTCCGAGAAGCAAGATCCACGGGCACAAAAGCACCGGGGATATCAACAAGGCTCCGAGCTCCGATGAACTAAGAGCAACAAGATTCCTAGCTCCAATGAACTAAGAATGACAAGATCCCTATGGGATGAGTGGGTGGATTTCTAATCGGCTCGGTGGAGTTGTAGATCGGGGGTGTCTCCTTCAAATCCCAAAGTATCACGACCTTGGGTTGGGGATTTGTGGAGATCTTGTTCTTGAGCTTGAGCTTGGTCAATCAATGGTGGTGAGAGAGAGAGTGAGTGGGATTGACAAGGAGCAAAGGTAGGTGAAGACCCCGTATATATACTCTCATCGAAATATGGCCGTTTTAGGGGGGGAACACCTTTCCTGCGACCCACCCCGGCCTGGGGGCCGGCCTGGCCGGCCTGGGGGCAGCCAGGGCCGGGCCAGAACCCACCCCGGCCTGGGGGCCGGCCTGGGGCCGGCGTGGGCGCAGGGGGAGGCCGGCGTGGCTGCTGCCGACCCGGCCTGGGGCCGGCGTGGAACAGGGGGGAGGCCGGCCCCCACCCGGGCGCCCCGGCCTTTAGGCCGGCCTGGGGCCGGCGGGGGCGAGGGGGTGAGGCCGGACCCCCACCCGAAAGCTCCAGCCTGGGGGCCGGCCTGGGGCCGGTGTGGGGCTGGCCAGGAGCTGCGCCAGCCCGGCCAGGCCGGCCTGGAGGCCGGCCACCCTGCATCTTTCTTCCTTTTCTCCTTTCTTTTCGCCGTTTCTTTTCAACTCTTCCTTGTATTTTCCCGTAGCATTTTCTCACTTATTGTTGAACTTTGTAAGACATTTACGGGACTATGTTTTCTGAGTACACTTAGCAAACCACATTAGTCCATCTATATGTTGTAATCAAACACTCAAAACAGGATTTAGAACCTATGTTCTTTCAATCTCCCCCTTTTTGATGTTTGATGACAACATACAGATTTGCATAATAGATAATATTGCATGGCTATTTGTGAGATAAATAACATGTATTCGTACTCCCCCTATTTGTGTGCATATAACAATTGACATGTATATTTTATAATCATGATGATGATGAGACTATATCATATATATGTGAAGTGCAAGAGATTAGTTCATCCATGATTTTTAACATTGAAGATACACATGTATGAATAATAATGTTTATTTCTTTCAAGATCTTACCATAGCACTCTTCTTATGAATAATACCTTCACTCAATATGGCTTCAATATATGGAAAATAGTGAGTGGAGGAAATAACTTGATAATCTTGCTAAGATCTTCAATAACCATTGTCACACATAATATAGAGTACGATAGATAATTAAGAACATAGTCTTACAATAACACAAGGGTTCACAAAGCACACAAATAGTTTCAACTAGAAAGCAAATCACAACGATAAGACGCAAATGAATGCATGTGATGCAATGCAATGCGTGAGTGGTTCTCCCCCTTGGCATCATACACCAAAAAGGGAGAAAAATGCAATGCGATCACTCGTCGCCCATCTCATCCTCATCCTCGTCCTCAGGGAGGTCCTCATCCTCGTGTGGAGCCTGACTGGAACTAGCCTCAGCTGTGGTGTATGGCCCCGCAAAAGAGCCGAGAGAGGAAGCATCATCTCCACACCAATATGTATGCTTAGACATCCACTTTGCCTCGGAAATCTCTTCGGAGCTGGAAGGGCTAAGAGGAATCTTGAGTGCAGTTTGGATGGCGCGCTGACGGCGACTAGATGCTTTCCCTTTGCGATACGCCTCATAATCTTGATGTTGCTTATCAATGAAGAAACAATTCATCTTCTGAAGAATCTTCTTAAGATTAAATGTCTCAGGAGCAGGAGAAGGTGAAGGAGAGCGGCGAGTAATGGACTCGGTGCGGGTGCGCTTAGGCCTTGGCTCATTAGCAGTCTCAACTGGAGCATCATACATGAGAACATTCTTCTTTGGAGTCACTTTGGCATAATTGTTGAGGAGACCTTCGGGAATGCGGGTCTCAATAAGACGCTGAATGTATGAGCCATAGATGGGTACCCTCTTCTCCTTGACCACACTCTGCATCTCATTCCACATATAGTCTAGTACATCCAACTGCTTCCTTGCTTGCATCCGAGACTCAATGTGGAAGAGGAGGTTGATCATCCACTTGCGTACCTCGCCCTTCTCACCGAATTTGGCGGCGATGGTGTTGCGAAGAAAGGCATGTATCATGTACCAATGCTCAGAGAAGAACTTGATCCTAGGAATGTGCATGGAACCGGTACCTTCGGGATAGCAATGACGAATCCCATCCTTGGCCTTCATAATCTTGGAGGGCTCCCCATGAACACGGAAGAAAAATGTAAAGTCAAACCGGTATTCGGGGATACCCAATATAGCACCAAACTCATCCATGGTAGCCTCACACTTGGTGCCACCGCTCATCCATATCAAAGTAGGTGGGAGACGCGTGGGACCACCGGCGGCGAAGTGAACGGTGGAGTAGAACTCCCTGAGCAACTCTGGAGAGAACGGATGAGCCAGTGTGTCACCCATGAGAGGAGTGAGGTTGTGGTAGTCCATGATGGTCATCACTTCAGGCCACTTGTTGCGAGCATACTCAATGTCAAAGAAGTGTTGATCCACATGACTGTGCTGTAGCTTGCCGAGAATGAATTCATGCATTACTTGATGCATGTTGCAATAAAACCGATTATCCGAGCAGGTCCTTTCACCAAAGTCATATGGGTTAAACTTCAGCCTAGCTTCCTCAAAATCAGCAGCACTAAGGCCACCCCAGTTCCTGATCACGGGTTCCTTGGGATTGATAGGAAGGGCCGGATGCGCGCGGGGGCAGGGGCCCCGGCCTGGGGCCGGGGCGGGGGCGGGCGGGGCCGGGCGGGAGGCCGGTATGGCGGCCGAGGGAGCCGGCCTGGCCCCCGGCCTGGGGCCGGCTCGGCGGTGCAGGCGAGGCCGGCAGGGAGGCCGAAGCCCCCGGCCTGACCCCCGGCCTGGGGCCGGCTCGGCAGCGGCAGGGGCCGGGGTGGGGTTTTGGAGGCTCGTTTTTTTTTGTTTTTTTTTTTTTGTTGCAAATTTTGATTGATCTATCTATATTTTTTTCACACAAAAAAACGATTAACCTACCCAACCTATCAACTCACAACTCACAAACAAATGAACAATATTGTAATTCAAGAATTTTTTCATGAAATATAATCTAACAACATTTTCTTGAAATTGTTTCGTAGAGCATTTTTATTTGACCATGTGCACGGATGATATGAGAATGATGACATGCATAAGATGTTTTCATTTGTATCCAATGGGAAAAAATAAGAAAACGAAATGAGCAACATTGGATACAAATGAAATATGAACTCAAGGAGAGAAGCAATTTATTGAACACTCGAACACAAATGTTGGATGGAAAAATGGGCGGTGGCCGTAGCCACCATGTATGAGTATGTTCGATATGACACCGCGAAGATATATCTTGGGTGCATTGTCGAGACTCATCATTTAAGCACACGATGTCATTAAAAATGATCATTTAGGCATGATTTGTTTATTTATGCATAATAGAGGTAGTGTTGGCTCATTGATTGAGCTACACTCCCCCTATGTCTATGCGTGCATCTAAATCCAAATAAGAGTCTAGTAGAGGTGTGTATGCGAGATTTCTAATCAACTAAAATTGCTTGCACATATGATGTTGAGCTCACTCCTTAATTCCTTGAATCTCTTCACATCTAGAGGCTTGGTAAGGATGTCGGCAAGTTGATCTTTAGTGTTGACATAAGAGAGTGAGATATCACCATTGGCCACATGATCCCGAATAAAATGATACCGAATCTCAATATGCTTGGTCTTGCCATGAAGTACCGGATTGTGACCAATTTTAATGGCACTCTCATTATCACATAAAAGAGGCATTGTCTTAATCTTAATTCCAAAATCCTTAAGACATTGCCTCATCCATAAGAGTTGAGAACAACAACTTGCGGCGGAAATATACTCCGCTTCCGTGGAGGAGGTGGCAATACAATTTTGTTTCTTGGAAGACCAACACACGAGAGACCTACCAAGAAATTGGCAAGCACCCGAGGTTGATTTTCTATCCACTTTGTCACCTCCCCAATCCGCATCCGAGTATCCCACAAGATCAAAAGTTGTGTTTGATGGATACCAAAGACCATGAGTTGGAGTGTCAACCAAGTACCTAAGAATTCTCTTGACCGTAATCATATGGCTTTCCTTGGGGTTAGATTGAAATCTCGCACACAAACCCACACTAAACATAATATCCGGTCTAGATGCACAAAGGTAAAGCAAAGATCCAATGATGGATCTATAAAGTTTGGGGTCTACCGGTATACCTTCATGATCCAAAGAGAGATTTGTGGTAGTTGGCATTGGATAAGGTAATGGTTTGGCATTAATCATATCGAATTTCTTGAGCATGTCTTGAATATATTTGGCTTGACAAATAAAAGTCCCTTCATGATATTGCTTGATCTCAAAACCTAGAAAGAACTTTAATTCTCCCATCATAGACATCTCAAATTCACTTGTCATTAGTTTGGCAAATTGATCTACAAAACTCACGTTAGATGATCCAAATATAATATCATCAACATATACTTGGCATACAAAGAAATGTCCATCTACACTTTTGGTAAAGAGTGTGGGATCAATTACCCCAAGCACGAAACCACGGTCTACTAAGAACTCCTTTAAGTGATCATACCAAGCACGTGGGGCTTGTTTGAGGCCATACAAAGCCTTGTGGAGGTAGTAGACATGGTTAGGATACTTGGGATCTTCGAATCCCGGAGGTTGTTTAACATATACCATTTCATTTAAAGGTCCATTTAGAAAGGCACTTTTAACATCCATTTGATGCAAGATGAAGTTATGACTAGTGGCAAATGCAAGTAATATACGAATGGATTCAAGCCTAGCTACGGGAGCGAAAGTTTCACCGTAGTCAAGTCCTTCGACTTGAGAGTAGCCTTGAGCAACCAATCGTGCTTTGTTGCGAATCACTTGCCCATGAGAATCTTGCTTGTTCTTGAACACCCATTTAGTTCCAATGATATTGTGATCCTTGGGTATTTCCACTAGAGACCATACTTTGTTCCTTTCAAAATTATGGAGCTCTTCATGCATAGCTTGAACCCAATCTTCATCTTCAAGAGCATCATATACTTTGATGGGTTCAACATGAGAGACATATGAATGAATGCCACAAAACTTGAGCACTTGTCCACAAGTGGAGACACTTCTTCCCAAGCCACCAATTATATTCTTTTGATATAGTGACTTTTGTTGCAATCTTGATGCTTGACGAGACTTGATACGAACTAGAGCATCATCGGGATGTTCATTTGGTGGGACATCCTCATCATTTCCTTCATCAAGACCATTGTCCACCCTTATTGGAGTTCTTGGAGAAGTATCACCAAGACCACATCCACCATTATCATTGGGTGGATCTTGATCACTTTCTTGATGAGAGATATCCACATTAAGATCTTCTTCTTGTTCTTGGTTTACCATTTGATTGGTGGTTGATGTAGAGGGCTCCACTTGCGTAGAGCTAGTTCCATCTTCATTTGCCACAAGGTGTCCCTCAATGGGTATAAGTGGACCTACACCCATTCTTCCTATGGCTATGGAGGATGGTTCATCACCTACATCATCACAATCAATTTGCTCCACTTGGGAGCCATTATCCTCATGAAATTCCACATTCATAGATTCTTCAACACACCCGGTGGATATGTTGTAGACTCTATAAGTGTGGGAGTTCGTGGCATAACCAACAAAAATACCTTCAAATGTTCTAGCATCAAATTTAGACAATCTAGTTCCTTTTATGTATACTTGGCATTTGCACCCAAAAACTCGAAGATATGAGAGATTGGGTTTGTTACCGGTGAGAAGCTCATATGGAGTCATGCCAATCATCGGACGAAGGAAGAGTCGGTTAGATAGATGACAAGCGGTGTTGATAGCTTCGGCCCAAAAGTTATATGGGGATTTGAACTCGGCCATCATAGTTCTTGCCATATCAATAAGTGTGCGATTCTTCCTCTCCGCAACACCATTTTGTTGAGGGGTGTACGCGGCGGAATATTGATGTCTTATCCCCTCATTACCCAAGAATTCATCCATGGTGTAGTTCTTGAACTCGGAACCATTGTCACTTCTAATGGATAATATCTTGGTGTCATATTGGCGTTGCACTTCGGTAGCCCAAGTAATGAATCTTTCTTGAGTTTCACTCTTCTTCTTGATATAGAAAACCCAAGTGTATCTTGTATAATCATCAACAATAACCAAACAATACTTCTTGCCACCAAGACTATCATATGTGGGAGGACCAAATAGGTCCATGTGAATGCGCTCAAAAGGTCTTGTTGTGGCGATGATAGATGTTTTGGGATGATTCTTCTCATGCATCTTTCCGGCAATACAAGAGCTACAAGGACGATCTTTGGAAAAATTCACACTTGTTAGTCCTACCACGTGCTCACCCTTCACAAGAGTTTGTAGATTTCTCATACCGACATGGCCTAGGCGACGATGCCAAAGCCACCCCACGTCGGATTTAGCCATTAGACATGTGGCAATATGTGTAGTTTCTTTCGAGAAATCCACTACATACATACCGTTTTCCACAAATCCAACAAAGGCTACTTTAAGAGAAATAGTGTGAAGGACAAGCACATGGTGACGCCCAAATACGCATGTAAAATTGCATTCACAAAGTTGCAAGACGGAAAGAAGATTATAGCCAAGGGACTCAACAAGGAGGACTTTCTCAATGGATGAATCCGGAGAAATGACCACCTTGCCATGTCCCAATACCTTAAGTTGTGAGCGATCACCAATAGTTACATGAGCAAACTTGAGAAGTTGGAGTTTCAAGTCTTCTAATACTTCTTTGCTTCCGGTCATGTGTGCGGAACAACCGCTATCAATCATCCATGATGTTCCACCGGAAATGCAACCCTACAATAAATCAACTTCTTGTCTTAGGTACCCATTTTTGGATGGGTCCTTTTTTGTTAGTCACAAGGGTCTTGGGAACCCAAATAGCATGCTTGTAATCATCACCATATGAGGTGCCTACATACTTTGCATAAACATGACCATTAGTAGATTTTAGAAGCACATAGGATGGGTTATACTTTCCCGCAAAGTTGTTGTGAGAAGTAGTGTTCCTAGAAACAATACTTTTAGCAATGATATCAAACTCATCTTCCTCATTAGCCAACTCCCCCTCCTTCACAAAAACAATAGAGTTAGTGGAGGGAGTTGACTTCTTCTTGTAGGCCACCTCCGATGAGGAACCAAAACCAAGACCTTCTTTACCAACAACTCTCTTATGATTACTCAAAAGATCATTGAGGTTCTTTTGGCCTTGGATGCATGTGGCAAGACCCTTGTTGAGTTGTGCCTTCAACCTATTGTTCTCCTCAATGAGAGTTGCCTTGACACACAAAGGGTTAGTAGCACAAGAATTTTCATTCATAATTCTAACTCCTTTTAAGGTTTTGAGCTCATTTGAGATAGTACGATGATCAATTTTAAGCTTATCAAAATCCTTAATGAGTTCATTATACCCTTGGTTAGTTGCATCATTTAAACTCATGAATTCCGTTACCTTAGCAAAAGCATGTTGACAATCAAGTTTAACTTTAGCTATGTCAATTGCAAAGGTTTCTTCAATGCTTTCTTTAAGACAATGTGATTCATCTAGAGCTTTCTCAAGCTCCTCAATTTTATTAGCATCATCACGAGCAAACTTTTCAAGCAACATTATTCTCTCCTCATGTTCATCAATGAGGCCATGTGCCTCACTTAATTGATCCATGAGAGAGACAAAAATGGATTTAGTTTCTCCTTCTAGTGTTTCAACAAAGTTTGTCAAGGGATCTTCCTCGACACAATTTAGTAGTGAAGGAATAGAGGAGTTAGCAAGTTTAAGTGTAGGAGTCACCTTTGCGGGTACACCCTTGGCCATGAAGCACTTGTGAATCGAGGGGCCCTTGTTGTCATTTGGGTTGGAGAAGAGAGAGCTTAAGTTAGGAGGTATGACGCCCCTAGCCATGGCCGCCATACCTACTTGTTCGCCTTCACCATCATCCTCTTCACCACCGGATGTGTACTCGACTTCGTTAGCAATCATTGCCCTAGGAGGGCCTCTCTTGATGAAGTTCTTGGACTTGGGAATGAAGGTGGATTTCTTGATAAGTCTTCCTCCATTCTCAATTCTACTCTTGAAGGGACACTCGGCAACGAAGTGCTCGGAATCTCCACAATTGAAGCAAGTTCTTGCTTTCTTCGTGCTAGAGGATTCCTTTCCTTTGTTCTTGGTGGCATTGGATCTAAAGTCTCCTTTCTTCCACCACTTGTGTTGAGCAAGAGCTAAGCATTCATCATGTGATGTCCTCATTTCTCTCTCGGAGACCTCATGCATAGAGGCACCATCATCACTCGAGTCATTATCTTCATGGGGAATGACCTTGGCCTTCAAGGCAAGAGATGCTTTCTTTGCTCCGTTCACACGGGCCATGACATCATCGGAGGTTTGTTTCATGACCTTGAGAGTGATAAAAAGACCTAGGACATCATTGGGGGATAGGTCCAAATAGTCGGCCCTTGCTTGTACATTCATCACCATGTTTTCATTATATGGCATCAAGGTGAGAAGGAATTTCTCCTTGACCCAATTCTCCGTGCAATCCGTGAAACCACCATATCTCATATCATTAACAAGAGCCTTGAGTCTTCTAAACATGTCTTCTATGTTCTCTCCGTCGCCCAAATGAAAGTGTTCAACTTTTCTTTGAATGATTGACCTCTTGGACCTTTGGAGGTTGACATTGCCGTCAAACATATCAACAAGACCATCATAAGCTTTCTTTGCACTTGTGAAGGACCGGATGTGCTCAACTCCTTCCTTCTCCATTGCCCTTTCCAACATGTGCAAGGCATGAGCGTTGAGTTGCTCATCAATGATGTCACTTGAGCTTAGATTAGCGGGATCCTTTGGCTCATATCCCTTTTCAACAATTCTCCATATTTGCATTGAAGAGCTGCACATGTAAGACTTCATGGAAGCTTTCCAATTAGTAAAACGATGCCGATCCACCAAAGGAGGTGGACCAAGATGAGAAACATGCGGATGTTGAACATTAGGAGCATTGTTGTATGCATAGCCAAAAGAATTGCCACCACTACCATTTGATGGTGCACCATTATTTAAAGGTGAAGTTGTATCACTTCCTTCTTTAGTTGGCAAGGGGTTTCCATTTTCATCTAAGATAATCTTTTCACTAGGTTGCTTAGATGGAGATGTCAATTCTTTTATTAGTCCCTCCATCTTCTTCTCGGAAGAATCAATCATAGCTTGGATTAGCTTTTGAATCCCATCCATGGTGACGGGATCATCGGCCATCCTCACCTCCTCTTTAGGCGGTAAAGCCTTTTATAAAGAGACGAGGCTCTGATACCAATTGAAGGATCGAGAGGTTAACTAGAGGGGGGGGTGAATAGGTTAACTACAAATTTTAACTTCTTTTTCAAGTTAACAAGGCAAAGCTCAAATATAGATTATCTAGAGTATGCAACTAGATGGACAATCCTATATGTTGACCAATTACGACTAGCACAAGGTGAACAATATGACTAAGCTAGTAGTAACAAGTAAAGATAAGTTGAGGGATAACCGAACACAATGACGCGGAGATTTATCCCGAAGTTCACTTCGCAATGGAAGCTAATCTCCGTTGGAGCGGTGCGGTGCCACCAAAGTGGAACACCGAGTAGGCCTCAAATGCCACACCGTATCTCCTTCGAGATCTTCCACCGATGTGGATAGACTCGAATCACTATGTTGCCGTTGAGGTTGACAACTAGAACCTTTACAAGGATGAGGCACACTCCACAAGATTGGAGGGTCCTCACCAAATCCCAAGAGCCGCCAAGACTCCGAGAAGCAAGATCCACGGGCACAAAAGCACCGGGGATATCAACAAGGCTCCGAGCTCCGATGAACTAAGAGCAACAAGATTCCTAGCTCCAATGAACTAAGAATGACAAGATCCCTATGGGATGAGTGGGTGGATTTCTAATCGGCTCGGTGGAGTTGTAGATCGGGGGTGTCTCTTTCAAATCCCAAAGTATCACGAGCTTTGGTTGGGGATTTGTGGAGATCTTGTTCTTGAGCTTGAGCTTGGTCAATCAATGGTGGTGAGAGAGAGAGTGAGTGGGATTGACAAGGAGCAAAGGTAGGTGAAGACCCCGTATATATACTCTCATCGAAATATGGCCGTTTTAGGGGGGGAACACCTTTCCTGCGACCCACCCCGGCCTGGGGGCCGGCCTGGCCGGCCTGGGGGCAGCCAGGGCCGGGCCAGAACCCACCCCGGCCTGGGGCCGGCGTGGGCGCAGGGGGAGGCCGGCGTGGCTGCTGCCGACCCGGCCTGGGGCCGGCGTGGAACAGGGGGGAGGCCGGCCCCCCACCCGGGCGCCCCGGCCTGGAGGCCGGCCTGGGGCCGGCGGGGGCGAGGGGGTGAGGCCGGACCCCCACCCGAAAGCTCCAGCCTGGGGGCCGGCCTGGGGCCGGCGTGGGGCTGGCCAGGAGCTGCGCCAGCCCGGCCTGGAGCCCGGCCAGGCCGGCCTGGAGGCCGGCCACCCTGCATCTTTCTTCCTTTTCTCCTTTCTTTTCGCCGTTTCTTTTCAACTCTTCCTTGTATTTTCCCGTAGCATTTTCTCACTTATTGTTGAACTTTGTAAGACATTTACGGGACTATGTTTTCTGAGTACACTTAGCAAACCACATTAGTCCATCTATATGTTGTAATCAAACACTCAAAACAGGATTTAGAACCTATGTTCTTTCACATGGGAAAGCGACTTTGAGGAGTGCCTTTTGAAGACCTATGCAATGAATTGGTGTTTGTTATTCAGCCAGAGAGTGGTTCGTTGTAGCATAGTGAAGAGATATATTTATGCATTCAATTATGTTATCATTGTTGAGAGTGTGCACTAGTGAAAGTAGGATCCCTAGGCCTTGTTTCTAAGCATTGGAACACCATTTACAACCTATTATCCTACATGTTTGCTTGCTGCCATTTTTATTTCAGATTGTTATTATCACTTATACACATCCATATTATTTGTATTTCACTCTCTCTTCGTCGAACTAGTGCACCTATACAACTGACAATTATATTAGGTGTGTTGGGGACACAAGAGACTTCTTGTATCATAATTTTAGGGTTGCTTGAGAGGTATACCTTTGACGTCTTCCTCCCTGAGTTCGATAAACCTTAGGTAATCCACTTAAGGGAAACTTGCTGCTGTTCTACAGACCTTTGCATTTGGAGGCCCAACATTGTCTGCAAGAATAGAAGCGTGCGTAGACATCAAGCTCTTTTCTGGCGCCGTTACCAGGGAGGTAAGGTAAAAGGTACTCACATCCTCGGGTGTGCATGCTCGAAGTTATTTTCTTTAGATTCTGCAATTATATCTTTTTGTTTCTTGTTTTTATTTTCACTAGTTAGGCTTGTTTTCACTTGTTGCTTGTTTTTATTTTTACTAATTAGTCTTAATGGAAAACAACATAAATATGAGAGAGCTTTATTTGCATGCTAGTAGCAATGTTATTAGCATTAATTATTTGGATACCATTATTTCTAATACTATGGAAAAGTCTAAGCTTGGGGAAGGTAGTTTTTCTAAAGTTTTTAGTTCCCCGGCTCTAGAGGGGAAAATTTGCTCTGATGATACTTTATCTCCCATATGTGATAAATCTAATGATGCTTATGATATTTTAAAACCTCCTGCTGAAAGTGTTCCTTTTAAAATACCTATGAAAATTGTTGAACGTGTCATGAATAACTGCTATTTTGGAGATGGAACTGTCCATCCTCGTGATCATTTACTCTTTATACATGAATTATGCGGGTTATTCAAGTGTGTAGGTATTTAAATAGACCAAGTTAAGAGCAGGCTATTCTCTTTGTCACTTAAGGACAAAGCAAGGGAGTGTTATGAGTTACTAGATGATCCTCATCATTTGGAGTGGAAGGAGCTTGAATCTCTATTTTATTCTTATCATGAACTGTATTTAGATATGAATTACATTTATAATTTTTGGCCTCGTGATGGAGAAAGCATTGATCAAGCTTGGGGAAGACTGAAAACGTCAATACTTAAATGTCCTAACCATGAGCTTCCTAAGGAAATAATTGTTACTAATTTTCATGCAAGGCTTTCAGGATATTACAAGGATTATCTAGATGCCTGTTCAGAGGGTTCTTTCTCAAGTAAGAAGGTTGAAGATAAATGGAATCTTCTTGAAATAATTCAAACCAATAATGAAGGTTGGAATAACGACAAAGGTAAAGAATCAGGTATAAACTATGAGTATGATTGCATTAAGTCTTTCGCTGAAACTGCTTATTGTCAAGAGCTTAGTTCTAAATATGGTATTGATCCTCAAATGATTATTGGTTGGTATAGATCATTTGCTTCTTATATTAATGTTTCTAAATCAAATGGGGACTTACATCATGAACCTTTTAAAGACACTTGCATGAAAAATAAAACTGTTATTAATGATTGCAATGAACATGCTCAAACTTCTGAAAGTACTATTTCTTATAAGCATGTTAATTTCTGTGGAGGACTTAGACCTTGTGAAAAGAATCAAACGGAAGAATATTATTGCATCCATCATAGGAATGAAAAAACTAGAAAGTGGGGCAGGGCTTTAGATGATCTTGGTAAAAAAGTTTGTGCCCTCTATCCTTTAATTTCTGAACTTTGTTGTAAAGTGGGTCATTTCAATTTTCAATGCTCAGGCTGTAATAGCTATTCGAATATTGGGAGTTTGTATTACGATTACATGATCACTCCTAATCAGCATGATGAACTTACATTATTTTTGGGGTGTGAAGAGTTATCAAGAAAAACTTCTTTGGTAGATATGAGTGCTCTTGATATGAATAGTGTCCTGCATGGTTGTCATCTTTACTGTGTTAATAATTGCCACACAAATACTTACATACAAAATATTATAAAAGAGGAGACTTTACCAAAATATGACAGGGCCAATATTTTTTTCATCTTATTAATGAAGAGGAGGAATCCTCCAAAGTTCTTTCTATTGTTTTTTACAATAAACCAGGGTATGTGGAGAAGCTTCCTTTCAAGCCTCTCCCTCCTATAGAGAGGAAGATGAAGAATAAGAAGAAGATGAGTAATAAAAGGAGAGAGGTAACAGTATCTCCCCCTAAGCATGTTGCTCCTATTATAGTTTTTGATGAGTCTGAACTCGATGATTTTCCTATGCCTGTTATTTATGAAAGTGATCATGATTGGGAGAAACACACTAATTTTGATATTGAAAATCTCTTTGGTACCAATTCTGAAAATGATGATAATTTTTGTAGTATTAGTACCATCCATGTTCCTTCCAATGATGATATAGAAAGCTCTGAGCTTGTGGATGATGTGTTTGAAAATCCTTTTGCTAGTGATGATTATATGCTTGATACATCTCTTTCTAGTAAAAATGATGATATTGCTTATGATGATACTATGCCTACGGTCTTTGATAACTATTATAAAAGATGCTATAACATAAGCTATGATTACAAGTATCCTTATGAAACTTGTCATAGTTATGGAGGGATTACCCCAAACCATCTCTCTAATATACAACTTGTCTATCATGTTGGAGTTCTTTATGATGATTACAATGATGGATATGATATTTTTAGTCCACCTAATATTAAGGAGAAAATTAATTATGATTGAAAAATGCCTCCTATATTTGATGATTATGATGATGAGAATGATAATGATAGCTATTTTGTTGAATTTGCTCCCATTGCTATTAATAAGAATGACTATGCTTATGTGGAGAGTAATAATTCTTTTATGCATGTGGCTCATGATAAGAATGTTTCTTGTGATAGTTATATTGTTAATTTTATTCATGATGCTACTGAAAGTTATTATGAGAGAGGGGAACATAATTTTATGCATCTCAACAATATCAAGTTTCCCCTCTCCATGTTGAAATTTTTTAAGTTGCACTTCTTTTGCCTTCCTATGCTAGCCACTTTATGCTTCATTAACTTGTTTTTCTACAAGATTCTTTTTCATAGGAAGTGGGTGAGACTTAATTTTGTTTTACATTTTCTTCTTGATGCTCTCTTTTGCTTCAATTAATATTTCTCATGTGAGCATCTTCTCAAATTATCATGCCTAGCTAAAAGGCTTTAAAGAAAAGCCCTTCTAGGGAGATAACCCATGGTTTTATTTCTGCTTTGTTTTTCTCTATTTTCTTTGAGTCAAGGGGTTGTATACTTTTGTAGAAACTCCTTTTTATCTTTTTTCATGTTTTAGTAGTGCCAAGTAAGGTTTGTGACGAGAGTTGGAGTTGGTTTTCGGATTTCTGCGCAGGAAACAGATTTCTGCTGTCCACCGTAAAAAATCGTCTAAATCATAGAAAAATCAGAATGACCTGAAATGTTTTGTGCTTATTACCCGTCTAATTACGCAACTTTTTTGTTCTTTAAGTTTTTCTATCTGAGCAACATAAGTGCCACGAAAAAATTCGTCTTTACAGACTGTTCTGTTTTTGACAAATTCTGCCATTTTTCTTACATTTGCTATTTTACGATGCCAAGTGGATTTCTTTGCTTCATGAAACATCAGTGGCTGTAGATAATGTTTAAAAGTATCAATATCACTTGTTACATACAGAACCAATGGATTTTTAATTGTTGCACTAACCCACTAATGTGAATTACTGTTTGAGTATGGTGTGAAAGAAGTTTTCAAGGGTCAAGAGAAGAGGTGATATATGTGGTCAAGAAGAGTGCAAGGTCAAATCTTGGGGATGCCCCTGTGGTTCATCCAATAATATTTTTAGAAGACTCAAGCATCTAAGCTTGGGGATTCCCAAGGCATCCCCTTCTTCATGAACTATCTATCAGGTCACTTCTCGTGAAACTATATTTTTATTCGGTCACATCATATGAAATTTACTTGGAGCGTCATTTATTTTTTGTTCAGTTTTCTTTTGTTTTCCTTTCTGCATTAATATCACTGGAACCTATCATACTTGTGTGGGAGAGACACACACTCTGTTTTCATTGCTTAGAACACTCTAGTTTTCATTCTTATTGTTTTGTGAGTGTTCACTTTTTGCCAGTACTGCGTTTAGCCCTTGTTTTCATGCATCTCTTTTTCAAAGATGTTAGTTCTAGTAGAGTTATGTTAGTACTATCTTGTTTCATTGCTATATTATTTGGAGAGTTTTTGTTGTTTGGTGTTTCATGGAAATAGAAAATGCTACATGTGGTAGATGGTATAACAAAAAGCTTGCATATTCTTGTGATCACTAAACTGTTTCACTTGATTATTTGCTGTTGTTTTGAGATATTAATATGCTTGATGGTAAACTTACTGGTTTAGTAAAGTAAAAAAAATTAATGGTTGGTCTACAATCTTGAAACTGTGCCACACGCAAATAACCAGTTGATAGGATAATGGTATATGACTTCCTTTGCTGATAGCAATTGTGATAGCTTTTGTTACGCGCTACGGTCGGGGTAGCTGTAGAGGCCCCAAACCGGATGGTCCAGAACCCCTCATATGCATACATTCACAATCCCAAGAATTCATTCGTGAATAACATACGAAGTTGGTACACAGATACATTATCCATTACACGAATAAAATAGTCTTACAAGCCAATGGTCACATGACCAAGTCTTAACAACTGTCACGCAAGACAGGAAAATGTCTCACAACACAAACAGAGGAAAGTAAACACAACGTAGGTATCCCATGTCACGCCTTCACCAATAGGCTGCTGATCGGGAGCCGGCCCTAGTTCGCATAATCATCGGAAAAGTACTCCTCCTCGTACTCCTCCTCTGGTGGCATCTCCTCATAGTCTGGCCAAGTAAATAGCCAGGGGCGAAACCAATATGAGTACATTTGAATGTACTCTGCAAGACATCCTTTATACACTTACAAAATGCAGTATGCTTATATGGTGGGTAGGTAGGCTATAAATAGGGCTCACTACCCATGGTGTATGTAAGATAACATCATGGTTGCTTTGATATCTCTATATCTTTGTTGAAGAAGATACTTCAAAAGAAAATATTATAATTTTTCTTTCTCTTGTAGATATCGCATGTACAAGAGGTTTCATAAAACTTGTTTTATAAAAGAAGGTTTTCTTTGCAAACTTCTTGGAATAACATCTCTAGTTCCTTCATTGGTACCATCCCGGTACAAGTCCTTGTTCAAAAACACCGTTTTGAAAACTTGACACAATGCTAGTGTAACACCTGGGGTGTTACCCTAAGTAGAAAGTTGTTTGTTTTCTTTTTGCTTTGCATCACATGCATCCTATGCATTGCATCCTGTTCTCAAAACCACTCAAAAATCCAAAACAATTTAAACTTTCAAAACATGTCTAAAATTTCCAATTGAAAGTTGCAACCTAAACAACTCAACTTGTTTTCAAATAGTTTGAAGTTGATTTATTTAAATTGCTTGTTAAATAAAAACTCCCTTTAATCAACACCCTAAATGGCAAATTCAAATTCACTTCAAAATCAGTCATAATGGGCATGATCCAATTGTGGTTTAAACATTAAATTCTTGCAAACAATTAAGTTCAATAAGATTTCATAATTGTTTGGGTTTATTGTATAAATTGTTTAAAAATCAATCTTTATGAAATACAATGGAAATGCAAATATCAATTTAAAACTCAAAGTAATATTTCAAATTTTTGGACTTAATGTGCACAATTGCTTTTACTCACTGTTTTGCAAATTAATAAAATTTATTTATAAAACAAAAACCCCCAAACCCTATTTGAAATTCAACTAACAATTTAAAAATCAAACTAATATTTCAAAGTTTTGAAATCAATGCTAACATTGCTTTGACATTTCTGTTTTGAAAACTAATAAAAATATTTCATAAAATAGAACCCTAACACTTATCCTTTTTCTCTCCCTCTCTTCTTTTACAAAAAAAAGGAACAAAAGAAATAAAAACAAGAGAGAGGCAGCCAGCCCATTTTTTCCCCTTTTCCCCTCTTCCCAGCCCATCACCACCCAAGCCCACCAAGCCAACACAGCCCCTTTCTCTGTTTCTCTTCCTCCTGTCACTGTCCTTCTGTACGGCATGGACAAGAGATGACCACGTCGCCTCCAATCGATCCACCACGGCCACGCTGCCCCTCCATAAAGCCCCCTCCCTCCTGCGTGCCCTAGGCTATACCTACCCACTCCATCTCCCTCTTCCCATCTCCTTCCGCCGCCGCCAGACCTGTTGGAACGCGTAGAGATAAACAAAAACTTTTCCTACGCGATACTTCCAAGATCTAGCCGAGGTAGAAGGCCACGATGATTACCACTAGACGCGCAGGTGCGGATTATCGATGCAGCGTGTCGGGGCAGTGCAGTCCCACGATCCGGTCCGGCCGATCCAATCCCTCGAACGTCGAAGTGCTGAACGTACAGCACCTCTGCCGGTATCCACACGTACGAGGAGGAGCTCCGACGGCAGACTGCTAGGTCTGGTGCGACGGCTGGACTGAGTGGGGCTAGGGTTCCCAACGCATGGGAGAGTGGACTAACGTGCCCGCTGGGCAACCTGCGCCCCTCTTTATATAGCGTATGGTAATGGGCTGCACAACACTTGTGGCCCATTCCCTCTGTGAGTCCGACTCACTAACTCAGTCCATTTCCGGTTCGGGTCCAACCCAACCAATACTTGCTCCCGCTCTTAAGTGTGCGACCCTGCAGGCTCATGGCGACTTGGACACGATTGGAGTCCAACTCCCAATCGATCAATCGGTAGCGGCTCCTAGCAGAACGTGCCGACTCCCAAGTACCATTGAGTCATGACGACATACCTTTCAATGTGATATTCATCTTAGTCCCTTTTGCCTCACGATATACCTTGTCGAACTATAGGCGATTTATCGTCATCCCTTAAATAGTTCAACTCTCTTCTCGATCCGTGATATGCGATTCATCTGACTAACTCTTAGTCAACCGACACAGTTAACACTTAACTGAGTCGCGCATGGCCATGCTTCCTGAATCATATCACTCGAGAGGGCCCAGAGAATATCTCTCCATTAGGAGGGGCAAAATCCCATCTTGATTATCCACATCACGCAGCTTGCTTCTCATTCGACCCGAACTCTGCCTTTATAGTTGCCTTGTCACAGAACAACGTTTGACAGAACCTAAGTCGGTGATCCACAACTCGGATTGTGCGACAACCTCAGGTCTAAGGATTACATTGATTGAGACATGCAAATGACGACTTGATCGTTGCATCTCAATGTGGGTCAGTCCGACTTGCTAAACTCTTTAGCCAAATCCGTGAACGTTGGAATGGCATCACCATGCCCATGACAAGTGGAACCGTGTCATCAGCCAACACTCACATTAGTCTAGGGTGTGTGTCCAGCACAACCTTAACGACCAAGGACAATTAGTATGAACAACATGAATACATAGTTCCACAATCGAATCACATATTCAATGCCATATATCATATGTTCAAACCAAAGGACAACTTAATAACTTTATGAATACATTGGGAATTACATCATCTATGATTGCCTCTAGGGCATATTCCCAACAGTCTCCCACTTGCACTAGAGTCAATCATCTTGGCATCATATGCCTAGGCATCTAATGCCCATACCTCTCGTGTGCGCCTCATGCTTAGGCTGTGGTAGCGCCTTTGTCAACGGATCTGCAATGTTTGCATCCGTGTGTACTTTGCATAACTTGATATCACCTTGTTCGACAAACTGGCGAATGAGGTGGTACCGCATGAGTATATGTTTGTTCTTCTGGTGTTGTCTAGGTTCCTTGGCTTGTGCGATAGCACCATTGTTGTCACAATATACGTCCAAAGGATTGGACGCGCCCTGAACCACACCAAGATCCATCAGGAGGTTCCTGATCCAAACAGCTTCCTTTGCCGCCTCTGAGGCAGCAATATACTCAGCCTCTGTTGTAGATGCAGACACCGTATCTTGCTTGGAACTCTTCCAGCTCACAGCCCCTCCGTTCATCACGAACACGTATCCAGATTGCGAACGAGAATCGTCCGAGTCGGTGAGATAACTCGCTTCCGTGTAACCCTTTACACTGAATTCCTCATCACCTCCATAAACTAGGAACATTTCCTTAGTATTTCTCAAATACTTAAGAATGTTTTTAACCGCTGCCCAGTGGGCTTAGCCAGGGTCAGCCTGGTATCTGCTCGTAACACTTAGAGCATAGGAAACATCTGGCCTAGTACAAATCATGGCATACATGATGGATCCGATTGCCGAAGCATACGGAATCACACTCATCTGACTTCGCTCATCAGTCGTCGAAGGACACTGAGTCTTGCTAAGTTTTATGCCATGGGACATCGGTAAGAATCCCTTCTTGGACTCTTCCATTTTGAATTTCTTCAAAACCTTGTCCAGATAAGTACTCTGACTCAATCCAATGAGCCGCCTTGATCTATCTCTATAGATCCTGATTCCTAATATGTAAGTTGCCTCACCCAAATCCTTCATTGAGAAACTCCTTTCCAATGACTCTTTGGTTTCTTGCAACATCATGACATCATTTCCAATCAGTAATATGTCATCCACATATAAGATTAGAAAGTTTACTTCGCTCCCACTAAACTTCTTGTATAAACAAGAATCATGATCACTCTTGATGAAGCCAAACGATTTGACTACCTCATCAAAGCGAATGTTCCAACTCCGAGATGCTTGCTTCAACCCATAAATGGATTTCTGAAGTTTGCATACCTTGTTAGCATTAGCTGGATCGACAAAACCTTCGGGCTGTATCATATACACGTCCTCAGTTAAATTTCCATTAAGGAAAGCCGTCTTGACATCCATCTGCCATATCTCATAGTCGAAATAGGCTGCTATGGCTAACATGATCCGAATTGATTTAAGCATCGCTACGGGCGAGAAGGTCTCATCGTAGTCAACTCCTTGAACTTGACGGAACCCCTTCGCGACAAGTCGTGCTTTATAGACGAAAATATTTCCATCCATATCAATTTTCTTCTTAAAGACCCATTTGCACTCGACGGGTCTTGCACCGTCAGGCAGATCAACCAAATTCCAAACTTGGTTTTCATCCATGGACTTTAACTCGGATCTCATGGCTCCAAGCCATGACTCGGAATCAGATCCCACCATCGCTTCCGAATAAGTTGCCGGCTCATTACTGTCTAACAGTAAAACATCTCGAGCACTCTGTAATCTGGCAGATCTCTGTGGTTCAGGTGCTGTTACCGGTGTAGGTACCACGACCGGCTCAGCCTCCAAGGCGTTCGCCGACTCGCCCCTAGCCGGTTCCTCTCGAATTTCTTCGAGTTGCACTGTGCTCCCACTGACTTCCCGACTGAGAAACTCTTTCTCAAGGAAGACACCATTCCGAGCGACAAACACTTTGCCCTCTTCCCGGTTGTAGAAGTAGTACCCCAAGGTTTCCCTCGGATACCCCACGAAAATACACTTATCCGACTTGGGCGTGAGCTTGTCCGACTGAAGTCGCTTGACAAATACCTCACAACCCCAAATCTTAAGAAAAGACAAACTTGGCTTTTTACCAGTCCACATCTCATGTGGTGTCTTCTCTACTGACTTCGATGGTACTCTGTTTAGTGTGAAAGCTGCAGTTTCTAGACAATAACCCCAAAATGATAAAGGTAGATATGTCCGACTCATCATTGATCGTACCATGTCCAACAAGGTCCGATTTCTCCGTTCCGATACACCGTTTCTCTGCGGTGTACCCGGCGGAGTGAGTTGAGGAACTATTCCACAACTCTTTAGATGGTCATCAAACTCATGGCTCATGTACTCGCCTCCACGGTCCGACCGTAGAAACTTTATTTTCTTGCCGAGTTGATTTTGTACCTCACTCTGGAATTCCTTGAACTTTTCAAAGGCTTCCGACTTGTGTTTCATTAAATAGATATATCCATACCTACTCAAATCATCAGTGAAGGTAATGAAGTACTCATAACCACCTCTAGATGTCGTGCTCATTGGTCCACATACATCACTATGTATTAGTTCCAACAAGTCGGACGCCCTTTCACAACTCCTTGCAAAAGGTGTCTTGGTCATCTTGCCTAGTAGGCATGATTCGCATGTCTCGAATGACTCTAAGTCAAACGAAGTTAGAAGTCCATCATCATGGAGCTTCTTCATGCGCTTCCAACTTATATGACCAAGCCGACAATGCCAAAAGTAAGTCATATTCAGATCATTTGGTTTCAACCTTTTAACATTTATGTTATAGACGGATTCACTATCAAGATTTAAAATAAATAACCCGTTCTGAACGGGTGCAAAGCCATGAAACATATCTTTCAAATATAAAGAACAACCATTATTCTTAATATTCGACTCATAACCTTGTCTCATCAAACATGAGGCGGAAATAATGTTTCGACTAAGCGCTGGAACATAATAATAATTATTTAGTTCCAAAATAAATCCTGAAGGTAAATGAAGTTGCATCGTGCCGACTTCCAACGCAGCGACTCTCGCCTTGTTGCCGACCCGAATGTCAACCTCTCCTCTTGCCACGCTCCTAGTTCTTACCAGTCCCTGCAACGAGTTGCATATGTGAATAACTGATCCGGTATCATATACCCAAGAACTATTAGGTGCATCAGCAAGATAAATGTCTATAACATTGCACACAAGCGTACCTGAGTTGGAAGTCACACCTCCACTCTTGGCTCTGTCAGCCAAATACTTGGTGTAGTTCCTCTTCCAGTGGCCATCTTGCTTGCAATAGAAGCAGTTGGCCCCGGCTGTAGGAGAAGGTTTAGTCTTTGAGGGAGCACTCTGGACAGGGCCATGGGTGCTACCTCCTGTCTTATCCTTCTTCTTCTTAGTCCAAGAACTCTTCTTGAACTTAGCCTTATTCTGCACCATCAACACTTGACTGGTGCCTTTCTTGATATCAGCCTCTGCCGTTTTGAGCATCCCATGTAATTCAGTGATACTCTTATCCATACCATGCATATGGTAGTTCGAGATGAACGAACCATACGCACTAGGAAGAGAGTTCAGAATTATATCGGTAGCGAACTCTTCGTTAATTGGGAAGCCCAGCCGATCCAAAGACTGTATGTAACCAATCATCTTGATTACATGTGGACTCAGTGGATCGCCGTCTTTCAGCTTACAGCCAAAGCAAAGCTTGAGAGACTTGATACCTCTCAGTCTTTGCTTGAGCCTGGAACATACTTTTGAGGCTTTCGATCATATCGTAGGCCTCAACATTCTCGAACTGCTGCTGTAAGTCCGGTTCCATGTGTGCAAGCATAAGACAGCTAATTTCCGTAGACTCATCTCTAGCCTTACGGTAGGCATTCATGACAGCGACAGTCGCATCGTCATCAGGCTCATCTGGAAGTGGAGTTTCTAGAACATGTTCTTTCTTGTCATGCTTGAGGACTATCCTCAGATTACGATACCAGTTGGTGAAATTAGTTCCATTAAGCTTATCTTTCTCTAGGATTGACCTCAACGCAAACGCGGACAACTGAGGAAGGTTGCTAGGTGCCATTGATCTACAACAGAAAATACGCAAAAACACTTAAGACATGTATTCATAAAAGAGCAGGCATATTAAACGCTTTAATACTTATGCTCCCACTAGAACCAACATCCCTCCGATGGTTGCTAAGTGATTCAAGACCCTAAATAAGCAAGCCGACTAGTGAGCTTTAGCATCACCGCTAGCCGTTAAGTGATCTAGGTAGGCAACACCTTGCCAATCGTATCCAATACGACTCCTGTTAGTTGGGTGACATCACATGCCCCGGCTCCCAACCTACCTCGCCCCGAGCCCCACAACCGTTGTGATGGACTCGTCTAGATTACCAAGTGCTTCTGCTTGTAAGAGTCCGACTCAAACCCACCTAACCGGAAAGAATTGGTAGCACCTCAATTTTATGAGCCCACTACCAAGAATGTCCGACTTGTGATGGTGCAACACTGGCGGGGCGACCGACTAGACCTTCTTTGAGGGATTAAAGAATCTACCAACTATCTAAATAGAGGTAAATAGAGACATAACAATAACACAAATAAAGCAATTATAATGTGAAATGGTATGGCTCTCTTCATGGTGATCTCCATCTCCACGAAGCTTGCAAGTCGACTTGTGCCAACTCTTGTCACGTGCCATCTTGCTCCATGTAGCCGACTTGTACATCGACTTGCATGCCTTCCGGGTTCTCCAACAAGCTACACTAGCTAGTAAAACAAAATTTACATAGAGAATCCGACACGCAGGCCGGCATACAATAAAATGACAGCACCTAGGCTCCAGCCGGCTGACATAAACATGATACGCAGATCATGTATGGATTACACACATCACATGCACATAAGCCATACCATTCACAACTTCCTGCAAAAACAAGTTATGCATAGATACGATATCTACCGGCGTTGTGAAACTCGCAACGACATCTAAGGCGCTACGACAGGGCGAAGCCGGCGGTCCCTCGCGGGTAGCGGGCGGGGATCGAAGGGGCAGCGCCCCTCGCGGGTGCGGGCAGCGCCCGACGATTTCGGAAAACGCAGATCTCATCTGCATTCCGATCATGGATTTCTTCATCGGATAAAACGATTTTACCCGAATCTGATCCGTATTCCGATTCGACCAAACTCTTTGATCTTCGATCACCGCAACTGGATTTATGTGTCACTGTATACCCCGATGGCGGAAACCGACCGGTAGGGGTAAGTTGTTTCACGACCTTATTAGCAGTATGATCACGGAAACCAGATCATCCATTAACCCCGAGTATGATTGATCCAATCAACCTTGTACAAAACCGATCTATCTCATAGACCGACCACCAAAACAGCAATTAGATCACATCTAACGCTAACTACATATCACATATGTACGGATCTCGGGCCTAATACCAGAAGCTACCGCTCTGATACCACTGTTGGAACGCGTAGAGATAAACAAAAACTTTTCCTACGCGATACTTCCAAGATCTAGCCGAGGTAGAAGGCCACGATGATTACCACTAGACGTGCAGGTGCGGATTATCGATGCAGCGCGTCGGGGCAGTGCAGTCCCACGATCCGGTCCGGCCGATCCAATCCCTCGAACGTCGAAGTGCTGAACGTACAGCACCTCTGCCGGTATCCACACGTACGAGGAGGAGCTCCGACGGCAGACTGCTAGGTCTGGTGCGACGGCTGGACTGAGTGGGGCTAGGGTTCCCAACGCATGGGAGAGTGGACTAACGTGCCCGCTGGGCAACCTGCGCCCCTCTTTATATAGCGTATGGTAATGGGCTGCACAACACTTGTGGCCCATTCCCTCTGTGAGTCCGACTCACTAACTCAGTCCATTTCCGGTTCGGGTCCAACCCAACCAATACTTGCTCCCGCTCTTAAGTGTGCGACCCTGCAGGCTCATGGCGACTTGGACACGATTGGAGTCCAACTCCCAATCGATCAATCGGTAGCGGCTCCTAGCAGAACGTGCCGACTCCCAAGTACCATTGAGTCATGACGACATACCTTTCAATGTGATATTCATCTTAGTCCCTTTTGCCTCACGATATACCTTGTCGAACTATAGGCGATTTATCGTCATCCCTTAAATAGTTCAACTCTCTTCTCGATCCGTGATATGCGATTCATCTGACTAACTCTTAGTCAACCGACACAGTTAACACTTAACTGAGTCGCGCATGGCCATGCTTCCTGAATCATATCACTCGAGAGGGCCCAGAGAATATCTCTCCATTAGGAGGGGCAAAATCCCATCTTGATTATCCACATCACGCAGCTTGCTTCTCATTCGACCCGAACTCTGCCTTTATAGTTGCCTTGTCACAGAACAACGTTTGACAGAACCTTAAGTCGGTGATCCACAACTCGGATTGTGCGACAACCTCAGGTCTAAGGATTACATTGATTGAGACATGCAAATGACGACTTGATCGTTGCATCTCAATGTGGGTCAGTCCGACTTGCTAAACTCTTTAGCCAAATCCGTGAACGTTGGAATGGCATCACCATGCCCATGACAAGTGGAACCGTGTCATCAGCCAACACTCACATTAGTCTAGGGTGTGTGTCCAGCACAACCTTAACGACCAAGGACAATTAGTATGAACAACATGAATACATAGTTCCACAATCGAATCACATATTCAATGACATATATCAGATGTTCAAACCAAAGGACAACTTAATAACTTTATGAATACATTGGGAATTACATCATCTATGATTGCCTCTAGGGCATATTCCCAACAAGACCCTCCTCTCCTCTCTGAACTTTCCTCCTACAGCTTGGTGTCTGCCGATCATGGACAGAGCTTGGTGCAGCTCGCCACGGTCTCCGTCCAGCTCCAGCCTTTCGGCCACGTCCTCGAGGGTATACTCGAACCGTTCTTTCGATCAACCAAGTCGGAATCGTCTCTAATCCCCTGTTCTGCTCGCGGGCGAGCTCACCCGAGCATGGTTCTGCAGCTCCAAGTCCGGCGGCCATCGACGTCCCCTCCCATCTACTCTACCCCAAGGCCAGCAACTGTGTCCAGTAGCTGCGCCTCAACGTGCGGTACCACCACGTCCAAGGATCGGCGCCATCAAGCACGGAGGCGCCCACGCCATGCACTTCTTCTCGCCGGTCACCGCCCCGTCGCCACCACCGTCTCCGATCGGCCACCGCGTCGTCACCACGCTATCCCCGCGTGATCGGGCCCCTCGAGGTGAGCCACACCTCCAGGCAACTCTCCCCTCCTCCTCCCTTCGCTCCGTGTACGCGCCGTCGAGCGCCGCCCCGTCGATCACCACCGATTCGCCGCAGAGCTTCCACGGTGCCAAAGCCTGAACATTTGTTCAGCAAAATTCAGTTATACGTCCCGTGTTAACCTTATCCAGTTTCCGTATCAGTTACTATCACTAACGCAGCAGCATCGCAGTGATAGCACACCGCGCGCGCGAGCCCTCGATCGCGGGTTCGATTCCCTCCGGGGGGAATTAACCCAATCTTTTTTTCCCCCGCTGCGCCGCGCTGCGGGCCCCGCCCGTCAGCGACCCACACGGCCACATCACTCCACACCCACGCTCACGTGGACGCCTCTGTGGCGCTGGGCCCAACTGTCATCCAGCACGGGACCGTCCTCCCCGGGTGTAGAAAGTTTCCGCTCCTAATTCCTTTTTTTTCTTTTTTCCATAAAATGGCAGAATAAACCCCAATTTTGTAAATGCAATAACTTTGTAAATGCAACTCCCTTTTGGGCAAATAAAATATGTATCCCAATCAAAATTTCATGAACTTTTCAAATATGTATTTTGTTTTCTGTTTTGAATATTCCAAATATTTTCAAACCTTCCAAATTCAAATAACTCTTATGAATTTGATTAAATCCATAACAAATTCAAATATATTTCAAATGGCCCATATAAAATATGTTTTCCAACCAAAATTTCATGCTCTTTCCAAATATAACATTTGTTTTCTGTTTTGGATAAATAAAATTAATGCAATTACTTAATGCTTTAATTAAATCATTTAAATGGTGAAATTCATAAGTAATTCAATATTAATTCAAATGTCACAAATGAAATATGTTTTCCATGCCAAATTGAACCACCTTTCCAAATATAAACTTTATTTCATGTTTTGAATAATTAAAATTGGTTAAATAATTTAAACCTTGTTTAAATCATTTAAAATTGCTAAATTAATAACTTGGTCAAATTAAATTCTTTTTGAACTTATAACATATGTTTTCAAACCATAAAAGTATAAACTTTTCAAATATGAATTTGAATTAATGTTTTGAACAAATAAAAATTCAAATAAATTCATATTTGAATTAAATTCATTTAAATCTTGTTTAAACTTGTTTAATTCATAATTAATTCATCTTAATTCCTTTTTCAATAATTGAAGCATGTAATCCACCTAAAATTTTGTGTTCTTTCCAAATATAAACTTTGTTATCTATTTTGAACAATTAAAATTGGTGAAAACAACAAATGCTTGTGTAACACCTTTAAGAAACCAAAATTCCATAACTTAATAAATAAAATTCCAAACTTGGTAAACCTTATTTCAAATTGAACCTATGGTTGTTTTCCTTCTGTTTTCCTCATCCATGCATCATTCTAATCAACTTTCACATGATGGTTATTTGTAGATCATTTAATTCAACCTTAATTCATGGGCTTTTCTATATGCAACCCAAAATTGCATATGGGCCCATTTAAATATGTTTACCATGTCAACTAGTTCATCTATGATGCATCCTTAAACTTGCCATGCATCCATATCTTGATCATGCTGGATCTTTTGCCGTAGTAGTAATTGTTGCATCCGGTGTTTGTTCTAGTTCGTTGCTTCTTCGCGGATAGGACGTTGAGATGATGTGAGAAACGACAAGTTCTGTGGATGTACCTCTACTTGATGGATTCCAGGCAAGTATACTCACTTGCTGCCAAATGGCTGCCTATCATCACTTGTTACCGATTCTTTCCGTTGTTCCTATTCTAGCCTTTTGATTCGATGCTTGTGTCTCGATCCTATCATATGTTTACCTTGCAGCCATGATATAGCCTTCCTTCCACTTCCTATTAACTGTTGTTTGTTTACCCTGTTGGCCCTCGTGTCGTAGTTGCATGCTTAGTGTTTGTTGCGCTCAAGTCTTGTTGTCTATCTTATCACCTGTTTAGTTTGATAGTTGGGTTTCAATTAAATCAACAACATGTTAATGTTTTGGGTAATAATAATTTGATGATAAGGCACCGGCAGGAGTCCCGGCGTGGTTTTGAGGCCTGCTAGTGTCGACCCTAATTAGGAAAAGGGTCTTGTCCATTGATCCATGATGAGCGCACTAACCGCATGTGGGAAGCGAGTATGGGCGCCCCCCTCAACTTGATTCGATTCGCATCTCGTCCAAATCGCCTCATTTAGTTCGGGTTTTCCATTTGCCGCATGCATATGCAGGTGCGAACCCTTGGCGCCAGGGTGGAACTTTTGTAGTCGGCATTTAGGGAGACACGTTCTTAGAGTGCTATGAGGGTCCCCTTTTCTTCGTGGGGCTTGATTAGCCGTGCGCTCAACTGCACGGGGTTCTTTGGGCTTGATGCGAAGAAGAGTTGGGTTGTGTTGAGTACCTCGCTTGGTGGGTTGATCCCCCGTCTGGCGGGTTATTCTTACGTGTACGGCCAAATTGGTGCATCCCTGCAGAGTTAAATCTTCTCGAGAAGCCGTGTTGTCCGCGGTTATGGATGACTTGGTGAAAGTGCTGGCTAACAAGTACTCAGACAACTTACACTTAACGATGATAACTTGACTAGTAATATAGATTACTTCCACCATCAAAATGAATGTCACCTTAATCAACAGTGTGAGTTTCCTTGGGTTGCTTCCTTAGTAGGGGGTAACATTGGATGGGTATTGTTTGGTGAGTAGTTGTAGTTGGTTATGATTCGCTATCTTATCCATTTCTTTTAGCCGGATGTTGTAGCGAGTCTCTGTAGTTAGTTAGTGCAGCCAGCTGCCGCTTCTTTGCAGTAATCCCTTCCTTTTCCGTTGTACCCAAAGTATTTGTATCTTGTGATGACTGGTTACGCCGGTATCTTGTGAGTATGGTTTATCCACTTGCCAGTACTTAACCGTACTGACCCACGAATCCTTTTCGTGGCTGCATATTCCACATTGCAGTCAACAGGTTTGAAGTCTGACGACGTTAGCTTGGGAATCCCTCCGGCTTGGCCTGGGCAGGGATTGGACGCCATCGGTTATCTTCAGGACTCTTAGTCCAATTTGGATCTTGTCCGTAGCCGGACGCTATGTTGTTTCTTCCGCTGTTATTTGGATCTTTGTATTGTATCAGTTGTATCCTTGACTCGTTTGAGTCTTCTTGTATATATCTTTTCTGTTGTTGTTGCGGAATATTCGTGAACTGTTGTAATGTTATCACACGTGGCAACCTGGAATCAGTTATTATGTGGATTTTGGCGAGAATGCTGAAATCTGCATAGTGCCCGGTCCCGGGGCGTCACAGCTAGCTACATGTCCTTTCAACTCCCTATATCCGAGGACTCGGCTATTCTGAATAGTTTTACTCTGCAGAGGTGTACACATTCCACTAGATTCAATCATCTTCCATGAACCACCTATGGGTCGACACAGCGATATGCAAGCATCAGGAAAATGATCCTAACTGTCCACTCTGATCAAGCTAGTAAATTCTTAACCCTTCAGTTGGGTGTAATCTCCCCGACACCAGGTCCCACCCCGCCACGGCAGGAGACCCAACTGTCGCTTCCGGGGGTTAACTTAATCCCTCACTTTGTATGTCTTGTTACTCCCTCCTGGCGACACTTTGGTTCAGAGAAACATCCTCTCTATAGCATTTTGGGATAAAACACACACTAACCAGAACAAGTATCTAGATAGGCCCCGTACCCATGTTGGGGTAGAGTGGCAGTACTTCTTGGTTGTCCAGCAAAGACTAGGTTATGTGCCTTTTGTAAAACATTTGAAAACACCCCTTTAGCTCCCCCGGTGAACAAGGTCCCGCCTTTTCACCGTGGACTTTTCATAACACATTTTGTTTGCAAAAGCACATTTTAAAAGTGTCCACTTAGGGACTCAAGATTATTATCTTAGGAGGTATTTATATACCTTATAGTGGCTAAAGGCTTGATAATATAACTATATAGTATTAATAGTAATAATGATAGCCACTCAAGAAAATAGTTTTGGTAATCAACTTTTTGTAAAACTTCTGAAGTAGAAAATGCATGATAGATAATGATAAGTATTATAACAACAAGCTTTAAGGATGGCTTGCCTTGGAGGAGTTGAGGTTCCTGCTCGTGGTAACAACAGGAATGGTAGTAGTAGCCTCCGGCACCAACTACTTCTTCGTCGTGTTCTATCATCGCAAACATAAAATAAGGACACTCAATCAGAATCAAACTAAGCAAGCAATGATAATCAACCGCACCATACAGCAAGAAATGCACAAACAAAAATAACACACAAGTTCATCAATCAAACAATCTACAAGCATAAACCCAAAATAATAATATTTACCACTACTATTACTACTATTACTATGGTTGAGAGATGGCATTTCTCACCAAAATAAAATGGAACCAGTGGGTGTTCCACTAGGTTTTACATGACATTAAAGAGGTCCTAAGACTCTGGTTCAACTTGTGGAAAACAAAACATTCACTAAGCAAAACTACAACTATTGAATCTAGTGAGAAATAACACTATGAGCAAATAACACTACACTACACTACACATGCATCTCTAAGAAATAAAATCCAACCTAACAGAGGTGAAAACAACTTATTATCAGTACCAAAATGGTACTAGACCCTATGAAACCCCTCTGAAAACTTAGGTAAATAAACTAGCCATACTTTGCATTCACAAGATTTATTAAAATAAAAACTATAGAACAATACTATGCATATACTAGCTCCATGCAATAATCAAACATGCACACACTTTCTAACATGCTAGATCTGTGAGTAAACAAAATTTTAACACTAAGCACCACATCTAAACATGCTAGAAAACAAAGTAACACTAGCAAGTAATTATTCTAAAATTAAATCCACACATATTATTTCTAATAGAAAAGTGCAAAAACATAGATATGTTGCCAAAATTAATCTAGAGCTCTAAAAATCACACCAAGATATGATAACATAGACCTAAGAATACACTAACAGATCCAGTTGGATTCACATCAAAAAGTATCTGAAAACAATTTCTAAAAATCCTAGAAAGTGCTACTCGACATTTGCCAAAGTGGAAGGCATTTCCAAATGGTAGCTCACCTTGATGTGAGGTCAAGCCCTACTGATAGATCTAGTCAAGAGATAATCCAAGAATTTTAATTTGCACAATTAGAACATTCCAACAAAACTTTATTGCATTTTCACTCTAACAGGCAGTGTGTGGTACATGATTTGTCATTTGCAAAATAATGGTTCAAACACAGATCTGCAAGTTTCGTACATTCAAGATTTAGTAGATCTACCACAGATAATTTTGGTTGATTTTATTTCTGAGTTTAGCTATTTTTAACATGATTAAAGTAAATAGCATGTTTCTGTTAATTTTAAAAAGGAAAAAGAAATCATGTGCGGGCTGTTCTTCTCTCACGGGCGCACGGCCTGTTAAGGCTGGGCAGCCCAGCTCGCATCCGCGGCGCGCGGCGCGCGCGTAACGTTTCAAGTTTGAAACGTTGCCGTTGACCTCACGATCAACGGTGCACGGCCTTCGTTCCCTCCCTCTCTCTTCTCTCTCTTTCTCGTTTGATCGGAACACGGCAGGCGGCGAGAATCGAGAGATTTATCACCTAGGGGTCCTGTGGGATGGTGGCGCGGGGTCGAGGAGGTGTCACGGGCTCGGGGCAGTGCAGGGGTGGTGGAAACGCGGCGCGGGATGGCCTTAGTCGCTGACGCGATGCTGCGGGTCCGCGGTGGCTCCGATGTTGTCTCCGGTGATCCTGCAAGCGAGGGGACACGAGAGTGCGTCAGGGGTGGTCTACAGAAGGTGGGGAGTACGGTGGATGCAAAAGAGAGGGGCGGGGTTGCCCACAACGTGCGCATGCCACCTTTGCTATCCGCGGTGGCCGGCGGCGTTTTCTGGCACTCTGGGCTCACAACGAGCTCAGGGCGTTCGCGCTCGTGGTCAGGGTGAGTGAGGGGTGGGTGGTGAGTGTGGTGGCGAGGTGAGGGCTCTCCTGTGGTGTGGCACGACGTGTGCCCACGGGTGTGCTCTCGGGCGACAGGAAATGGCTCGGGGTGCGCTATGGATGCCCAAGCCGTGCCCCTTCGCCTTTGGTCATGGCTAGGAGGTGCAAGAGGGGTCAGTCAAGGCTCTCAACAGCGAGGGCGTGGAAGAAATGCACGAGGTGGCCACAGTGCACACGCACAGTGTGTTCTGACAGTTTTCACCTCTGTTTCCCCTCCCTCCCACTCCTCTCTAGTCAACACAACTCGAATCCAAAGCATAGAAAAGGGAGAGGAATGACTAGGATAATAGAAGGTCCAAGTGGCTCAGCTTAAAAGTTTTCCGATCAAAAGATATGATCAAATGAATTTGGTGTCATTTACTGTTTTTCTGAATTTTTTAGATTCAGTCTAAATGACTTAGTGAAATTTTCTAAGTGTTGCAACAGAGTGGATTAGGCAAAAGTTGATCCTGTTTTCATGAACCAAACCTATTCCAAAAAAAAAATTCAACGTGTGGTTGTGTTAAGAAAGTTCTGTACTTTCAGAAACCTCAAAAGAAAATAAATTTAAAATTCAAATGAGCACTGAAAACAAGGTGGGAAAACAGATAGTTCATGTTTTTCTCCGTTTTTCAGAAAACACAAATCTGCCTTATTTTCTTAACACAAATCCATCAAGAAAATGATTGTTTTCTCAATTCAATTTTCCAAACCAAGCTCACCCCTTTGTAGCCCATATATCATAGAACACATTCATGCCAAGAAAACAAAAAATATGATTCCCTAGCATATGGATAACATGAGTGGAAAACAGCTACTTGGCTTATTTTTCAGAAATAAGTTTCTATAAAAAAAATCTTAAAGGAAAACATTCAATTATTGTTTTGCCAAATTGTTTTGTTGGTTCAAAACAAACCAAATATTATCAATAAGTTGAAAACAATAATTTCACAATAATTGGAATGAAAAGTATTGAAATCCTCATGTGGAAAACATCACAGAAATAATTGGAAAACATCAGAAAAGATAATAAATGATTTTTGATCAAAGCTTGCTTGCATTGCATAGATAAACATGGTTCATTACATAATGTTGTATTACACAAGGGTATTAAAAAGTTTTTGTTGGCACACAAAAATGGCTTCCCTCATGCGTTACAAGTGACCCAAATCTGGGGTGTGACAGATCTCCCCCCCCCCCTAAAAGAATCTCGCCCCGAGATTCACGGGTCTAGTATTTAAGGAAACCAGGGAACTCCTTCGTGATATAATATTCACGCTCCTAGGTTGCTTCCTCCTCTGAGTGATTCGTCCACTGAATGTTAAGGAACTTGAAAGAATTTCTCCTGGTAGCACGAACATTTTCCTCATGTACTCTCAGGAGTCGATCACGGTAGGTCAAATCATCATTTATGTCAATGGTCTTGAAATCAATGTCTTGGTAAGTGAGATTCTACTGAGGTACATGAAGACACTTTCGGAGCAATGACACATGAAAAACATCGTGAAAGTCTGACAACTCTTCGGGCAGCTCAAGTTGATAAGATACCTCTCCACGACGGGCTAGGATCTTAAACGGGCCAATATACCGGGGTGCAAGATTTCCCTTGACATGGAAACGCTGCATCCCTTTGAGCGGTGTAACACGCAGATACACGAAATCTCCAATAGTGAAAGAGACATCGCGATACTTCGTGTCCGCATAACTCTTCTGGCGTGATTGTGCGGCTTTAAGACGGTCACGGATTAGATGCACTTGCCCCTCTACTGCTTTTAGAGTGTCAACTCCAAATATTTGACTGTCGCCTATTTCAGTCCAGTTCAGAGGTGTGCGACACTTGCGTCCATACAAGGCTTCAAATGGTGCCATCTGCAGACTTGACTGATAGTTGTTGTTGTAGGAAAACTCTGCAAACGGCAGGCAGTCTTCCCACTTAACTCCATAGGACAAAACACAGGCACAAAGCATGTCCTCCAATATCTGGTTCACATGCTCTGTCTGTCCATTAGTCTGCGGATGGTAGGCTGTGCTAAAGGCTAGCTTGGTTCCCAAAGCTTCGTGTAACTTCTTCCAGAATCGATATGTTAACTATGATCCTCGATCTGACACAATCCTGCTGGGAACTCCGTGCAGGCTGACTATCCGAGAAATATAGAGATCAGCAAGCTGGTCCCCACGATATGTGGTCTTGACAGGTATAAAGTGTGCAACTTTGGTGAGCCTATCAACGACTACCCATATCGAATCATTTTCTCGACTGGACCGTGGCAGTCCAGTAATGAAGTCCATCCCAACGTCATCCCATTTCCAAACATGCACTTGCAAGGGCTGTAACAAACTAGCAGGATGCTGATGTCCAGCCTTCACTTGCTGACAAATATGGCACTTGGCTATAAACGAGGCAATGTCTCGCTTCATTCCGTGCCACCAAAACTTATCCTTCAAATCTTGATACATTTTAGTTCCTCCAGGGTGAATAGAGTATAAAGTGTCATGAGCCTCAGTCATGAGCCTCAGTCATGATGGAGGGATAATAACCCGGTAGGCCAACTCCAAGGTATAACCCGGCCAAAAGGACGCTGCGCAAGATCCGGCTAAGGATAAAGAAACTTCTGGAAGGCCCAAGTTTGTAGGCCTCGTAACCCGGATTGTGGGTTACGGTAAAGGAAAGTTAGAGTTTGTATGCGGTGTCCGGGTAGGATTCAGGGTGCGCCTTGGAGAGTAAGCCAGGGGGTACGGGTGCTTTAAAAACCGACCCCTAGGTCTAGTTGAGAGAGATCTAAGAACCCTAGCAGTATCGCTTGGTATCGAGCATCCAGTGTATACGAGAGATCGAGTTAATATATTAAGATCGGAGACTCGGCGACTTGATTGCCGGCTACCAGATCGAGTTCCATCATGTTTTCCTCTGAGCTAAACCCTCTCCCAAACGCCTGTGTCGTGTTGCCCCAAGATCAGTTACCCCCGGTAACGTCTGCCGTGATTATCCCACGACAGTTGGCGCCCACCGTGGGGCCTGCGTCCAAAGGTGTTTACATCACGGGAGAAGCTCGGAAGAACATGGAGAATCTTGTCGTCGGCGAGATCTACATCGACCACAAAAGAGAAAAGACGGTGGACGATTCCGGCTGGGGGCCAGAGTCGGATCACCTCGAATACGGATCCGTTGTGACAATCGGCCGGATCAGCGTCTTCATCGGTATGGTACGTACGCCTGATTTAAAAGGACAATATCATGTGCATACTACAGGAACTTCTAAAAGGGACAAAAAGATACTCAAGCAAGTTGTGAACTCGGTTTCCTCGGCTGTTCCGGGACACCTGAGATGGGCGGAACAAGAGATAACATGGAGCAGAAGAGATCACCCGGAAAGAATAGAGCACCCGGGAGTCTTAGCATTGGTAGTCGCGCCACAGGTTAATGGTTACGAGTTAAAAAGGGTCCTGATGGACGGTGGAAGTAACATCAATATCTTGTACTTGGAAACTTTTTCACGCATGGGTCTCAAGGAGTCCCAGCTGCAGAAAAGCTCAACAATTTTTCATGGAATAGTGCCGGGTCACTCGGCATGTCCCGAGGGGAAAATCGCATTGGAGGTAGCTTTCAGAGAATCAACGGATAATTATCGAGTTGAGTGGCTCACGTTCGAGGTGGTCAAATTGCGCAGTCCTTATCACGCACTATTTGGAAGACCGGCTTACGCCAAATTCATGGCCAGGCCGTGTTATGTGTCTCTGCAACTGAAGATTCCAGGTCCTAAGCAAACCATCACCATACATGGAAGCCGGGATATAGCGGCCGAGTGCGACGAAGGAGATTCAGTAATGGCCGAGCAGGCTTGCAGAAAAGAGGAACTCAAGTATTATCGGTCTCAAGTAGACCCGGAGGACAGGACCGCATTGAAAAGGCCGAATACTGAGGACGAAAGAGCAAAATTCAAGGCAGCACAGGACACCAAGATGATAGATTTTGTCAAAGGTGATCCCACTAAGCAATTTACCATAGGGTCTAACTTGGACAGCGAGCAGGAGAAAGCACTTGTGGAGTTTATTCGTTCTAATGCGGACGTATTCGCCTGGACACCTAGCGATATGTCGGGTATCCCTACAGAGTTGGCAGAGCACAGTTTGCATGTAGATCCCAAGTCCAGACCTGTGAAGCAGGGCTTGAGAAAGATGAACGAGGAAAGAAGGAAAGCTATAGGTGAAGAAATTGCTCGGTTATTGACAGCCGGCTTCATCATGGAAGTATTTCACCCGGATTGGTTGGCAAATCCGGTGCTAGTGATGAAAAAGACCAATGAGTGGAGGATGTGCATTGATTTTACGAGTCTCAAAAAGCATTGCCCAAAGGATCCGTTCGCACTACCAAGGATAGATCAAATCATAGATGAAGTGGCTGGGAGTGACCTATTATGCTTTCTGGACGCTTATTCCGGATATCATCAGATTAAACTCAAGAGGTAGGATTGGGAGAAAACATCGTTTATAACTCCTTTTGGGGCCTTTTGTTACAAAACCATGACGTTTGGGTTGAAGAACGCTGGCGCAACTTATCAACGGTGTATTCAGAAGTGCTTCGAGGACCAAATTGGATGCAACGTCCATGCTTATGTGGATGATGTGGTTATCAAGACCAGGAAAGCAGAAACATTTATCGATGATCTAAAGGAGACGTTCAAGAACTTAAGGAGGTATCAGATGAAGCTTAACCCGACAAAGTGCGTATTCGGAGTTCCAGCCGGGAAATTACTTGGCTTTATCGTTTCCGAGAGAGGAATTGAAGCAAACCCGGACAAAATCAAAGCTATCCAAAGTCTGAAAAAGCCGGAAAATTTGAAGCATGTTCAAAAGCTCACGGGTTGCGTAGCAGCCTTGAGCCGATTTATATCAAGACTCGGAGAAAAGGCAATACCCTTGTACCGGCTCTTGAGGAAATCCGACAAGTTTGTATGGGATCAAGAGGCGGTTGAGGCGTTCGAGGCACTAAAGAAGCAGCTATCTGAAGCACCAGTGCTAGCGGCCCCGGGTCCTAAAGAGCCTATGTTGCTATACGTGGCAGCTGGCCCCCGAGCCGTCAGTGCAGTAGTGGTTGTGGAGCGTAAAGAGGATGGGAAAGGTTATCCAGTCCAGAGACCGGTTTATTATGTCAGTGAAGTATTATCAGAGGCAAAGCAGCGCTATCCGCATTGGCAAAAGCTGGTTTTCGGGGTCTTTATGGCCAGCCGGAAACTGAAGCCGTATTTCCAGGAACACCCCATAACCGTGGTTAGCTCAATACCAATGTCGGATATCATTAGAAACTCGGATGCAACCGGAAGAATAGCCAAATGGGCGATAGAAATGGGGGATTATCACATCAGCTACGAGCCCAGGTCAGCAATCAAATCTCAGGCTTTGGTTGATTTCGTTAATGATTGGACACACACAGGCATGACTACCACGGTTCCAAACTCCGAGTCATGGATCATGCACTTCGATGGATCAAAGCAGTATGAGGGATCAGGAGCTGGGGTGGTGCTAACATCACCCAAAGGAGACAAATTGAGTTACGTACTACAAATTCACTTTGACTGTTCCAATAACATGGCCGAGTATGAGGCCCTATTGCATGGCTTAAAGGTAGCCAAGGAGATGAACATCAAGAGGATACGATGCTTCGGAGATTCAGACCTTGTGGTACAGCAGGTGTCAGGAACTTGGGATAGAAAGGACGCAACTATGGCAGCATACCGCAGGGAAGTTGATAGGGTTGCGGGATGTTTTTCCGGGTATGAGGTGGAGCATATAGATAGAAGAAAGAATGAGGCAGCCGACGCCCTCGCTAGACTCGGCTCGCGCAGAGAGCCGGTCCCACCCAACGTTTTCCTGGACGAATTATGGCGACCATCAGTTAAAACCGAGTCAGAGGAGGAATTGGCAAGTCAAGGCCCGGATTCAGGACTCGTGGCCACTGTACGCGCTATTCCAGAGTGGACAGAACCATTTTTGGCCTACCTATCACGAGGCGAGTTACCACAGCAAGAAGTGTTAGCAAGGCAAATTTTGCGGCGAGCAAAGGGATATTCTATCATCAACGGGGAGTTATACAAGAGAAGCACCGCGGGGGTCTTTTTGCGTTGCGTGGCACCAGAAGAAGGCCGGCAGATTCTCAAGGAAATCCATGAAGGCGATTGCGGGCATCATGCATCCACAAGATCCCTTGTGGCCAAGGCTTATCGACACGGATTTTTCTGGCTCACGGCTCTAGCAGATGCGGAACGATTAGTAGAAAGGTGTGACGGATGTCAAAGGTACGCTCGCCAAACCCATGTGCCGGCTATGGAATTACGGACCATCCCGTTAACTTGGTCGTTCGCTGTCTGGGGGATGGACATGGTTGGCCCCTTTCATATGTCACCTTGCAAGAAGACACATCTTTTAGTGGCTATTGATAAGTTTACCAAGTGGGTTGAGGTTATGCCAGTTACTAATTGCGAAGCAGCTACAGCAGTCAAGTTCTTGAAAAGAATTATCTACCGGTTTGGGTATCCCCACAGCATAATTACCGACAATGGAACCAACATGTCCCTTGGTGAGATGGAAAAGTTCTGTGGAAACAATGGAATCCGGCTTGATGTAGCATCAGTGGCTCATCCACAGGCCAACGGACAAGTGGAGAGGGCAAACCAAGAATTGCTTCGCGGATTGAAACCACGATTGCGAGTCCCCTGTATCAGGGCTGCTGGCGCATGGGTCGAAGAACTTACTTCCGTGGTTTGGGGTATCAACACTACACATAACAGATCCACTCAGATGACACCCTTCTTCATGGTTTATGGTGCGGAAGCAGTGTTACCGAGTGACATTATCCATGATTCACCGCGAGTATCAGCTTACGTTGAAGTGGAGAACGAAAAGACCCGGCAGGACGCCGTAGATATGTTAGAAGAACAAAGGGAACAAGCCCTGGAGAGATCAGCCATTTATCAGCAGGGTTTACGGAGGTATCATAGCCGGCGCATGAAAACTGGGTCTTCCAGGAAGGAGACCTGGTTCTGCGTCTGGTACAGTCAAACGAAGGAAAACACAAATTATCACCACCATGGGAAGGGTCGTTTATCATAAGCCGGAATCTGCATAATGGATCGTATTACTTGGTAGATGCAAGGGAGGAGTCGGCTACAGTTAATGACACCGCTCATACCACTTCATCTATGCAAGAAAGAGACAGGCCATGGAACGTGGCTCAGCTACGTCCATATTATACTTAGTAAAGACTATATTGGCAAGAGGAATTGCACGATATAACAGGCAGCAGGTTTCAGACGTACTCTTTTCCTATCCAGGGTACCCTTGGGGACTGGATGGGTTTTTAGTGAGGCGGCTTGCTGACCTAACTTTTTCATATCAAGTAAAGAGATGGTTATTCTTATGTTCTTCAGTCTTAGTACGTTGCACATATTCAGGTCTTGGGGGCTGATTGCTTGAATAGCACAGTTGCAAACTCAAAGACCCGGCCTTGATGCCTATGAGTTATGAGGGCCGATTACTCGCAAACGAGTACGGCTGCAATCTTATAACCGGACAAAGGAGCCAAATTTTCTTGACTTTTCTTACTTAAGCTCGATGTGACTCGCACTAAAATGGCATGATTTGCTCGCTTACGATTACAATCAGCCATGAAGCCCAATGGGACTTGGTTGACCCTGTCTTCGTACAGATGTAACAACATGATATCCATGCGAAAGCCGGCTTATAGTACAAGATAGTCAAAAGGGTCATCTAAACCACAAGTTATGCAGAGTACAGGGCTAATAGCCGGACACTCAACGATTATTAAGCATAACTTTAGAACCTATGTGAAACGGCTCTGGGCTTTTTGGATTTAGCAGCAAACAATGCGTTCTCCTTGAAAAATCACGTATCCCCAACTCAGAAATCCGGGTCTTGGGGACTCGGGATCTTGAGAAAGAGACAAATTGCTTAGTTGTTAAAACTCAAAAAGTCCAAACATCCGAGTCTTGGGGGCTTGTGGACTTCGAAGCAAGTCCGCTTGTCAACACCCATGAAACCCGGAAACCGAGTCTCACAAAAGGAAGAAAGTCGGATATCTAGAGCAAATGAGTTCAAAAGCGAATAAATTTAAAAAGCTCAGAAGAGGCATAGAGTATATCAAGACCTTAGCGTGCATTACAAAATCCCGGTAAATGATATCAGAGGTGCACAGGTGCACCATCCAAAAAATAATTGTTTAAACGGCACATCGGCCGACTGGCGCATGAGAAGTGGCATGAAGGAGCAGGTATCACTCGGCATCCTAAGCCCCGGCGTCCATCTTCGCCTTACCCTTGCCATCACTTGGGGTAGCAGCAGCACCCGGATCAGCAGTGCCGGCTCGCACAGGAGGAGGAACGACTGGTGTGGAGGTAGCGGGCGCAGAGTCGGCTTCGGCCTTCTTTTTGGCAGCCTCCTCCCTCAACTTAGCAGCTTCCTCCTTCCATCGGGCAAGCATGTCATACGGCTCGGGATTATCCGACTTAATAACTTCACCAGCAGCATCATAAGCAGGAACGAGGGAATCGATATCTAAGCCGTCAGCAATCACGCTGGCCGGGTAACGGACCTCCTTCTGGACGGCCTGGAAATCCTTCACGGAGAACTTGGACCCATCAAGCTTGTATTCCGGGAAACCGCCCATAAGCTTGGCTAGCTCGAGCTTAGGGAAGTAAGCCTTGGCAAGCGCAAGACCCCGGGTTACTCCAACCCGGCAGGACGAGCGTTTCCAGTGCCAAATCCACTCGGGGATAGTGGAGCAAGCGTCTAGCATTCTCTTCAGGTCGCCATGCCCTTTACCCGGCCACCGTATTACTTGAAGGATCCATTTGGTTCCGGCGCATAGCTGCCGGATAACGCTCTTGATAGTTTTCAGCCTGGCAATGTCACCCTCGTCCGGCATCACTTCATCCGGACCTGCAGAAATGGAAACATGAGTCAGGAAATTCCGGCTATTTATCAAAAGGATAACCCGGATGAAGAAGCGTACCAAGCAAAGCACGATACGTATCAGAAATTTGAACAGAAAGGCTCGTCAGATCATCTTCTGCTGTGTGAGCCCTCCTCCTATACTTCTTCATTATCGTCCTGCTCCTCCTGGCCTCAGCCTCGGCCGCCTCACGCAGAGCCACCTCCTTTTCAATAAGCTTTGCGGCCTTGGCCAGTTTCTCGTCAGATTGAGTCACGAAGGACTGCATGGATGCAAGGAAGGATTAGCTGGGTAAAGGGGCAAGTTATAAGTCGCTTATATCGTAAAGTTCCAAGCAAATTGTGAATTAATTCACTCGGAACTTGGGGACTGGATAAGGACACAAGCAATATTAGTCGGGTTTACCTCGTGTTTGGCTATTAAAGCCTCCAAGATGTTTTCTTCATTAGCCCTCAAAGCGCGCAGGGTTTCGAGCATCTGGGCAAATGTCAGGTCCTCGGGTCGGGCACCGGAAGAGCCGGCAGCTTGGTCGCCTGATGGGGGAGCTCTCCCCGCCCTTGGAGTCGAGATCCGGACAGTCTGAGTATCCGGGTTGGGAGAACCCATCCTCGTGTCCGGAACCTCGATCTCCTCGTCCACTGGTTCGGATGACTCAGCAGACCCGGCGGCTTGTTCCTGGTTGTTCTTAGTATCACCGTCGGTCGCGGCGTCTACGTTATCAGTCGGCTCCTCTGTCTGACGGTTATCCGCCTCCCGGTTATCCATCTCCACATTCTCCGGGTCACTAACGGCGGCTTGAGCGCTAAAGAAAGATGAGAAGAGGCAGTTAGCAATGGTCATTGAAAATTGTCAGGTATCAAAGGATGTCATATAGCAAAAACTTACCCAGTATTTACGGCGTAATCCGGAGGGAGTTCGCCGCTGGAAGCAGACGAAGATGTCAAAGGGACCGTTAGCGGAACCCGGAATTGCCCGGCACGTGGATGGTTAGGAGAAGGGTGGCGCTGAGGAGAATTGGAGGGACGAGGCGGAGGGACACTGGCACGATGGACGGGGGAGGTGGAGATGCCCGGGTTAAGGGGATCCTCGCCCGGGGAACTCCGAGTTACTCTGCGCTTGGCTGGAAGAGAATCCTTCAAGTACGACGAGTTCGATAATTGATGGTTAAGTTGTCTCATGGCATCAAAGGAGTAAGGTTCAGAGGATATAGAAGAGAAAGGAACCTTGGACACTTCCCCTCTGGTTTTCCTCTTGGCTCCAACTGTTGCCTCTTGGTCAGATTCGGTAGCCTCCGGGTCATCCTCGTTATTCTCACCTTCGCCCTCCAGCCATGCGAACCGAGTGTGTGTTCGTGGGAAAAATTTAAATAGGAGGAAAATGATGCAAGTAAAGATAATACAAGATCCGGGCAAATACCTTCATCACCGTCAGCCGGCTCATCTTCTTCTTCCGGGTCTCTGGAAGGGGGGAGGTTTCAACTGTCCAGAAAGGATCATCGACCTGAGACATAAAGATGAAAATGAGAACTAGGAGCAGTATCGAGTCAAGATGAGGAAGTAAACTTATGAGTATCGGGTCTTACCGCTGGGGTCGGGTTTTCCCGAGTAAACGGAGGTAACCCGGTGATGTTCTTTATCACCTCCAGTTTCTCTGTCAAGAAACCCTTGATGGTTTTGTTGGTATCCCCGGCAGCAAAGCTCGTGGTGGAATATCGAAGGGCGTCTGTGGTGTGCCCCGAGTATTCGCACATCAATTTGGAGCGGATAGAATTGGGTTGGATCCGGAAGTCGACCCAAGTTTTCACTAAGTTGAGCCCAAGAAGGCCTTGGGCTGAGAGAACGGCTAACTTAGCTAGCAAAGGTATGATTGCCTCCCTGTCTGAGTCAGGGGCGAAAGCATTGAAATTCTCGGAGGTATTGAGGAGGCCCTCCGAGTAACCCGGCAGTCTCTTCTCGCCGGGTGGAGAGGTGTCGTGGCAGTAGAAGAAGGATAGTTGCCAGTGTTTAACATGGGAGTTCAGATTAAGGGTTGGCATTGGGGAGTTTTGCGGCGTTGGATGGATACCCCGCCGCAAGTGAGAAGTGCTCCGTCACCGCTTTCACGGCATGGCTTGCACTAGAAGAGTTCAATAAAGAGAGTCAAACTTGGCGGAGTGCACAAGTATGACTCGGATAGGACGATGAAGTGAGTAATATTCAACATAGAGTTAGGCCCTATGTCAAATATCCTGAGGCCATAATGGCTCAGGACCTCACGGAAGAAAGGGTGACCCGGAGGACGGAATCCCCCGGTCACGTGCTCCACGAAACAGATTACCTCGCCGTCGGTGGGTGTAGGCCGGGTCTCGTCACCCGGCGCCCTCCAGCGAATGTCCTTCTGAGGGGGGAGAACCCCCAACTCGGCCAGCTCTTCCAGCTTGGCCTTTGTGACTGTGGATCGCCCCCAATTGGCGGATATGGATTGGGTTGCCTTCGCCTGGGCCGGCTGTTTCCCTTGCCTTTTGGGAGCCATGGGATCAACCTGCAAACACAAGGAAGAAAGATACAGGAAATAAGACTCGGGAATATTAGGTTGTCCGAGCATGCACCTGGAGTATCAAGAAAGTATGAAGACTAAGAATTATCCGGGTATCACATCACGGAGTGGAGGTTGCGAGTTATCCGGGTATTAAGTACAACTCTAGAAATTATTGTTCACTTACGTATTGAAAAGTGTCTGAGGAAGACGGATGGTTTCCCATGTATCTACTGCAAGCAAAAGAGCCGGAAAAGGGGGATTTTCCGGGTGTCAATGATATGCGCGGAAAGTTGGGATGAAATGGATCTAGATTGGAAAACTTGCGAACGATTTTACGAAGAAATTGGTGATTAATAATGGTAGGAGGGTGATGTGTGATCATCAAATAGGTTATTAAAGGAGCTGGCAAGCATCTAAGCCATCTAATCTGGTGTGGCGGGAGAAACGGCCCGCGGGTTGACCAAGATCCAATCCAGGATGAATCATAAAATTGCGGGGCTAAATTAGCAAGTACAAGGAACTTACAGGGAGATACTGGAAGCCTAATGCGATGGCTGCGGGCGGCGTGGTCTGAATGCCCCTTTGCGGTTCTTGGAGAGCAGGACGAGGGCGCGGGGATGGAGCTTGGTGGCGGCGCGGATGGCTTGAGAACGAACACGGCCGATGGTGGCTTTGTTCCGGTGGTGAGCCCTAGATTCTTGCGGTGGCGTTGCGAGAGCGCAAGGTGTGAGGAAGGAAAGGATAAGTTGGAGTGAGGCGTCGGGTTCTAGGTTACCCTTTGAGTACTATTTATAAGGTGAGGATGAACCTATTCTAACGGCCAGAAGCCAGAAATTATGGGGTAATGGCTATCCATGCGGATTTTGCGAGATATGCTTCAAGTATTGAGCGAGGTATCCGGGCAAAAAAGAGAAAGAGATCCACTCCGTGAAATCAGGGTCAATTATCGAGTAAAAGTATAGAATCTTGACGTTTTTATCAGGGTTTTGACCCGGAAATCTGAGCAGTGTGCTTGGAGGAAGGCCGGGTTACTATATGGCCACCATGGAGTTAGGCCTAGCTATCTATCGAAGCACCTTAACCCGGCCTCCATACACTTGTGCGTTTGATATCTTTGCAGGGAATAGCAAGCGCTTCAAGGAAGGATCCGTGAAGCCCAAGCTATTCTGGGGACTACTGATGGAGGGATAATAACCCGGTAGGCCAACTCCAAGGTATAACCCGGCCCAAAGGACGCTGCGCAAGATCCGGCTAAGGATAAAGAAACTTCTGGAAGGCCCAAGTTTGTAGGCCTCGTAACCCGGATTGTGGGTTACGGTAAAGGAAAATTAGAGTTTGTATGCGGTGTCCGGGTAGGATTCAGGGTGCGCCTTGGAGAGTAAGCCAGGGGGTACGGGTGCTTTATAAACCGACCCCTAGGTCTAGTTGAGAGAGATCTAAGAACCCTAGCAGTATCGCTTGGTATCGAGCATCCAGTGTATACGAGAGATCGAGTTAATATATTAAGATCGGAGGCTCGGCGACTTGATTGCCGGCTACCAGATCGAGTTCCATCATGTTTTCCTCTGAGCTAAACCCTCTCCCAAACGCCTGTGTCGTCTTGCCCCAAGATCAGTTACCCCCGGTAACGTCTGCCGTGATTATCCCACGACAGTGTCATGAGCCTCAATCATGATAGTTTGCTTCATCTCAGATTCAGTCGGAACACAAATGAGTCCTTCATACCATGGGACTCCATCAGAATAAATGGTAAAACCGGAAACTTCTTCCTTCTCCATGCGAGTTTTAATTCCCTCAATACTCTTCTACCCCTTCTGAGCTTCCTCTATTTGATCAACAAGAGTTGGTTTAACTTCCATGGCGTCCAACATGCCATAGCTGACCACCTCGATACCAAGCTGGTCAAGTTCTTTCCACAACTCCGGCTGTCTGATCTGAATCATAGCATTCAGAGAGGCCGGCTCTCGACTAAGAGCATCCGCAACAACATTTGCTTTTCCAGGGTGATAGTGGATACTTAGATCATAGTCCTTGATGAGTTCTATCCAACGGCATTGCCTCATATTGAGTTCACGCTGCGTAAAGATATACTTCAAACTCTTATGATCCGTATAGATTTCACACCTCTTCCCAATAAGAAAATGTCGCCATGCTTTGAGAGCATGCACAACTGCAACAAGCTCTAAGTCATGAGTAGGATAATTCAACTCATGTGGTCTCAACTGGCATGAGATAAATGAGATGACCTTTCCTTCTTGCATGAGAACACTTCCAAGACCAAGCTTAGAAGCATCACAATACACATCGAAACTCTTGGTGACATCCGGCATAATGAGTACCGGGGCTGACACGAGTCGATTTTTCAGCTCTTAAAAACTCTTAGCACATTTTTCCATCCAAATGAACTTGCTATCCTTCTTGAGGAACCGAGTGAGTGGTCTGGCTATGCTGGAGAATCCTTGAACAAACTTGCGGTAATATCCGGCTAATCCCAGAAAAGATCTGACTTCAGTCTGATTAGTCAGGGCAGCCGATTTGCAACAGACTGAACCAGAGCAGGGTCAACAGAGATTCCACCTCCATATACTACGTGTCCAAGAAACCCAACTTCCTTCAACCAGAATTGGCACTTACTGAACTTAGCATACATTTGATGCCGTCGAAGTGTTCTGAGAACAATTCTCAGATGTTCTTCGTGTTCTTCCTCACTCTTGGAATAGATAAGAATGTCTTCAATGAAAACCACGACAAACTTGTCCACGCATTCCATGAAAACCTTATTCATAAGATTCATGAAGTAGGCGGGGGCATTGGTTAGACCAGAAGACATCACGGCGTACTCATATAACCCGTAACGTGTGGTGAATACGGTCTTTGGAATATCGGTCTCCCGAACCTTCAACTGATGATAACCAGTACGAAGATCGATCTTTTAGAAAATTCTTGCCCCATTTAGCTGGTCAAACAGGTCTTCAATTTTGGGCAACGGGTATTTGTTATTGATGGTAACATCATTCAACTTACGGTAATCCACACATAAACGTGAGGAACCATCCCGTTTTTCCACAAAAATGACAGGTGATCCCCATGGTGATGCACTAGGGCGAATCAAACCTTTCCTCAACATGTCATCCAGCTGCTTCTTCAACTCATCTAACTCCTTCGGGTTCATACAATAAGGCTTCTGTTCTATAGGTACAGTGTCGGGTATTAAATCAATAACAAACTCGATATCCCGATCAGGCGGCATACCAGGTAACTCCTTAGGAAACACATCCGGGTATTCACATACTACCGGAACTTCCTCAAGTGCAGGTGCGGCATATACCAGTGTGGCAGTGAGTCTTTAACTTTGACTTGGTTCACTGGCAGTCAATGATATGGACTTCCCAGTGCAATCAGTAACACCTTTGTACTTGGTCATCCAATTCATACCCAATACTACTTCTATCCCTTGGGTTCCCAGTATTATCAGGTTGGCATGAAAAGTTTTCCCTTGTATGTCCAGGGGCAGTTCATTGCGAAGAAAGTGGGCTTGGGTTTTGTTTCCAGGTATTTTTACTGACATAGGGTCACGCATACGTGTAGACTTCATACCACTTTTTTCAGCAAATGGCATAGTAACAAAGGAATGCGATGCACCCGAATCAAACAATACTTTAGCAGGTACAGAGTTGACAGGAAACGTACCCATCACCATATCTGGCGTGTCCTGAACCTCCTTAGCAGTGACATGATTCAGATACCCCTTGGTCATAGTGTTCTTCTTGGGTGCTGGTGCATGTGTCATCTTGGTAGCATTGTTCTGAGCTGGGGCGGGATTCTTGGTCGGGCAGTCACGAGCAAAATGTCCTTCCTTGCCACATGCAAAGCAACCTCCATTGGGTTTGGAGTTCTGGTTTGGCTTGGCAGCATGGTTGGACTTGTTTCCATTTCCATTCCCACTTCCACTGCCTCCTAGCTTGGGTGCATAAGCTGCACGGTTGTTGTTGTTGTGGTGGTTTTTGTGGCCATGGTTGTGGTTGTGGTCGTTATGCTTGGGCCTTGGCGCATAAGCAGGCGCCCTGTGTGGTGGCGGTGGCCTGGCATAGGGTGTGGGGCGGTTTCTGGGTGCACTAGGTCCACCTTGGAACTGCATCTTCCTCTTCCTGTTGTCAAAGGCATTCTGACTATTGTGCTCCATCATCATCACGGCATCCGCGAGTGACTCCAAATCCTGGAATGGTATGACCACTAAGGTGCACTGCAACTCATCGTGCATCCCATTCAAGAACCTCTCCTTCTTATTGGCTTCAGTGTTGACTTCATCAGGTGCATATCGGGAAAACAGAGTGAACTCTTCCCAGTACTTTGACACGGTCATTCCTCCCTGCCGCAGTTTCAGAAACTTGTCCTTCATGATGTTCATCACACCCTGAGGGATGTGATATTTGCGGAACCGGGCAGTGAAGTCTTCCCAAGTGAAAATGTAGCCAGCGGCGACAGTATCGCGGGTAGTCTCCCACCAAGTCCTTGCTGTTCCAGCAAAAAGTGGGTGGCGAACAACACCATGTCATTGTCATCCACTGATTCCACTTGCAGATTGTTGGCGATGGTGCGAAGCCAATCGTACGCATCTAGTGGTTCCACAATCTTGGAGAAAACCGGAGGATTGGTCTGCTGAAACACCTTCAGCTTTGAGCGTCCACCATTATCGTTGCCATCGCCATTGTTATTATTGTTGTTGTTGGCGCTGGCAGCGGCCAACTGCTGCAGGGCAGCAATTGTGGTAGCACTCTCGGCTCTAGTGGCCTGGCGATCCTCCATCATGAGTGCCAACAATGCCTCCATCGACGGCGGGGGTGGTGGTGGTGGTTCCCAACGAGGTGGCATGCTGTTTATTAAAACATGTGTAAGACTATGCAGCAAGACTTCCTTGTTTTTTAGAAAACCAAAAACTAGAGCAACCGAAAAGAGTGTCTAAAAACACAAAGAAAATTACAAGTGATTAATTTAGGGTAACGATTTTTTTAAGGGTTGAGACAAATTTCCAAACATAGATATCACACAAACAAACATCATACTCATAGCATAGAGTCATACATAGCACAACACATCAACAGACAACTAACACAACTACGCTCCATAGAGCTACATCAGGGGATTCGCCTCATAGGGTCGGCGTACATCTCACTGGCACCAATCCACAAGCTAAGAGGTACTACGACTAGTCCTGCGTGCTGTCTCCGTCGAAAAGGACCTCCTCGGGATCCTCCTCCTCAGCTAAGTCGTCGTCCTCCTTCCTGCTCTGCTCACTCATATCCATCCCATCATTATCAGACAGGATGTCGTTGTCGACTAGGAGACCCTCGTTCTCCCTGCAGAACTCGGTGTTCTCCTCCGCCAGCTCCTCGAGTGTGGAGTCACGAGTGGCTAGGTCCTCTCTCGCAGTCTTTAGTCGCTCACGCAGAATTGTGTTGGCATCCTGAAGTGCCTCCACCTCGGTGGTGACACGGGTACGGGCCAGACGAGTGGTCTGCAGCTGCCCTTCCAAGGCTCGGGTCCGGGTGGTCTCTGTCTCAAGGTCAAGCATTGTCTTACCCAGATGGGTACAGAGAAGACGACACTCCGCAACAATGGTGTGCTGCAGGATACTCATATCATCAAGTCGACGCTGAGTGCGGTAAAGCAAGACCTCCATGTCCTCCAGGTGAGGACCCATACCATCGAGATCCTGAGGTACGGCAACAGGTGTGCCAGTCTCGTTTCTCCTCCTGAGAAACTTGAAGCGAGTACCCAGGTAGTGGAAGTCTCTCATGTGAGCCAGGCGTGCGATAGCCTCTTGGATCACTCTAACAGCGCCCTCCTGCCATGAGCGCTCAAAGACGGAGAAGACGAAGGTCTCTGCTGAAGGAGTGGTCAGCGGAGGACGAATGGTGCACTCCACGAACCAGTCTCCCTCAATAGGAGACCCAAAAATCATCCCTCCCCGCAGCTCGGGAACCGGACGATCGATGAGCTCTGTCATCGCTACGAGCCTTCGCTCGAAATGAAAGGGGACGTCTCTCGCCAGTCCCAACTGGCAAGCCTCGGTGAATACCACGTCAATCTACACAAATTTTAAGTGAGCTTAAGTTAGATCCAAGTGTGCAAAATTTTATATTCGAACATGATATAACTTAATATAAGTAGAGTTTGGTAAAATAGGGAAGATAGGTATAAGAATATTTTGAAACTTAGTCACTTAAGTATATTATATTTTCAGAGTACTATTAACGCCCATGCTAATTAAGGGCTCCTAAGGTCAGGATAGCTCTGATTCCAACTTTGTAGAGGCCCCAAACCGGATGGTCCAGAACCCCTCATATGCATACGTTCACGATCCCAAGAATTCAGTCGTGAACAACATACGAAGTTGGTACACAGATACATTATCCATTACACGAATAAAATAGTCTTACAAGCGAATGGTCACATGACGAAGTCTTAACAACTGTCACGCAGGACAGACAAATGTCTCACAACACACACAGCGGAAAGTAAACACAACGTAGATAGCCCATGTCACGCCTTCACCAACAGGCTACTGACCGGGAGCCGGGCCTAGTTCGCATAATCGTCGGAAAAGTACTCCTCCTCGTACTCCTCCTCTAGTGGATCTCCTCATAGTCTGGCCAAGTAAATAGCCAGGGGCGAAATCAATATGAGTACATTTGAATGTACTCTGCAAGACATCCTTTATACACTTACAAAATGCAGTATGCTTATATGGTGGGTAGGTAGGCTATAAATAGGGCTCACTACCCATGGTGTATGTAAGATACCATCATGGTTGCTTTGATATCTCTATATCTTTGTTGAAGAAGATACTTCAAAATAAAATGTTATAATTTTTCTTTCTCTTGTAGATATCGCATGTACAAGAGGTTTTATAAAACTTGTTTTATAAAAGAAGGTTTTCTTTGCAAACTTCTTGGAGTAACATCTCCAGTTCCTTCATTGGTACCATCCCGGTACAAGTCCTTGTTCAAAAACACCGTTTTGAAAACTTGACACAATGCTAGCTACATGGCCTTTCAACTGCCCATATCCGAGCGCTCGGCTATTCTGAATGGTTTTACTCTGCAGAGGTGTACACATTCCACTAGATTCAATCATCTGCCATGAACCACCCATGGATCGACACAGCGATATGCAAGCATCAGAAGAATGATCCTAACTGTCCACTCTAATCAAGCTAGTAAATGCTTATCCCTTCAGTTGGGTGTAATCTCCCCGGCACCAGGTCCCACCCTGCCATGGCAGGAGACCCAACTGTCGCTTCCGGGGGGTAACTTAATCCCTCACTTTGTATGTCCCGTTACTCCCTCCTCGCGACACTTCGGTTCATAGAAACATCCTCTCTATAGCATATTGGGATAAAACACACACTAACAAGAACAAGTATCTAGATAGGCCCCATACCCATGTTGGGGTAGAGTGGCAGTACTTCTTGGTTGTCCAACGAAGACTAGGTTATGTGCCTTTTGTAAAACATTTGAAAACACCCCTTTAGCTCCCCCGGCGAACAAGGTCCCGCCTTTTCACCGTGGACTTTTCATAACACATTTTGTTTGCAAAACCACATTTTAAAAGAGTCCACTTAGGAACTCAAGATTATTATCTTAGGCGGTATTTATATACCTTATAGTGGCTAAAGTCTTGGTAACACCAAGTTGACTAAATGCAAGGTGATAATATAACTATATAGTATTAATAGTAATAATGATAGCCACTCAACGAAATAGTTTTGGTAATCAAGTTTTTGTAAAACTTAAGAAGTAGAACATGCATGATAGATAATGATAAGTAGTATAACAGGAAGTTTAAGGATGGCTTGCCTTGGAGGAGTTGAGGTTCCTGCTCGTGGTAACAACAGGAATGGTAGTAGTAGCCTCCGACACCAACTATTTCTTCCTCGTGTTCTATCGTCGCAAACATAAAATAAGGACACTCAATCAGAACCAAACTAAGTAAGCAATGATACTCAACCACACCATACATAAAGCAATGCACAAACAAAAATAACACACAAGTTTATAAATCAAACAATCTACAAGCATAAACCCAAAATAATAATATTACCACTACTACTATTACTATGGTTGAGAGATGGCATTTCTCACCAAAATGAAATGGAACCAGTGGGTGTTCCACTAGGTTTACCATGAAATTAAAGAGGTCCTAAGCCTCTGGTCCAACTTGTGGAAAACAAAACATTCACTAAGCAAAACTACAACTATTGAATCTAGTGAGAAATAACACTATGAGCAAATAACACCACACTACACATGCATCTCTAAGAAATAAAATGCAACCTAACAGAGGTGAAAACAACTTATTATCAGTACCAAAACAGTACTGGACCCTATCAAACACCTCTGAATACTTAGGTAAATAAACTAGCTATACTTTGCATTCACAATATTTATTAAAATAAAAACTAGAGAACAATACTATGCATATACTAGCTCCATAGAATAATCAAACATGCACACACTTTCTAACATGCCATATCTATGAGTAAACAATATTTTAACACTAAGCACCACATCTAAACATGCTAGAAAACAAAGTAACACTAGCAAGCAATTATTCTAAAATTAAATCCACACATATTATTTCTAACAGAAAAGTGCAAAAACTTAGATCTGTTGCCAAAATAAATTTAGAGCTCTAAAAATCACACCAAGATAGGATAACATAGATATAAGCAAACACTAACAGATCCAATTGGATTCACATCAAAAAGTATCTTCAAAGAACTTCTAAAAATCCTAGAAAGTGCTACTGTACATTTACCAAAGTGGATGGCATTTCCAAATGGTAGCTGACCTCGATGTGTGGTTAAGCCCTACTGGTAGATCTAGTCAAGGGCTACTCCAAGAATTTTAGTTTGCACAATTTGAACATTTCAACAAAAAGTAATAGTATTTTCACTCTAACAGACAGTGTGTGGTACATGATTTTTCATTTGCAAAATAGTAGTTCAAACACAGATCTGCAAGTTGCATACGTTCAGGATTTAGTAGATCTACCACAAATAATTTTGGTTGATTTTATTTCTGAGTTTAGCTATTTTTAACATGATTAAAGTAACTAGCATGTTCCTGTTAATTTTAAAAAGGAAAAAAGAAATCGTGTGCGGGCTGTTCTTCTCTCACAGGCGCACGGCCTGTTAAGGCTGGGCGGCCCAGCTCGCATCCGGCGCACGGCGTGTGCGTAACGTTTCAAGTTCGAAACGTGGACGTTGATCTCATGATCAACGGCGCACGGCCTTCGTCTCCCTCCCTCTCTCTTCTCTCTCTTTCTCGTTCGATCGGAACACGGCCGGCGGCAAGAATCGAGCAATTGCTCACCTAGTGGTCGTGTGGGATGGTGGCGCGGGGTCGAGGAGGTGCCGCGGGCTTAGGGAAGTGCAGGGGCGGTGTAAACGCGACGCAGGATGGCCTCAGTCACTGACGCGATGCTACGGGTCCGCGGCGGCTCCGACGTGGTCTTCGGTGATTCTGCAAGCAAGGGGACACGAGAGTGCGTCAGGGGTGGTCTACAGAGGGTGGGGAGTACGGGTCCGCGGCGGCTCTGACGTGGTCTCCGGTGATCCTGCAAGCGAGGGGACACGAGAGTGCGTCAGGGGTGGTCTACAGAGGGTAGGGAGTATGGTGGATGCAAAAGAGAGGGGCGGGGTTGCCCACGGCGTGCACATCCCACCTTTGCTATCCGCGGTGGCCGGCGGCGTTTTCCGGCGCTCTGGGCTCACAGCGAGCTCAGGGCGTTCCCGCTCGTGGTCAGGGTGAGTGAGGGGTGGGTGATGAGTGTGGTGGCGAGGTGAGGGCTCTCCCGTGGATTTATAGCTGCGGTGGCATGGCGTGTGCGCACGGGTGTGCTCTCGGGCGACAGGAAATGGCTCGGGGGCGTGCTCTGGATGCCCATGCCATGCCCCTTGGCCTTTGGGCGTGGCTAGGAGGTGCAAGAGGGGTCAATCAAGGCTCTCAGCGTCGAGGTGAAAGAGCATGGTTCCCCCATGTGTGGTTTTGGTAATTGATGACAATCACTATGGACTAATGGTTGCATTGAGCTATACTTGTAGAGTTTGTCCATAGGCAATGCTTGATGTCCATGTGTTGGATTCAACATAATCAAGTTGTGACCAAGGTGTTATTCATGTGAATATCCCAACTTTTGTCATGAGAGAGTTGAGCATATTGCAAGTATGTCTTGAAGAAGAATATTGTGTGAACATTCATCTTTACCTTCAATACATCATTATTATGAAGAGAGAATAAAAGATAAAAGGATGATCAAGGCAAAGTGCTAAGCGATGGTTAATATTGATCAACTCAAAAAGCAAGAAGATGTACCATGTGGTATCATGGTATCGTAAGTAATTGTTCATATATCTTTGTGTTCTAACCCATTATATGTGTGTGTGGTATATCTATGTGTGGTTAGGTATCTTTTCATGGGCTTGCATCAAAAGAAATATTTCATATAGTCCATGGTGGATGACGTCAAGTTGTTGTCGTCATCAAGTTCGAGGAGTGCAAGTTCAAGGGGAGCATATTGAAGAGATCACATTCTTGAAGCTTGCCACTCTTTTTGATATAATGTCCAAGTAAATATGTACTTAAAAGAGCCTCTCCCATAGTGGCATATGGGGGGAGCAATCTTTGTGTCTTCACCAAGCAAAGCAAAATCAAGAAAGGTGTTCCATCTTGAGGAGGTCAAGATCTTCATCATCTAGCTCAAGTGGAATGCTCAAGGCAAAGGTATGATCTTGATAGGTTTTCTATTTTACCGGTATCATAGCATTAGGAGGGAGACCGGGTTATAGGATAGATAACCGTACTATCAAGAGGGGCTCTCATATTAGCAACTTGATCGCATCACTCGGAGAGAGATCAAACCTTTGCATACTTGCCATAATCTTTCTTGGTTCTTATTTGTGTTTGCTCCATGTGTGGTTTTAGAGCTTTTCATGTCCTTCAATACAAGCTCAAGTTCATCAAAAACGGGTTTTGCATGAAAAACTTATTGCATTTTTGATATTGGAGGTTTTACCGATTGTTCCTTTATAGAGAGGTAAAAAAATTCGTCATTTGGTTTTATCATCCAATGATGCAATATGATGTTTCTTTGCATAATCTTATAGTGCTCGTTCTTTCAATTTCAACGAGCCCAAGATCATCAAAAACGGAGTTCGGATGCAACAGATATCGCGTTTTTAGTGAAGGAGATTTTCTGGAAACTTGGAGGCTGGCCTTAGGCCTGGGTGGGCTCCCTAGGCCGGACACCCAACAGATCAGGCCGGCCTGGGATACCGGGGTCGTGCAGAATGCCCCCAATGGGCTGATTTTGGGGGCCTATAAAAGGGGTCTTCTTCCCCAATGGTTCCCTACCTTTTGAGCAAGTTTTCCCCCACCATTGTTGACCTTTTGGAGCTTGCTCTCTCTCTATTCCTCCATGATTCTTGCCTTCAATTAGTGGGAAAAGAGAGAGGAGATCTAGATCTACTATTCCACCAATCCATCTCTCCTCTTAGTGAGGGGAAATTCTTTGGATCTATATCTTGTGGGTTCATTTGTTGAGTTCTTCCTTGTTCTTCCTCTCTTCTCCCCCCATAGAATTTGTTGCTTTGGTGGGATTTGAGAGTGAAGGATTTGAGCACTTCTTGTGTTCTTGCCATTACATAGGTTGCATCGGTTTGAGTTCTCTACAAGGATTTGTTCGAGTGAAAGGTTGAGAAGCTTGTTACTCTTGGGTTCTTGGAGTGCCCTTGAGCTTGTCCTCTTGGGGTACTTGGAGTGCCCTAGACGGTTGTTGTTGTCTCGGAGTTTTGGTAGCTCCGGACCTTGTTGTCCCGGAGTTTTGGTGGTTCGGGACCTTGTTTCTATCTCGAAGTTTTGGTGGCTCGCGGGATATTGTTAGGAGCCTCCAATTGAGTTGTGGAGATTGCCCCAACCTTGTACCGGATCGGTGACCACCCTCAAAGGTCCCATAGTGGATCGTGGCACTCAGCATTGGTTGGGGCACGAGGAGAATAAGGTGAGCCATTGGGCGCTTGGAGTCATTGTGACTCCACACCTCTCGAACGGAGATCAGCTTCCATTGGGAAGTGAACTTCGGGATGAATCATCGTCTCCTCGTCTCTCGGTTATTTCTATACCCGATCTCTTTACTTATGCAATTTACTTTGTGATAGCCATCGAGATTGAAGTAACATATTTTGCTACCACATAGTTGCTTGAATTGTTTAGCATAAGTTGTTGCTGCACATAGGTGAACCTAGTTTGTTTAGGTTTTAGCTTGATAAATTAAACGCTAGTTTTATTCCGCATTTATTCAAGCCTTAACCGTAATTATTTTTAAACGCCCATTCACCCCCCCTCTAGGCGACATCTGTGTCCTTTCACGAGGGCGTGGAAGAAATGCACGAGGTGGCCACAGTGCACATGTACAGTGCGTTCTGTCAGATAGCCCCCATGCCCTCCCCCTCGTTTTCACCTCTATTCTCCCTCCCTCCCACTTTTCTCTGGTCAACACAACTCGAATCCAAAGCATAGAAAAGGGAGAGGAATGACTAGGCTTATAGAAGGTCCAAGTGGCTCAGCTTAAAAGTTTTCCAATCAAAATATATGATCAAATGAATTTGGTGTCATTTACTCTTTTTCTGAATTTTTCAGATTCGGTCTAAATGACAACATAGTGGATTAGGCAAAAGTTGATCTTGTTTTCATGAACCAAACCTATTCTAAATTTTTTTTTCAAAGTGTGGTTGTGTTAAGAAAGTTTTGTACTTTCAGAAACCTCAAAAGAAAATAAATTTGAAATTCAAATGAGCACTGGAAACAAGGTGGGTAAACATCTAGTTCGTGTTTTTCTCCGTTTTTCAGAAAACAGAAATCTGTCTTATTTTCTTAACACAAATCCATAAAGCAAATGATTGTTTTCTCAATTCAATTCTCCAAACCAAGCTCACCCCTTTGTAGCCCATATATCAAATAACACATTCATGCCAAGAAAACATAAAATATGATTCCCTAACATATGGATAACATGAGTGGAAAACAACTACTTGGCTTATTTTTCAGAAATAAGTTTCTATAAAAAAACTTAAAGGAAAACATTCAATTATTCTTTTGCCAAATTGTTTTCTTGGTTCAAAACAAACCAAATATTATCAATAAGTTAAAAACAACAATGTCACAATAATTGGAATGAAAAGTATTGAAATCCTCATGTGGAAAACATCACATAAATAATTGGAAAACATCAGAAAAGATAATAAATGATTTTTTTATCAAAGCTTACTTTCATTGCATAGATAAACATGGTTCATTACATAATGTTGGATAACACAAGGGTATTAAAAAGTTTTTGTTGTCTCACAAAAATGACTTCCCTCATGTGTTACAAGTGACCCAAATCTGGGGTGTGACAGTAGCCAACAGTGACTTGTCATTGCCAAGGACCCTCTTGGAGTGATTTTCATTATGCCTTATGATATCATGATTTTATATGGAATCTTTAACTTGTGAGTTCTATGTTGCGGTTTTCTGGCACTTCCACCATCCATATTCTCTAGCCTCTCCGGTACTGTGCATTGCTCATTCTCACATTGAGAGTTGGTGCAAACTTCGCTAGTACATCCAAACCACGTGGGAGAACTTTGTTCTTTTACACATAAGAAAAAATTTATCTTCCTCAAAACAGCCGCCATACCTACCTACAATGGCATTTCCATAGACATTGCGAGATATATTGCCATACAACATCCATCATCCTTATGTTACTTGTCACGCTTCATTGTTATGTTGCATACTGCTACACTGGCAGGAGCATTTAGTTTTATTTACATCAGAGATATTTCAGTTTGAGTTATGAGTACTAAAAGTGTGATGATTCATTGTAAAATAGAGTGTTTCCCCTACCAGTGAGGTTATAAATTAAAAAATAAAATAAAAAGGAGAAAAAGGAAAAAATAAAAGAAAAAAATGCAAAAGAGAGATAATAAAGAGAGAGGGGGTAGCACTACTATCATTTATTCCACACTTGTGCTTGGTTGGCATCATTACTTCAGTTTGGAGAGAGTTTTCATATTATGACTTACATAACTATGTGGGGAACTTACATTATAGAACTTGGCTTGTATATTCCAATGATGATCCTTCTCAAAAGAGCTCTAGGTGTTCGTGAGCCAGCAGGTTGGATGCACCCCCCGCTAGTTCCATTGGAGAGCTTTCATACACTTATATCTCTATGCACATTCGTTAAATGGCAATCACTACTCCTTGCATAACTTCGATTATAAGACTTCCTCTTGTCTAATGATCACTTTTAGTTGTGTGAGACTTTCTTCCATTGACCATCCAAACCCCCCATAATGTTCTTTTAGCCATAACATGCTGGTGCTAGGGACCAATATAGAACACTTGCTTGTTTTAAGTGCACAATTATTTGAATGATTTTCCTATGTGCATATTGTTGTCACTTGACTTGATCCTACCAGGGGTTGTTGTGAGAGTTTGATGCCTTGGATGATTATATTGTTGTTCTTGAAGCTTAAAACATCTCTAATATACTTTGCAAAGTGGATTGTCTTTTAGTATTGATTCATTGAAAGGTTTTACTTTGTTATTCCTAATGGTTTATACATTACTCTTTGATATCAACAATAAACCACAACCTTTATTCATTTGATCCTAGTTTACATGATTTACATTACTATGATGATCAAGTTTATGTTGGTAGCATGTCACCTCAGAAATTATGTGTTTTTATCATTTACCTACTCGAGGATGAGTAGGAACCAAGCTTGGGGGTGTTGATACGTCATAAACGTATCCTTAATTTCTGATGGTCCACGTTGTTTTCTTATTGTTTCCCACATGTTTTCCTTACACTTTATGTAATTTTTATCAATTTCCCGGGACTGACCTATTGACAAGATGCCACATAGTCAGTTCCTGTTTTCTGCTGTTTTTAGTTTCAGTAAAGTTGTTCTAGAAATATTCTCGGAATTGGACGATTCAAAAGACATAAGTCTTAGAATTCCCAGAGGGTCCAGGAAATCCCGAAGAGACCCGGAGGGGGGGCACAGGGTGGCCACACCATAGGGTGGCGTGGGCCCCCTGGCCGCGACACCAGGTGGTGTGGGCCCCCTAGACACCCCCGGCATCGCTGAAAGTGCATGGTTCCCCCATATGTGGTTTTGGTAATTAATGACAATCCTTATGGACTAATGTTTGCATTGAGTTATCCTTGTAGATCTTGTCCATAGGAAATAATGGAGTTCATGTGTTGAACTCTATTAGCTTCCTTAATGGCCATTGTGTTATTCAAGGTTTTATATGAAGAATGGTCATGGTTTGAGTTGAGCTTATTGGTAGTATGTCTTGAAGAAAAGGATTAGGTGATCTTTTATTATCATCTTCAAGACATCATAATTTGAAGTAAGAAGCAAAGATACAAGGTTGATCAAGCAAGCGATCAACACTCAAAGCTACAAGTTGTACCAAGTGGGATTGTGTATCTCATGGTAGGGTAAGCAATTGTCAATATATCTTTGTGAACTAACCCATGATATGTGTGTGCCGCATCTCTATGTGTGGTTAGGTATCTTTCCATGGGCATGAACCAAAAGGAAGATTTCATATAGCCCATGGTCTATGTCGTCGTCAAGCGGTGTTCGTCACCTAGCTTGACGTGGAAGCTCAAGTGAATCTTCTAGAAGATATCCTATGCTTGTTGCTTGCCACCATTTTGGAGATTGTGGCCTTGTGAAGATTTGGCGAGAAGGGTCTCTCCCATAATGGTGTATGGGGGAGCTAGTCTCTCCCATAATGGTGTATGGGGGAGCAACTTGCAAGTCTTCATCAAACGGAGCTTGTGCTAGCAAGCGCAATCAAGAAAGAGGATCCAAATTGAGAGAGTCAAGATCGTCATCATCTAGCTCAAGTGGAATGCTCAAGGCAAAGGTATAATCTTGATAGGTTTCCTATTTTACCGGTCTCGTATCTTCGGGAGACCGGGTTATAGGATAGATAGTCGTACTATCAAGAGGGGCTCTCAAGTGAGTAACGTGATCGAATTGTTGTGGAGAGCTCAAAACTTTGCATACTTTACATATCATCTTTCTTGGTTCTTATTTGGCTTTTGTATCCTTTGGGTTCTAGTGTTTGTCGTGATCTTCATGGCAAGCCATGGTTTATCGAAAACGGTTTTGGTAAGAAAAACTTGTTGCGATTTCGGTGGTCAAAATATTCGGTTTATCTTTTAGAATGTTTCCACACCTTCCATGTGTGGTAACTTATCCATTCCTTTTTTTTGGATAGTCTTTGTTATTACCTTTCCAACCCATTTGTATTCACCTTATTCGGAGTTCATTCGCAAAAGGTATGTGTGTTTTCGTGTTGGAGGTTTCACCGGGTGTTCCTATTTGAGAGGTCTAAACCTTTACCCATTTGGTTTTATCTTCCATTTATGGACAATGGTTTTTCTCTGCATATTCTTGTAGTGCTCGTCGTTGCGATTTCAACGAGCCCAAGAACATCGAAAACGGAGTTCATATGCAAAAGTTATTGCATTTCTCGTATCGGTTTTCTGTCTCCGGTTTGCAATCCGGAATATTCCGGGATCCGGATTTTTCTGGGCTCAATATTCCGGAATATTCCGGCCATAACGGGAAAAGGCTCTGTTTCCATCCGGAATCGCTCCGGAATCGATTCCGGGCCATTACGGGTCATTCCGGGGTCCGGAATATTCCGGACCATTCCGGAATGGACGGAAAAAGTGGAAAACGGCTAGTTTTTTGAGCACCTATTTAAGGGGCTTTCTTCCCCAAAGTCCCTAAGACTTTCCCAGCTCGTTTTCCCTCTCTCTCCCCACCATTGCTGACTTTGGAAAGCTTGCTCCTCTCTCAATCCCTCCAATGATTCTTGCATATCTTTGAGGGAGAAGTTAGAGGAGATCTAGATCTACATTTCCACCAATCCATCCTCCTTCTTAGTGAGGGAAACCTAGTAGATCTTGATCTTGGAGTTCTTGGTGTTTCTCCATTGTTCTTCCTCTCTTATTCCCCCATAAGCATTTGTTGCTTTGTTGGAATTTGAGAGTGCAGGATTTGAGCACTTGTGCTCTTGCCATTTGCATCGGTTGTATCGGTTTGCTCTCTCCACGAGGATTCGTGGAAGTGAAAGTTTGTGAGCTTGTTACTCTTGGGTCTTGGACCCTAGACGACTTGTGATGTTCTTGGGAGCCTCCAATTGAGTTGTGGATGTGTGCCCCAAGATTGTGGTGACACCGAGAGCCTCCAATTGAGTTGTGGATGCGTGCCTCGGGTTTGAAGGTTGCCAATAGTTGAAGGTGAACTAGGCCTTTGTGGCGGGGTTCATCGGAGAATAGGGTGAGGCCTTTGTGGCGTTGAGTAGGCCTTCGTGGCGAGCTCACACCCCTCCAACGAGACGTACTCCCCTTTGTGGGAGGAACTCGGGAATATATCATCGTCTCCGTGTGCCTCGGTTATTTCTATACCCGAGCTTTTTACTTATGCAATTTACATTGTGATAGCCTTCGAGCTTGAAGTTATATATCTTGCTATCACCTTGTTACTTGTCTTGCTTAGCATAAGTTGTTGGTGTATCTAGTTTACCATAGATTATTTAGGTTGTATGCTTGTTAATTTAAACACCTAGTTTATTTCCGCATTTAGCAAGCCTTAACCGGAAAAGTTTTAATCGCCTATTCAACCCCCCCCCCTCTAGGCGACGTCGTTGTCCGTTCAATTGGTATCAGATCCTCGTCTCTCTTTATTAGGATTTACATCCTAGAGAGTACGATGTCGTTTAGAGAAATAGAGCATGATCCCGCTTTTATATTCTATGGTAGAAATTATGATGTTTGGAAAATTCGCATTCTTAGTTTTCTTACGGACATGGGTCCAAAGTATGTTAAGAGAATTGTAGATATGGATTTTCCTTCTCCAAAGGATTCTCAAGATTTATCTTTAGAGGATGAGGAAAACTCTTATCTCTATACTCTTGTATCTAATGGTCTCTTGTGCATTTTGAGCGATGTAGTTATTGATTCAATCATGCCTTTTCGGAACGCTCATGAGCTATGGACAAAACTTCAAGATATATATGATGTGTCCAACGTTATTGAGGATGATTGTTATCCATCCACTTCCGGCCGTGATGAGTACACATCTTTCTCCACTCCACCAACATGTGATTTGTCACAAGGTAATGATATGGTGAGTGGTGATAGAAATTGCATTGTGGATAGTGAATTTGCTATTGACTATACTTCATCTCTATCCCATTGCAATGATCTATCTTTGGACTTAATATATTCTAGCACTCAAATTTCCATACATGCTAGTATTGATAGTCCTTGCATATCATGTAATAGTTGTTTAACTAAATCTCATGATGATATGCTTCCTATGTCTTGTTTTCATAAAAACAATGCTTCCATTTCCTCTAGTACTTGTGTGACTAACAATGTAGAGGAATCCCAACTTTTGTTGGAACAAGACATGGACCTCAATGGAGCTTCATGCATTCTCTCTTCATCACCTTCCTATGCTCACTTGTGCCTTATGGCTAGGGCTTCAAAGGTATCTCCACCTTTGGAACCCACTACATCTTGTGACGATGAGGATGAGGATTTATCTTGTGGAGAGTATGAGGATGAGGCCTCCTTAATGGAGAAGGGTGAGTTAGTTCTTCTTGATCTCCCTAAAGGTAGTAAAGCTATCACTCCTTTGGGTGAAATATTGGCTTTTGCTATTTATAGCGCTAAAATCATTGAAAATAAAGGTGAGATCGAAAGAAGTGATGACGATGAAAAGGCATCCCTCACTACGTCTCTTGAGGAAGAGTATGAGCTCCGAGTTACTCTTGAGGAGAAACTTGAATCTATCGAGGAGCTCTATAATGAACAAATAGCCTATCTCACTAAAGCACGTGACCATACCAATGCTAAATATAAAGTGCTTAAAAATGAAAAGGTTGAATTTGTTGTTGGCAATGCTAATCTAATTGAGGAAAACTCTAGGTTAAATAATGAGCTTGCCAAGTTATCTTCTTCTATTTCGAATGATGCTTGTGCTACTAACTCCACATCTTGTGAAGCATCTATTTTGAAGGAGAATGTTGAGCTAAGGGCTCAACTTGAGTTAATGACTAGCAAGTGTGGGAAATTGGAAGAAAGTCATGAAAAGCTATCTAGCTCTCATGAGGATCTTCTAGCATCCCATACCAAGCTAAAATTAGCTCTTGAGGCTATCACTACAAAGGTGACATCTTGTGAGCCTCATGTGGGTACTAGCACAATATCTTCTAATAATGCTATATTGACTTGTGCTCGTATTAGTAATTCATCCTCCCATAATGTTTCTACATCTTGTGATGAATTTCTTTCCTTGCCTTGTTGCTCTAACAATGAAGCATCTACTTCCTCTATCTCTTGTGTTGTTTCTAACCATGTAGAGGAAAATAAAGAGCTCAAGGCCCAAGTCACTTCTTTGAAGAAGACTAGCAAAAGTGTCATGAATGGAGTTCCACCCTTGACAATATGTTGAGAGTGCGAAGACTTCCCAATGACAAGAGTGGACTTGGATTCAACTCCAATCTCAAGAACAAGTCCATTATTGACAAGAAGAAGGGCCAAGAACAAGTCAAAGATCCGGCCAAGATTATTTGCTTCAAGTGCAAGATTGAAGGGCACCATGTTAGATCTTGCCCTTTGAAGAAGAAGCCTCTTAGTGAGAAGCAACTAGGGAAGCGGCCTCTTGTTCAATCTCATGCTCAACCACGAGTTGAACAACGGACACCTCCTAAGAAGACTCAATCCAATGCTTCTCTTATTGAGAAGCCTAGTGAGAAGAAAGAAAAGAGTCGATGTTGCTACCTTTGTCGCAAGAAGGGACACTTTGCTTCTTCATGCACTAATGGTACATTATCCAACCCTATCCTTATTGATGATGTTTATTCCATTCGGAAGGATAATGTGGGCAATGTGTTTGCCAAGTATGTTGGTACTCCAAGTGGTGTCAAGAAAAGAACCATTTGGGTTGCCAAACCTATTGTGACTAACCTCTTAGGACCCAACTTGGTTGGGGACCAACAAGCTCAAACTTGATCAATAGGTGGTGATGGAGGGCATTGGAGACTTGGCTATTTCATGAAGAATTAAGGGATCTTCATCAATTATATTTCCTCATGCCAAGTCACTTGGATTATATCTATCTCTCGCCCAATGTTCCTCCAAGCGGTAACTTGTATTTAAATCATATATTCATTGAAAGTTGCTTGCTCCCTTGCATATGTTAGTTGTGTTTCTAGCATGTGTTTGTATATGTTGTGCTTACTACTTACCTATCTTGAGTAATCTAGTTATGTTTGTTGGTTTGCACTCCATGTACTTGTGTTCTTTGTGATGAGCCTTCAGTGCTATTGTTGCTTATTTTAGTTGGCTCTTTGGGAGATTAATGGACTATCCCATTTTGGGGGAGTAATATGCTCTTGGCACTTTACTATCCTAAAATGTGTGTACATGAGGAATACCACTTAGTGTTGATATATCAATATTATCTTGTCTCTATATGGTATGTCTTTCTCATGAGAAATTCAACTTCTAATGTCCATTAACGTTATCTTGTTTGATTTATTTTTGCCTCTTGTTGTTTTCAATGGATTATCACATTATGGGGGATTAATAAGCTATGTGCATATTACAAGCCTAGAAAATGTGAACATGTGAGGTATTGCCACCTAGAGTTGATATTCTAGTTATCTTGTTCCTAAGTGGCATGTTGCTCAAACAAGTTCCATATTTGCTTAAAATATATTGTGTCTCTCTTCTTTGGTATCTTGTTTGTTAGAGAGTCTCTTGTTGCCTTTCTTTTCGGGTTTTATTTGAAGCCTTCAAGAATCTCTTCCTAAGCATGTTTTTTTTGTTCCTATCTTTTACCACATGCTTATGTTTTGTGAATATGATTGTGAACCAATCTACCACCGAGAAATATCTCCATACATCTCTTGTCTTTGACAAGTTATAATAATTTGTGGTAAGTTTATTGATCATATTTACTTTGGCCTTTTTCTCTAAAATTGCCTTCTTTCTTACCAAGGATTTGTTTGGTTCAAACTCCTTCCTGTCTTCCTTTTGTTCTACTCAAAATTTGTTTTATGCTTTCTTGTGTTAGGAAAAGCAATGATCCCATTATTGTGCACTTTGATTCAAATCCATACTTATTTGTGTTGCACGTCATGGAGAAGCTATCCTACTTTGAGTAAAACACCATTCTTTATTGGTATTGCATCTAACTGTTTTTATTTAAATATGATTAGTGTTTGAATAATATATATGGAGAGTAAGGATTCCATTGTGTGCATTTTGTATTCAAATTCAAGATCATAAATAATGCACTATTCTTGGAAGAACTGTCCTATATGCGTTTGAACACTCGTTGTCTTTAAATTTGTATTTTATCCCAATGACTTGTCTCTTTGGAAGATGAACATTTTTCGTTTTGGTACTTTGTGTGCTATCATGAAAAGTGTAGAGGGTTTGTTTATTCTTTGATGTTTGTTTTGGTATCTTCTCTATTTGGTTTCCTCAATCATGTGTTGATATGGGTCTTGATATAATTTGGACAATTCTCTTTCTTTTCACTCTTATGAGTGGCTTCTTGGTTTAATTGGTTCTTTGTCCAATTTGTATCTTGTTTTGGTTCTTGAAAGTTTTGTGCATGCATATTCAATATGTATATCTTTTGGCATGCTTACTTTCGTTGATCCAATATATAGGATAAACTCCATCAAATCCTAAATGGCTAAGATGTGCATGAAATTCAAATTCATATTAATATGCACATATTTTTGTGGAGTTTGTCATATGTATTGTAGTTGTTCTAACTACTTTGGACCCAATGAGTTTGGGTACCATTTTGTACTTGAATTTTGTTTTTAGGTACAATGGAGATACATTGGTTGCTTGCTCCATTCATAAGGAATGTGTTCTCACCATGGTATTATAGGAGTCAAGCTACGATGATTATCAAACTCGCATCCTCTTCATCACCAATGTCGTCTCGGTAACAAGTATCTATTTCATGCATACACTTCTAGCTTTCAACCTTGTGTAGGTTGCATCTTGGCATGAATTCCATTTGTTGCATTTCATTTGGTTCTTGCAAATGTCTTATAAAAAACATCTTTATTGCAACTATGAGTAAGCCGGGATGATTACATACTAAGGGGATATTTATAATCATTTTCATGATTCGCCAATCCCAAGTATATTAATCTAGCAACTTCTACTTGAAGTATCTCATATGCAATATTAATGAATTCTCAAAAACCATTTGAATCTTTTTGTGATATGCGTTACCTTTCTCGAAGCATTCCAACTATCACTTTTCCCTTGTGATATTTGTGATGCTTTGATGAGTTTTGTGTGTTCATCTATATCCCATTAAGATTAAACCAAGCTTAGTGCTTTGCTTTCAAGCAAAAATCTTATTGGTATATTTATGAACCTCTCTTGGATATCTTGTTCTTCACCTTTGTACCTATTTTGTGTGTGCATGTTTCTTTGTGGATATATATCTTTGTGCTTGTTGTCCACTTAGAAACTTATACACACGATAATAGTTACATCTTTAATTGATATTCTATTTCTTTAGTGACCACGTTTTATTGCTTTATATTCCTTGGTGGTTCCTAAAAGGCACAAGCTTTGCTTTTCTTTTGGTATTCCTTTTGCATCTTAATAAGCTTGTGGACCTATGTGTTTTATCATTTGGTGGTTTGTGTGTATGGGAAATACATGATACGCACTATGTGCCTTATATATTGAAAGACTATGTTGATGATTCTATCATACTATTAGTCTCCTAAAAATGTTTTTCCTTGTCACACCCATCTATTTCGGTTGAGTAAGTCTTTTTTTCACTTCTTGATCTTCATTGCTCAACTTTTTTTTTGTTTGTTTGCAAGTTGCTTTGCTTCATTTCCAATCTATTCGCTTGCACTTGTTTGTGTTCAAAATTATCTAGAAGGGAGTGATGATTCCATGTTGTGCACACTATATAGTAATTAAAATCTAACATTGTGCATGTACCTTGGGGAGTTCCCTCTTGATTTTCTAGAACACTTGGTTGATCTTATCAAAATATTGATTTTGGTCAATCGGTTTTTCGGATCCTTTGGTTGGTTGCTTCTATGTGAAAGTATCCTTCAATTTGACTTTTCTTGTAAATCTTTGGATCCTCAATATAGTTTGATCTCCCTCCATCTATTCATAGTTGGAGATATGCACTTTATTTCACTCATATCATGAGGAATGCATACACTATGGGGGAGCTCTTACTATATTGGCCTTCTAACTTGTTTTCCCATTTCGGCAATGGATGCCAATGGGGGAGAAGTTTAGAGGGTTTAAGGGAATTTGGTTTATGCTTTAGTTTCGTTCTTAAGCATTTGCCTTTCCATGCTATTGCATCCTTGATCTTATTTTAGCATGTTTGCTTTATTCATCATATAAACCCTCATAAAAAGGGATTGTCATCAATTACCAAAATGGGGGAGATTGAAAGTGCATGGTTCCCCCATATGTGGTTTTGGTAATTAATGACAATCCTTATGGACTAATGTTTGCATTGAGTTATCCTTCTAGATCTTGTCCATAGGAAATAATGGAATGCATGTGTTGAACTCTATTAGCTTCCTTAATGGCCATTGTGTTATTCAAGGTTTTATATGAAGAATGGTCATGGTTTGAGTTGAGCTTATTGGTAGTATGTGCATATTGTTGTCACTTGACTTTATCCTACCAGGGGTTGTTGTGAGAGTTTGATGCCTTGGATGATTATATTGTTGTTCTTGAAGCTTAAAACATCTCTAATATACTTTGCAAAGTGGATTGTCTTTTAGTATTGATTCATTGAAAGGTTTTACTTTGTTATTCCTAATGGTTTATACATTACTCTTTGATATCAACAATAAACCACAACCTTTATTCATTTGATCCTAGTTTACATGATTTACATTACTATGATGATCAAGTTTATGTTGGTAGCATGTCACCTCAGAAATTATGTGTTTTTATCATTTACCTACTCGAGGATGAGTAGGAACCAAGCTTGGGGGTGTTGGTACGTCATAAACGTATCCTTAATTTCTGATGGTCCATGTTGTTTTATTATTGTTTCCCACATGTTTTCCTTACACTTTATGTCATTTTTATCAATTTCCCGGGACTGACCTATTGACAAGATGCCACAGAGTCAGTTCCTGTTTTCTGCTGTTTTTAGTTTCAGTAAAGTTGTTCTAGAAATATTCTCGGAATTGGACGATTCAAAAGACATAAGTCTTAGAATTCCCGGAGGGTCCAGGAAATCCCTAAGAGACCCGGAGGGGGGGCACAGGGTGGCCACACCATAGGGTGGCGTGGGCCCCCTGGCCGCGACACCAGGTGGTGTGGGCCCCCTAGACACCCCCGGCATCGCTGAAAGTGCATGGTTCCCCCATATGATTAGTGTTTGAATAATATATATGGAGAGTAAGGATTCCATTGTGTGCATTTTGTATTCAAATTCAAGATCATAAATAATGCACTATTCTTGGAAGAACTATCCTATATGCATTTGAACACTCGTTGTCTTTAAATTTGTATTTTATCCCAATGACTTGTCTCTTTGGAAGATGAACATTTTTCGTTTTGGTACTTTGTGTGCTATCATGAAAAGTGTAGAGGGTTTGTTTATTCTTTGATGTTTTTTTTGGTATCTTCTCTATTTGGTTTCCTCAATCATGTGTTTATGTGGGTCTTGATATAATTTGGACAATTCTCTTTCTTTTCACTCTTATGAGTGGCTTCTTGGTTTAATTGGTTCTTTGTCCAATTTGTATCTTGTTTTGGTTCTTGAAAGTTTTGTTCATGCATATTCACTATGTATATCTTTTGGCATGCTTACTTTCGTTGATCCAATATATAGGATAAACTCCATCAAATCCTAAATGGCTAAGATGTGCATGAAATTCAAATTCATTTTAATATGCACATATTTTTGTGGAGTTTGTCATATGTATTGTAGTTGTTCTAACTACTTTGTACCCAATGAGTTTGGGTACCATTTTGTACTTGAATTTTGTTTTTAGGTACAATGGAGATACATTGGTTGCTTGCTCCATTCATAAGGAATGTGTTCTCACCCTGGTATTATAGGAGTCAAGCTACGATGATTATCAAACTCGCATCCTCTTCATCACCAATGTCGTCTCGGTAACAAGTATCTATCTCATGCATACACTTCTAGCTTTCAACCTTGTGTAGGTTGCATCTTGGCATGAATTCCATTTGTTGCATTTCATTTGGTTCTTGCAAATGTCTTATAAAAAACATCTTTATTGCAACTATGAGTAAGCCGGGATGATTACATACTAAGGGGATATTTATAATCATTTTCATGATTCACCAATCCCAAGTATATTAATCTAGAAACTTCTACTTGAAGTATCTCATATGCAATATTAATGAATTCTCAAAAACCATTTGAATCTTTTTGTGATATGCGTTACCTTTCTCGAAGCATTCCAACTATCACTTTTCCCTTGTGATATGTGTGATGCTTTGATGAGTTTTGTGTGTTCATCTATATCCCATTAAGATTAAACCAAGCTTAGTGCTTTGCTTTCAAGCAAAAATCTTATTGGTATATTTATGAACCTCTCTTGGATATCTTGTTCTTCACCTTTGTACCTATTTTGTGTGTGCATGTTTCTTTGTGGATATATATCTTTGTGCTTGTTGTCCACTTAGAAACTTATACACACGATAATAGTTACATCTTTAATTGATATTCTATTTCTTTAGTGACCACGTTTTATTGCTTTATATTCCTTGGTGGTTCCTAAAAGGCACAAGCTTTGCTTTTCTTTTGGTATTCCTTTTGCATCTTAATAAGCTTGTGGACCTATGTGTTTTATCATTTGGTGGTTTGTGTGTATGGGAAATACATGATACGCACTATGTGCCTTATATATTGAAAGACTATGTTGATGATTCTATCATCCTATTAGTCTCCTAAAAATGTTTTTCCTTGTCACACCCATCTATTTCGGTTGAGTAAGTCTTTTTTTCACTTCTTGATCTTCATCGCTCAACTTTTTTTTTTTTTTGTTTGCAAGTTGCTTTGCTTCATTTCCAATCTATTCGCTTGCACTTGTTTGTGTTCAAAATTATCTAGAAGGGAGTGATGATTCCATGTTGTGCACACTATATAGTAATTAAAATCTAACATTGTGCATGTACCTTGGGGAGTTCCCTCTTAATTTTCTAGAACACTTGGTTGATCTTATCAAAATATTGATTTTGGTCAATCGGTTTTTCGGATCCTTTGGTTGGTTGCTTCTATGTGAAAGTATCCTTCAATTTGACTTTTCTTGTAAATCTTTGGATCCTCAATATAGTTTGATCTCCCTCCATCTATTCATAGTTGGAGATATGCACTTTATTTCACTCATATCATGAGGAATGCATACACTATGGGGGAGCTCTTACTATATTGGCCTTCTAACTTGTTTGCCCATTTCGGCAATGGATGCCAATGGGGGAGAAGTTTAGAGGGTTTAAGGGAATTTGGTTTATGCTTTAGTTTCGTTCTTAAGCATTTGCCTTTCCATGCTATTGCATCCTTGCTCTTATTTTAGCATGTTTGCTTTATTCATCATACAAACCCTCATAAAAAGGGATTTTCATCAATTACCAAAATGGGGGAGATTGAAAGTGCATGGTTCCCCCATATGTGGTTTTGGTAATTAATGACAATCCTTATGGACTAATGTTTGCATTGAGTTATCCTTCTAGATCTTGTCCATAGGAAATAATGGAATTCATGTGTTGAACTCTATTAGCTTCCTTAATGGACATTGTGTTATTCAAGGTTTTATATGAAGAATGGTCATGGTTTGAGTTGAGCTTATTGGTAGTATGTGCATATTGTTGTCACTTGACTTGATCCTACCAGGGGTTGTTGTGAGAGTTTGATGCCTTGGATGATTATATTGTTGTTCTTGAAGCTTAAAACATCTCTAATATACTTTGCAAAGTGGATTGTCTTTTAGTATTGATTCATTGAAAGGTTTTACTTTGTTATTCCTAATGGTTTATACATTACTCTTTGATATCAACAATAAACCACAACCTTTATTCATTTGATCCTAGTTTACATGATTTACATTACTATGATGATCAAGTTTATGTTGGTAGCATGTCACCTCAGAAATTATGTGTTTTTATCATTTACCTACTCGAGGATGAGTAGGAACCAAGCTTGGGGGTGTTGGTACGTCATAAACGTATCCTTAATTTCTGATGGTCCATGTTGTTTTCTTATTGTTTCCCACATGTTTTCCTTACACTTTATGTCATTTTTATCAATTTCCCGGGACTGACCTATTGACAAGATGCCACAGAGTCAGTTCCTGTTTTCTGCTGTTTTTAGTTTCAGTAAAGTTGTTCTAGAAATATTCTCGGAATTGGACGATTCAAAAGACATAAGTCTTTGAATTCCCGGAGGGTCCAGGAAATCCCAAAGAGACCCGGAGGGGGGGCACAGGGTGGCCACACCATAGGGTGGCGTGGGCCCCCTGGCCGCGACACCAGGTGGTGTGGGCCCCCTAGACACCCCCGGCATCGCTGAAAGTGCATGGTTCCACCATATGTGGTTTTGGTAATTAATGACAATCCTTATGGACTAATGTTTGCATTGAGTTATCCTTGTAGATCTTGTCCATAGGAAATAATGGAGTTCATGTGTTGAACTCTATTAGCTTCCTTAATGGCCATTGTGTTATTCAAGGTTTTATATGAAGAATGGTCATGGTTTGAGTTGAGCTTATTGGTAGTATGTCTTGAAGAAAAGGATTAGGTGATCTTTTATTATCATCTTCAAGACATCATAATTTGAAGTAAGAAGCAAAGATACAAGGTTGATCAAGCAAGCGATCAACACTCAAAGCTACAAGTTGTACCAAGTGGGATTGTGTATCTCATGGTAGGGTAAGCAATTGTCAATATATCTTTGTGAACTAACCCATGATATGTGTGTGCCGCATCTCTATGTGTGGTTAGGTATCTTTCCATGGGCATGAACCAAAAGGAAGATTTCATATAGCCCATGGTCTATGTCGTCGTCAAGCGGTGTTCGTCACCTAGCTTGACGTGGAAGCTCAAGTGAATCTTCTAGAAGATATCCTATGCTTGTTGCTTGCCACCATTTTGGAGATTGTGGCCTTGTGAAGATTTGGCGAGAAGGGTCTCTCCCATAATGGTGTATGGGGGAGCTAGTCTCTCCCATAATGGTGTATGGGGGAGCAACTTGCAAGTCTTCATCAAACGGAGCTTGTGCTAGCAAGCGCAATCAAGAAAGAGGATCCAAATTGAGAGAGTCAAGATCGTCATCATCTAGCTCAAGTGGAATGCTCAAGGCAAAGGTATAATCTTGATAGGTTTTCTATTTTACCGGTCTCGTGTCTTCGGGAGACCGGGTTATAGGATAGATAGTCGTACTATCAAGAGGGGCTCTCAAGTCAGTAACGTGATCGAATTGTTGTGGAGAGCTCAAACCTTTGCATAATTTGCATATCATCTTTCTTGGTTCTTATTTGGCTTTTGTATCCTTTGGGTTCTAGTGGTTGTCGTGATCTTCATGGCAAGCCAAGGTTTATCGAAAACGGTTTTGGTAAGAAAAACTTGTTGCGATTTCGGTGGTGAAAATATCCGGTTTAGCTTTTAGAATGTTTCCACACCTTCCCTGTGTGGTAACTTCTCCATTGCTTTTTTTTGGATAGTCTTTGTTATTACCTTTCCAACCCATTTGGATTCACCTTATTCGGAGTTCATTCGCAAAAGTTATGTGTGTTTTCGTGTTGGAGGTTTCACCGGGTGTTCCTATTTGAGAGGTCTAAACCTTTACCCATTTGGTTTTATCTTACATTTATGGACAATGATGTTTCTCTTCATATTCTTGTAGTGCTCGTCGTTGCAATTTCAACGAGCCCAAGAACATCGAAAACGGAGTTCATATGCAAAAGTTATTGCATTTCTCGTATCGGTTTTCTGTCTCCGGTTTGCAATCCGGAATATTCCGGATGATTCCGGAATCCGGATTTTTCTGGGCTCCGGAATATTCCGGGATATTCCGGCCATAACGGGAAAAGGCTCTGTTTCCATCCGGAATCGATTTCGGGCCATTCCGGGTCATTCAGGGGTCCGGAATATTCCGGGCCATTCCGGAATGGACGGAAAAAGTTGAAAACGGCTAGTTTTTTTAGCACCTATTTAAGGGGCTTTCTTTCCCAAAGTCCCTAAGACTTTCCCAGCTCGTTTTCCCTCTCTCTCCCCACCATTGCTGACTTTGGAAATCTTGCTCCTCTCTCAATCCCTCCAATGATTCTTGCATATCTTTGAGGGAGAAGTTAGAGGAGATCTAGATCTACATTTCCACCACTCCATCCTCCTTCTTAGTGAGGGAAACCTAGTAGATCTTGATCTTGGAGTTCTTGGTGTTTCTCCATTGTTCTTCCTCTCTTATTCCCCCATAAGCATTTGTTGCTTTGTTGGAATTTGAGAGTGAAGGATTTGAGCACTTGTGCTCTTGCCATTTGCATCGGTTGCATCGGCTTGCTCTCTCAACGAGGATTCGTGGAAGTGAAAGTTTGTGAGCTTGTTACTCTTGGGTCTTGGACCCTAGACGACTTGTGGTGTTCTTGGGAGCCTCCAATTGAGTTGTGGATGTGTGCCCCAAGATTGTGGTGACACCGAGAGCCTCCAATTGAGTTGTGGATGCGTGCCTCGGGTTTGAAGGTTGCCAATAGTGGAAGGTGAACTAGGCCTTTGTGGCGGGGTTCATCGGAGAATAGGGTGAGGCCTTTGTGGCGTTGAGTAGGCCTTCGTGGAGAGCTCACACCCCTCCAACGAGACGTACTTCCCTTTGTGGGAGGAACTCGGGAATATATCATCGTCTCCGTGTGCCTCGGTTATTTCTATACCCGAGCTTTTTACTTATGCAATTTACATTGTGATAGCCTTCGAGCTTGAAGTTATATATCTTGCTATCACCTTGTTACTTGTCTTGCTTAGCATAAGTTGTGGGTGCATCTAGTTGACCATAGATTATTTAGGTTGTATGCTTGTTAATTTAAACACCTAGTTTATTTACGCATTTAGCAAGCCTTAACCGGAAAAGTTTTAATCGCCTATTCACCCCCCCCCCTCTAGGCGACGTCGTTGTCCGTTCAATCGCTCTTTCTCCCATACTTCCCGATGCATAAATCCTAAACGAATCGGCCTTTTCCACCAAAAACATCCGTAGCCCTGTCGCCGCCACCGACAAGTTTCGGGGGACAGAGATCTCTTTTCCGGCACCCTGCCGGGACGGGGAAGTGCCCCCGGATCCATCTCCATCGACTCCACTGCCATCTTCCTCGCCGTTGCTGTCTCCTATGATGAGGAAGGAGTAGTTCTCCCCCGGGGCTGAGGGCTCTACCGGTAGCTATGTGTCTCATCTCTCTCTCCCATGGTATGATCTTTATGTGATCGTGAGCTTTGTAATCTAGTTGAATTAGTAGATGTTACTCTTCATATGTTATGCTACTCAAGTGGTTTTGTTATGAGATCTCCGTAAACACTTTGATCACGGTGTAAAGGTGATAGTGTGTGCACCGTGTGGTTTAGCATGATATTTATACTTTGTGTTGGATGACCCTATGAAATTGTTGTGTTTGTCTAGTACCTTCTAGGGCGCTCATAGTGACAGCATGGGGTTAACTAGACATGGGAATGCGACTTTGAGGAGTGCTTTTTGCAGCCCTACGCAATGAATTGGTGTTTGTTATTCAGCCGGGGAGTGGTTCGTTGTAGCATAGTGAAGAGAGATATTTATGCATTCAATTATGTTATCATTGTTGAGAGTATCCACTAGTGAAAGTAGGATCCCTAGGCCTTGTTTCTAAGCATTGAAACACCGTTTACAACTTGCTGCTACATGTTTGCTTGCTGCCATTTTTTTCCAGATTGCTATTATCACTTATACACATCCATATTACTTGTATTTCACTCTCTCTTCGCCGAACTAGTGCACCTATACAACTGACAATTGTATTAGGTGTGTTGGGGACACAAGAGACTTCTTGTATCGTAATTGCAGGTGCTTGAGAGGGATACCTTTGACCTCTTCCTCCCTGAGTTCGATAAACCTTGGGTAATCCACTTAAGGGAAACTTGCTGCTGTTCTACAAACCTATGCACTTGGAGGCCCAACATTGTCTACAATAATAGAAGCGTGCGTAGACATCAGTCGTCTTCTGTCTCCAGTCGTGCGACACCAGGTCCCGCGACGTGTGTTACCCGGTATGGCCCCTCCCACATGGGAGAGAGCTTGTGTAAGCCCTCTCGGGAGAGAATCCTCCTCAGGACCAAGTCGCCCACCTCCAGTGTGCGTGGCCTTATGGTGTTGCTGTGGTAGCGCCAGAGGCCTTGCTGATACCGAGCCACGCGGGTGGCGGCTCGGGTTCTCGCCTCCTCGAGAAGCAACAGGTCCTTGCTAATACCGAGCCACGCGGGTGGCGGCTCGGGTTCCCGTGCTCATCCTCGTTAAAGGCCATGGTTCGGGGAGAGCCAAACTTGAGTTCAGCAAAGAGAACAGCCTCGGCCCCATAGACTAGGGAGAAAGGCGTGCCCCCGTGGGCTTGGTTGCGGTGGTGCGGATTGACCACATGACCGACAGAAGCTCGTCGATCTACTTCTTCCCATGGGCTTTGAGTTTTTTGAAGCTTCACGTCTTGAGGCCCTTGAGGACCTCGGCGTTTGCGCGCTCCGCCTGGCCATTGCTGCACGGGTGCGCGACGGAGGCATAGATGACCTTCATGCCCAGGTTGGCACAGTAGGACTTGAAGAGGCCGCTTGTGAATTGCGCGCCGTTGTCGGTGATGATGCGATTGGGTACGCCAAAACGGCACACCAATCCCTTGATGAACTTCACCGATGTCTTTGTCGAGATGTCCTGGACGGGTTCCACCTCCGCCCACTTGGTGAATTTTTCGATGGTGGCGTAGAGGTAGCGGTAGGCCCCGGGCGTTCAGGGGAATGGTCCTAGGATGTCTAGCCCCCAGACCGCAAACGGCCACGAGAGGGGGATGGTTTGGAGTCCTTGCACGGGCTGGTGCGTCTGCTTGGCGTGAAACTAGCACGCCTCACAGGTCTTGACTATCTCGGAGGCATTCTTGAGAGTCGTGGGCCAGTAGAAGTCGTACCTGAAGGCCTTGCCGACGAGTGTTCGTGACGAAGAATGGTGGCCGCAGTTACCCTGGTGGATATCCTTGAGGAGCTCCACGCCATCGTCCGGGGGGACGCATAGCAGTGCCACGCCATTGGGGCGCCTCCGGTATAGCTTGGAGTCGATGACACAGTACATCTTGGCCCGGCGAGCGACGCGCTCTGCCTCCGCTTCGTCTTCTAGGAGGTCACCCTTCTGGAGGTAGTCGATGATGCTTTTGTTCCAGCATGCTTCCTCTTGAGTGAAGACAAGCACCAGATGGTATCCCGAGGGAATTCAGCAGTCCGGTGTGCCTTGGGAGGGAGTGAGTGGGAGCTCCTCCTCGAGGTGTTGGTGGCCTTGTGGCTCCTTGTTGTTGACTGGGGTTATGATGGATGTCTTGGCAAGCCTTTCTTCGAAGACGTCTGGGACCTACCCCGAGTTTCTCAACGCTCGCTTGGCGATGTCGTCTTCTTCCTTGTTGTCTCCGTGTGGGATATGTTGCATCTCCATGCCGAGGAACCACTTCTCGAGCTTGCAAACCTCCTCGAGGTACAGAGCCATGTGCTTGTCCTTGGCAACGTAGCTCTTGTTGGAGAAGTTTACCAAAAGCTGGGAGTCTCCTTTGATGACGAGGCGCTTGACTCCCACGGCTATGGCGGCCCTAATGCCAGCAAGGAGGCCTCATATTCGGCGATGTTGTTTGAGACTTTGGCCTTGTGGCCAAAGTGGAGCTCGACGGTGTAATACAGATTGTCTTCGGTTGGTGACATTAGCATGACACCAGCCCCCGAGCCCTTGGAGGAGAAGGCGTCGTCCAAGTGCATGGTCCATTCTCTGGGAGTCAGCTTGCCGGGGACGGTTGTCTCCTCTTCGAGATCTTCCTCTAGCGTTGGGTTGGTCCATTCTACATTGAACTCCTCTATTGCCCCTCCTTTAATAATCTTGGTCGTGAGGAACTAGAGCTCGAAGTGTTGAAGCTCGACAGCCCACTCAGCGACACGCCCCGTGGCATTGGAATTGCGCATAATTTGCTCGAGAGGGAACGTGGATACCACAGTGATGGGGTGTCCCTCGAAGTAATGGCGAAGCTTCCTCGAAGCCACAAGGAGCACGTACAGGAGCTTCTGCTGCACGGGGTACCTCTCGCGAGCATCTCGAAACACAGTGCTAACAAAATAGATAGGGTGTTCAACGAGAGCGACTGGAGAGGTACCGGCAGTGAGTTGTCCTGACGCATTGGGGATCTCCTGAGGCTGCATGAGGGTGTCCTACTTGTGGAGGTCTTGCCTTGCAGCAGGATCCTCTCGGGGAGAAGTGGGCGTGGGCTCCAGGTCGGGCAGGACCGCTCTTTTCTTGCCAGCTGGCCTTTCCGCGACAAGAGCGGCGCTAACTATCTCAGGAGTGGACGCAAGGTACAGGTGCAGCGGCTCCCGCAGTCGTGGCGCGAACGGTATAGGAGGGCTGGCCAGATACCTCTTGAGCTCCTCAAATACAGCAGCCTCCTCGGTAGTCCATTTGAATGGACCGGTCGCTTTAGGAGTTTAAAGAATGGCAGAGCCTTGTCGCCGAACCTGGAGATGAAGCGTCCCAACGCTGCCACGCATCTCACGAGGCGCTGCATATCCTTCAATTGTCGTGGAGGCTGCATTTCCTCGATAGCTCGAATCTTGTCTAGGTTGGCCTCGATGCCCCGGCGGGACAACAGGAAGCCCAACAGCTTCCCCGTCGCAACCCCGAACACGCACTTGTTGGGGTTGAGCATGATGTTGACCCTGCGGAGGTTTTGGAAGGTCTCCGCGAGGTTGTCAATGAGCGTGCGCTCCTCGCGAGTTTTTACGACGATATCGTCGACGTAGGCCTCCGTGTTCTTCCCTATATGTGTCCCTAGGGCAATGCGCATGAGCCGCTGGAAAGTGGCACTGCGTTCTTCATGCCGAAGGGCATGCAGACGTAGCAGAACACCCCGTAGGGAGTCATGAAGGCGGTCTTCTCTTCGTCCTCTTTGGCCATATTGATCTGGTGGTATCCTGAGAAAGCGTCAAGGAAACAGAGGAGGTCACACCCGACGGTGGAGTCCACTATTTGATCGATCCCCGGGAGAGGATATGGATCCTTGGGGTAGGCCTGGTTGAGGTCGGTGAAGTCCACGCAGAGCGGTCCTCTGCCCGTGTGCTTGGAGAGCACGACGGGGTTGGAGATCTACTCGGCGTGGATGATCTCGCGGATGATCTTGGCGTCCAGAAGCTTCTCCACTTCTCGGACGATGAATTCCTGTTTCTCCGGGCCCTGGCGACGGGCCTTTTGCTTGACCGGGTGTGCGCCCGGGCACACCGGTAGATGGTGCTCGATCACCTCCCTTGGTACACCGGTCGTGTCAGACGCTATTCGTGCGAACATGTCCGCGTTTTCTTGAAGTAAGGCGACGAGCACGCTTTCCTATTTGGGAGGCAACCCAACTCCAATGGTGAGTGTACGCCCCGTGCCGTCGGAGTTCATGGAGACCTTCTTCATGGCTTCCCTCTCCTGAGAGAACAACTGCTTCTTTTTTGGAGGCTCGGCAGCATCCCTGAGGTTTCCCTCGTCGATGGGGCGCGATGTTGCCGCCTCCTTGTAGACATCCTCCATAGAGCGCACAGCGTCATTCACGTCCCCGTGAACAGCAAGGGCCCCGCTGATCCCGGACATCTTGACCACGTTGTACGTGTGATGCGTGACAGCCGTGAACTTGGCCAAGGCGGGTAGCCAAGGATGGCGTTGTAGGGAAGCCCGATGTAGGGAACGTCAGAGTCGATTTCTTCGGTGCGGTAGTTTTGGTGATGCCGAACGTGACCGCCAGCCGCACCCTTCCAAGTGAAATGGTTGTGCCGCTGGTAACTCCGATGAAGGGCCTGGCGGCCCTTAGGCGGTCGTGTGGGATACGCAACTTCTCGAAGGTCTCGAGAGAAATCACGTTGAGGCATGCGCTTCCATCCACGAGCGTTTTCGAGACGGCGTCGTGGTTGATCGTGGGGGTGCACACCAGTGGGATGGCTCCCACCGGGCCAATGGCCCTGGGATGATCGCTGACGTCGAAGGAGATCTCCTGCTACGCCCATTTGAGGGGCAGCGGTGACAACTCGTCCCTGTGGTGGACGGCATTGACCTCCCGCGAGGCCCTCTTGAGGTGGCACCCAGAGGGTGGGGTGAGAGACCTGCCGAGGATGCACGCAACATGGCGAGTCGGGTGGTCCGCGTCGGGCGCTCCCAGCGAGATGGGACCGCCGCTTCCCACAGCGAAACGCTAGAGAGTCACGTGACCCTCGGGCTCACCGCGGGGAAGACGGTCACAGTGGCGGAAACGTTGGAGAAACTGCGTTCGCAGGGCGAACTTATGGAGCTGTCGGAGAGGTTCAGCAGCCAGGCGAGCATGGGGCCGCGGAGTGCCGGGGGAAGTACCTCAAGAGGCACCGGTCGCCTTCCCCGACGGCTCTGACTTGTGCTTCATAATTTTGTAGAAAACCCAGCGGGGGAACGTCGCCGGTGTAGCGAGGTGGGAGGCGAGGCCGGAACGTAGATGACCACTTTCCCTCCCACAGATCCTTGGTGAACACGTAGCAGCACCCTGCCCGGGCGCTCGCCCGCCGCTCTTGGTAGCTAGGCCACTCTGAGTCGGCGATCGCGTTTCCCGAGGCAAAGGATGTCGTGTCACGCGCTCGAGGACATCGAGCCCTGCGTGCGCGGGGTTCCGCTGGTCCCACCACAGGCGTGGTCTCGACGGTGGAGCTGGTCAGCTCCCAGTCAGTAGATGGCGTCGGAGTGATTTCGGTGGTGTGCACCAACCAGGAATCACAGGCGTCGGGCTTGGACAGACAGCGCCACGGCCCCTGTGTTCCAGGCAGGGCTTCCGGCGATCATTGTCGACCATGCGTGCGCACATTCTATGGTTGTACGACAAGCGTCGCCTGCGCAGTGGACTGCAGGGGCCATGTTTGGTCCATGAGGGACTCGCCGACAGGCGTCGTGTCATGCCTGCGACGCGGCGCTGGGGAGCGAGAGTGGGAGAGCCTGATGCTGGAGAGGCTGGTGAGGAGGCCGCCGATATCGTTCCGCTTCCAGGACCGCGCCCTGCGGTCGGTCCGGTCGGCGCGAGAGGCGACCATGGCGACGTAGATGCGAGAGAACACCTTAGCCCCCAACCTGGCGCGCCAAATGTCGGAAAAGTTGTTATGTCCAAGACAGGGTAGCTCCTAGGGGTTCGAATATTGGGTGCTAAACACGTTCTGTCGCACCTCAGGAGGCTTCAAGAGGGGATCTCTCGAAGGGAAAACAATGGAGACACATGGAGTTTTTACCCAAGTTCAGACCACCGTGATGGTGTAAAACCCTACTCCTACTTGTCTGGTTGATTGCACTGGAAGGCGTAAAGTACAAGTGTGAGCTTATGGTGGTGCGACTACTAAACTGCTCGATCCCTTTCTACGGAGGCGGGAGCCGTCTTATACTGGTGATTGACCCTCTTTCCCGCTCATTGGGCGGGAAAGGGCTACCACATGGTTCCAAAGGAGTACACTACGGCCCTCTGCCGCACAGGTTGTCGTTGGTCGTCGAGGACGACGCCACCGTCCATGGCAGGGAGGTGGGGGCGCCGATGACACTCCCTCCGTCTTGTAGCGGTGGACTGGTCTTCTTGCACCAAAGGGGAAAGCCTTGGACAGGGCTTTAGTGCGCGCAACGATGCTCCATGCTTTATACACGAGAACACCAATGGTGGCCAAAGTCACTATGTCGCCTGCGGTGCCTCCGTCATCCATGTAGAGACTCGGACGTCACCCTCACATGGGTTGTCCCCCAACGGGCGGGGGTCCTTCTAGGGAGGAGCGTGGACGAAGCAGGGCTCCTCCCCAGTGATGTGTGGCGGTGTTGGCGAGGAAGGCTCCTCTCCGGAGGCCTGTGGTGGACTGGTACGGACTCCTTCCGTACCGTATGGGCTGGGCCAGCAGCAGACGGTGCAGGATAACCTAGTATCCGTAGGTCCGACAGCAGTGCAGAAGGGTCTAAGGATGTGGGGAGGCGTGTGTGGTGTGATGTGTGCGCGTGCATGGCGTGGATAGGATTAGGGTTTAAGCAAACCCGCCCTCGACCTCCAGGCTCCCTGTCCCTCCGAGCTCGCATGCTACGGCGCATATCGAGCTAGGATGTTGCCCCTCATTGCTACCACCATGGGCGCAAGCCTGCCCGTCTCCCCTTGCCCCCCCCCCCCCCCCCCCCCCGGCGTCGCGCGTTGACACAGACGGCTTTGAGGGAGCGTCATTGACGAAGGGGATCGAGGGAGCAGCACTAGAGAATGGTAGAGGCCTGACAGGGGTGTTGGGTGGCCTCGGATCATACCTTGTCGTCGTGTTGGATTGACTCTACTATTGAAGGGTCATCACCCGGGAAAATAATAGGTAATCTCTGTTTATATATTGATATACGTTAGATATTTCTTATGGTACATAATTATGCTATGAAATCATAAACAGATCATGAAAACTTCCTCCATATATGGTATATGCTCTTTGTTAAGGGGATTTTGAAACCAGATATGCAATCCTCGTGTAGTAAAATTTAGTATTTGCTCGATCCAGTTGCCCCTTGCAAGTTGTGTGGTAGGCGGTCAAAAAATTTGATTTGGAAAAACATTGCATGATTTAGTCTTGTAGTTGTATCCCTTTGCTATTACAACCCGGTTACTATGTCATGTAACTCATCAAAATTGATGTTGAGGCATATAGTTGACAGTACTGACCTATCATAATAAACATTTTTAATATCTTAAGTTCGATTTATTCTTTTTTTACCATAGGTGTGTATAATGAGAAAGAGGTTGGTGCAGAAGCCCTTTGATATGACACTCAGTATTTCATACAGTGAAAACAAAGATGCAAGCATTTTCCTTCCACTCTTTCGGAGTATGTTATTGTTCTTTCTCTTTGGTTTCTCATAATGAAAGCTTAGGGCATCTCCAGTCGTCCCCCCCCCCAGAGCCCCCCCAGGACGCAAAATAGCGCCGTTTTGCGTGGAAAGCGCCGTTTTTTCACCAGTCGCCCCCCAGGACCTGAAAAAGCGTCGTTTCGGCGGGAATTAGCGCCGCCGCCCCCAGGCGGAACCCAGCCCGTTGGGTTCGGCCTGGGGGGGGGCGGCGAAAGGAAAAGCGCGCGTGGGCCCGCGCTGTCGGCGAGGGGAGCGCTATTTGCCCACTTTCCCCACCCCCGACTCGTCTTTTCTGCTCGCCCGCCTCGCCGTCGCCACACCACCGGTCGCGCTCCACGCCGCCGCTGTCGGCCACAATCGCACAAGATCGACGAGACAAACCACCGCCGGCTAGTCCACCACATCGTCGCCGCCGTTCGATCGCGTCTCCACCGCGGAGGAGGTTGTACCCGGTGAGCCGCGTCCACCCGCCCGCAAGGTGTTCGACGCTCTGTCAGAGCCATGGACTCCGACGCCGAGGAGATGCTCGCCGAGCTGTTCGACGAGGAAGACCAGGCCGCCATCGACGACGAGAAGCACCTGCTCGTCCTGAGCTGTCTGGCCAGATTGCAGGCCCAGGACGCCGCGCCGCACTGGATCGAAGCCCGGTCGCCGCAAGAGCAGGCCGAGGCAGCGGTACGAGGGCTACTGCATCCTCTACTCCGACTACTTCGCCGAGGATCCCACCAACGACGAGAAGGTGTTCCGGCGTCGTTTCAGGATGAAACGCACGCTCTTCCTCAAGATCATGCATGCCATCCGGGAGTTCGACACCTACTTCAAGTTGAAGAAGGACTGCACCGGCACGGTAGGGTTTACCTCTATCCAGAAGTGCACGATGGCCATGAGGTTGCTTGCATACGGTGCTCCCGCAGATGCACAAGATGACTACCTGCGCATGAGCGAGTCCACGGCCCTCGAGTGCTTGAACAAGTTCTGCCGGGCAGTGGTTGCAGTTTTTGGCCCAAAATACCTGCGATCACCCAATTCGCAAGACACTGCTCGTCTCCTCGCAGAGAATGAAGCAAGAGGGTTTCCGGGGATGCTTGGCAGTATCGACTGCATGCATTGGGCATGGAAGAACTGCCCATTTGACTGGCAGGGGATGTACAAGGGAAAGGAAGGAGAGTGCTCGGTGGTTCTCGAGGCCGTGGCTTCGTACGATCTATGGATTTGGCATTCATTCTTTGGTATGCCTGGAAGTCACAACGACATCAATGTCTTGCAGTGCTCGAATGTCTTTGCCGATCTTGTCGAAGGCCATGCCCCCCTGTGAACTATGAGATCAATGGACACCAGTATACAAAGGGGTACTATCTTGCAGATGGCATCTACCCGAAGTGGGCAACATTTGTGAAGAGCATCTCCAACCCTATCCCAGGAAGCGCAAAAGCTTGGTTTTCCAAGTGCCAGGAGGCTTGCAGGAAGGATGTTGAGCGGGCATTTGGTGCGCTGCAATCTCGATTCGTTGTTGTCCGGTACCCAGCTATGACTTGGTCGAAGTCCAACATGTGGGAGGTGATGCAGTGTTGTGTGATCTTGCACAACATGATCATTGAGAGTGAGCGGGATGACCCGGTGCCTGACAGTGAGGCAAGCACACCATACTACCGGCAGGGCCCTCTTGCAGATGTTGATCACCAGGTGCCGGCATCATGGACAGACTTCCTCACCAAGCGACAGGAGATTCGACACGTTGCAACACATCATGCTCTGCAGGATGACCTGGTGCAGCATTTGTGGGCGCGAAAGGGGAATGGCAATATTGAGGATTGTTACTGGTGTACTTTTTTAAAAAAATTGTTGAACTATTTATTTGTGTGGCAAAACTCTATTTATTTTTTGTGACAAAACTCTATTTATTTGGTGGGATTTTTTTTGATTGCCCAAATTTGGCCGAGTCGCCGCTGGGGGGCGGCCTGGGTTCACGGCTGGGAAACGCGCCCCCAGTTCCCAGAATAGCGCCGTTTCGCGCCGCGGCGCAAAAAAAGCGAGGGTTTTTGCGTCCTGGGGGCGCAATGACTGGAGATGCCCTTACTGCAGGAGTACAACTATGCAAATTCGGTTAACTTGTATCCCGCCACCGGTTAACTTCCTCCTAGGCTAGCCCCACGATCTACCTCTGAGATATGGCACCCTATGCCATGAACCCGATCCCAATAACTCCACACCGCACCTGGACAGGGCAAGCTCCGTGACGCAGCCAGCCGCCAAGCAGAAGACGGCGGGTGACTCCCAGAGCAGCAGTTGGTGGCCAGAAGCCATGACGATAGCTGGACAGGGTGGCCGAGCTGCACCTTGACCCTCAAGAGTGCAGCGCGGTCTCGCCGTCGCAGTGTATGCCGGACAAACGGACGACGGTAGAATGCACTGTGAACACCGTGAGGCAGAGCATGCCACGAGGAGAATGGCAGCCACCATTGCCTCGCGTGAGAAGCATAAATGCAGTCTCTCATGCATCGGTCCGTTCCAAAATATAACACTTACAGTTTGGAACAGAGGTAGTAATAAATACTCTCGACCCCCGAGACAAGATTGATCTTGCTAGTACTACTACTTGTACAGGTGAAAATTGGAGCTGGGGATTGATTCCATGGTGGTTGTGAGTTGAAAGTACCAGGAGAAGGATTCTCCCAGAGATGCCTGAACATGTGCGTCAAGGTACAGAGAAACAGAGGTAGTTACCACCGAATTTCAGATGGGACCTTACAAACAGAAAAGGTGCCAGAGTAGTTCAAAAGTAGCTGAACACACAGGCAGCACAATGGCCCTGATTATGACCAAGACGTTTTCTTTAAAAAAAAAAAAGCACATGTGTTTACAAGACTTGAACAGTATGGTTTTCTTTTGACAGCTAAACAGTAGCTGTCGCTATAACATTGGGCTGGCATGATTCAATAACATGGCAACGGCTGCAGGGCTTCATAACATTAAACTTGATCGTGGAGGGAACTCTCACCGCAACGTATCTTTCGATGGCCAAGAGCGCCTTGCGGGCTTCCATGATCATATCCGTTTCTATCGGTCTGCATTTACCGGATTTGTGCTCAGACAGCCTATAAGCATCTTCACATCTCTTATAATTATAATAATAATCAGCTAGGATGGTGTCCAATGTAAGGCACTCGAGTGATGTTGCATTCTCAAGAATATGGCAGGTTAGCTCGACCATGCTCTTTGCAGAGCAGAAGCCCAGGATCTCCACCTTCTTGATGTTGCCATGTCGGTGTTCTGGCATCCGCCTAAGATGCGAGGAATCTTCAACTGAATCATGCTCCATGCGAGTTTGCTCAACCTGCATCGGAACACCATGCTTGAACTAATGAATAATTTTCTATGCACCATAGGTAATAGATATTATGCAAGATAAATCGACTTACTGTCAGCCTGAATGTCTCCAGGATAGGACAGGCATCCAGAAAAAAGACTAGAGAAAGATAATCGTAGTTTGGGGAAAAGGCCCCATATGGATCTTCAAGATGAATGCCTAAGTGCTTGAGGTAGAGGAATTTGCCAGGTATAGATGGTGTGTTGAACATCTGCACAGGTATGTCAAACTAATTATGTCCAATGCATGGCTAGTGTTATACGAATGAGTTTTTCAGTTCAAAAGAAGTTTCGAAATAATACCTCACCAGCCGAAGTAATGCTGAGAGTTTCAAGATTTGGCATACTAGCTGGAAACTGGCCACGGGCATGATAAACAATGTTAAACTCATCAGCATACCGCATTTGCAGGTCCTTCACTTGCAATGAGTCTCCGATAGAAATATGTGCAACATAACTATCGATAGAAACCGTGCGGAGATTTGGAGCTTTATTCTCTATAACATCCAGTTTGCTGCAATCAGACACCGTCAGGTTGATGAACCGGTGCAGCAAGCAAGGTATCTTGAGGCAAATTATCTCATTGCACTCACTGAGACTCAGCTCCTCCAAAGCAAAAGAACTGGAAATAAGGCACCCGAACTCAACCTCCGTAATATGGACCCCAGATAGATGTAGCCTTGCCAAGCAACCAAGTCCATCCATGGGGCGGAAGATGCAACCGCTGAGGTAAAGACTCCGAATTGAGTTCCCTCCACTCCCAGTGAATAAAAGTGAGCATGGGAAGTTGTATAGCTCTTCATCTTGTCTCGGAGACAATAAAATATCCAGTTCTTCAATCCCTGGAGTAACAGCGATCTCAAGCCAACTGTTGAGCTGATCGGTGTCGAAATGATAAGAACCATATTGTTCAAACTCGAATCTCTTCACGCCGATACCCGAGTGGTTTCTCATAATTTGGTCAACTCGCTCAATGAAGGTCTTACAATTCTTCTGGTGATTTATACGATCCCAAGATTTCAGGCCCATTGAGCTCATAGTGAACGTGAGGTTGGGATGACATCTCCAAGAACATTGAGAAGCGCGAGACACGCGGCTAGCTCGAGCAGAATCTTTCAGTGGCAGTAGGGAATGTATAAGATACCAGATGTCCTGCACACAAGTTAATATTGAATTGTAATGGCAAGTGGCTCCTTTAACTGGAGCAAAAACAGGACCATGTGGCAATCAAGTATTTTAACACAGCAAATGTTTTCCCTAACCGAGTGATCAGTTGCTTTCGTAAGGTCATCTGTTATTCTTTGACAGTGTCATTACTTGTTCTCAGAAAATGCACAATAGTGAAAGCAATGCTCGAGTGTGAAATATGAAACTAGAAAATATGTGCAGATGAAAGACATATTATTTTGTTCTTGCAGAAATTTGGTTACGGTACAACATTTTAACAGAATAGAGAAAGTATGCTCAAGATATCTGACCACATTGCCAATTATTATTGCGAATATGCATACTTCTTCTGGTTCTAAACTCTGTAGGAACATAGGAGGGGATCTCTCTTGCTCTAAGTAAGTTTACATAGGCTTACTTAGCTTATTTTATTCGTAGAACAATATGTAATCGAAATTTCTTAACTTGTTGGTCAGAAATGGAGAAACTAGAGTCCATCGCGTAGGCCGTTAATCAAATCTAACTGATGTAGATTTCACTTGCTCTCGCCCCTCCTGGGAAGTTGTTGGAGCTCTTGGTGTAGCCCCATCGGGCCTAACTATATTTTCTTATTCCTCGGAATGAACCACAGATTCACACATTATATATGAAATTTTGGGTTTCATAAATTTTAGAGTTAGCGAAAAAAGAGCAAAGAGATTTCTGTAGACAAAGAATCTACGAATGCTTGAATGCTAGTGAAAAAAAATCATTAGTATAGAAAGAAGACTCGGAGATTGCAGTCAAAGGGGTAGAACATTTGAAAGGCATGGGGAAAAGAAAGAAAGAAATAAAGGTTGCGTGGACCTGATAGTAAGGTGTGAATTTAGGAGGAAAGTTTGGCGTCTGGATTGACATTTTGGTCTTATTTTAGGACTATCTGTCTCAAGTGAAATAACTATGTTTTCACAGGAAGAAAAACCTGTAGTTGTCTTAGAGAATAGAAATGCCCACATCATACATTGCTGATGCATTCATGGCCAAATTTTTATTCCAACACACGGATGAGATAAAAGGTTTCACGATGAGGTGATGAACCCAGCTAGCCAGAATGGGTGAAGCAAGTGCCTTGCACAAGAAATTTTATATCTATGCAGTACCTCTGGAAGTTCTGGCCCTGAACTTCTTGATCTTTTGCCGCCTTGAGAAGTATTCTCTTGTTGACAGGGCGAGCTTTTTGTTTTATCCACTGAAGTAATCAGCATACCTGCAACTAATCACGCATGGAAATTAACACAAGCAAAAAAAACTCATGGGTCAATTTAGCACAAACACTGATTTTATTTTCATTATCCAAGTTTTACAGAGCAGCACATGTTTCAATTTAGCATCCAAAACCATTAAGCAGTTGTATCTTTCGCATTCTCCACCTGGGTCATATGACGCTATCATCGAAAACAATAGAACATGACAGTGGATCCCATGTTCCCGTTTCATCTCCAAACTCGCTGTAGCTAAGCACAATATCAAAACCAAAAGCCTATTACTTTGCGTACGATCAATCTGGTACGATTCTTGTACAACGATGCAATGGCCCGTCAGGATACAGGGTCAAGTTGCAGTGGGCCGTGAGGATGCTCCGTCCTACATGGACCGTACGAATTTTAAGCTATGCAAAAAAATTGGGAACATATTTAGTGCTTCCTCCTTTTACGATGTTTCCATGCTAGCTACATATAGTATCAGAACTAAAAAGCTATGCAAGAAATTTGGGGGGAAAATGAAAGCATTGATCGAAGATGTATCTACCAACCACCAAGATGTACAGGGTTTGATATATACAACGGCCGAAAACGAAGGTACTTAGAAAAACCATCGGCCGTGAATACTTTTTTATTGTATTCACCAATGGAAACGCGAGTGTGCTAAGAGGTGGCTTACCAGGGGCTTCGGTTTGCCGGTCGCGGAGATCTCGTCGCACGGACAGATGGGGCGGATGCTCGATGGGGAACCAAGCGAATCAGCCCCAAGGTATCTTCAATTTCGGTTTGAATCGAACATCGCGAGGTGTCCTGCTCTCTCCCGAATCCTAAATTCAGTTCGGATTTGAATCTGCTATGGGAGGAAACCGGGCAGGACACCGAGCAGAGGGAAATCGCGTTGGCACCGCCGGGCGGAGAATCTGCTATGAGAGGAAACCGGACAGGACACCGTAGAACAGATGCGAACACAAAGCAGCAGTGGTTTCCACAAAAACGGAAGGGAATGAAGGGGGTGGAGATGGATGTGGGCAATGATCGGCTGGACACGAACAAGGTGATCCGCTGAGGAGATCTCGCAAGAGGAAAAAAGGAGCCTCGGTTCGCCGGAGAGGAAGGAGCCGCGGCGGTGCCGCCGCCAGTAGGCCATCTCTCCCTCCAGCTTCGCCCCCATTTCGAGTTTTGGACCGTGCCTCGCAGGCCAAGCAGCACGGATTTCCAGCCCGGTATCGCTCGTCTATCTTTTTTTTAGAGTTTTATGTTTATTTCTTATTTTCATAAAAAAAAGGTTTATGAGGCCAAAAAATGGCCCCGAAATGAGCCAGAAGACCGGATAGCACGTGGGCCGGTTGCGGCTATGTCATGTCGAGCAGATCCATTTAACTGGCGTGGCGAGCTTATCAAAGGAGCGGAACCCTCAGAACGACATGGCGTGGTGCTCTCACTAAAAGGGCATGTTGGGTCGTTTGGACGAGTATCGTGTTGGGCCAGCCCAAATGGCCCGTTATGTTCCCTCTCTCATCTCACTCACTTTGCTTGTTTCCGTTGTCGTCGCTAAACCATGGGATGTATTTCCAAAATATATCTGAAATCGCTTTTTTCCACCAGTTTTAGTATATAAAAATCACATCCTTTTTGCCTTAAATTTGTTAAACCCTTGGAATGTGGTGTATTTTTATTTGTAAGGAACGGTGAATTCGAATTGAGGTACTAAATATATGTGTGAAATGAGTTTGTGCTTCTCTTGGGGATTGCTAAGTCTTTTATTGGCAACAAATGTAAGATATATTGAAAAATATTGACCGAGTTCTTAGAGGGATTGATGTCAAGTTAGTTTTGTTCAAGTATTACATGAATTAGGTATGTTGTGGAGCACATTTATTGTATGCCCATTAAGCCGTCTGTAGAATATAGTACTTTGCACAATTGTATTATTAGCACAAAGTTATTATCATCTAGCCTTATTATGTTTCTTCCATGAAATGTACGTGTAATTGCACGTGAGATAAAGTTCGCAAAAAAAATGTCGAATATCCCAATGTATCATATAATATGCTCGGTTTCCATATAGTCGGTATTGAAATTTTTTGTTGCGGTTGTCCTTGTGACATCTTACAATATATTCACCTTGTTACGGCGTGTCATGGATGCTATTGTTGCCGCTGTCCCCTGTGTGTCGGGGGAAACCGTAGGACCAGTTGATGGGGACCAACAAGCTAAAACTTGATAAATAGGTGTTGTTGGAGGGCATTGGAGATTTGGCTATCTTATGAAGAATTAAGGGATCTTTATCAATTATATTTACTCAAGCCAAGTCATTTGTATCATCATATATCTATCTCATATTCAATGTGTCTCCTTGCGGTAACTTATATTTAAATTATGTACATTGAAAGTTGCTTGCCCCTTGCATGTGTTAGTTTTTTTATCTAGCATGTGTTTGTATATGGTGTGCTTACTAATTATCTACCTTGATTAATCTAGTATGTGTTTGTTGGTTTTCACTCCATGTACTTGTTTGTTTTCTGTTGAGCCTTTATTGCAATTTATGATTAATTTAGTTGCCTCTTTTGAGATATTAATGAACTATCTCATTTTGGGGGAGTGATGTGCTTTGCCACCTCACAATCCTAAAATATGTGTACATGAGTTATATCACTTATTATTAATGTGACAAGATTATATAGTCATTCTCATGAGAAATTCAAATTTTACAATGTTCACTAATTATCTCTTATTTGATTTCACTTGTCTCTTCTTGAAAAGAAATGGACTATCACATTATGGGGGAGTAATAAGCCATGTGCATATTACAATCCTAGAAAATGTGAAAATGTGAGGTAATGCCACTTAAAATTGATATTCTAAATTATCTTGTTACTACGTGGCATGATTATCTCAAACAAGTTCCATACTTTCTTAAATGAGTTTTTGTATCTCATATTTTGGTTTCTTGAATTTGAGAGATTTTCTTCATGCGGCGTTCCTCAAATGTGCACTAGTATGTATTATTTGGGAAACCGGTTGGTTTAAGATATATTAAGCATTTCTTTGCATGATCATTTCACTAGTAGAAGCCACCAAGAATCTCTATGTAAGCATGGTAATTAACTGATATCCTTTTCCATAATATTTTTGTGTTTGAACATGATCATGAATATTTTTGCAATATACCACCGAAAAGTAACAACATACCATCCTTGTCCTTGGACAAGTGACAACCATAATTGTGGTAGAAGTTATTGATCATATTTACATTGTGCTTCGCTTCCATTTGTATTATCAACGAGAAAGTGTTTTTTATGAACTCCCATTGTATTCCTTGACTCTTGAATATCTATGTGTTATAATCAAACATCTAGATAATGCATAAGTCATGGGAGAGCTATATTACTTCCTTTAGAACACTATATTTTCAATTGGATCTCTTGCCACTTAATGAAAGTTTCTATTGTATGCTTGTGGAGAGTGATGATCCCATTTGTGTGCAAAATTCAAAAATCATGTATAGATCATGGGGGAACTATCATAGATTCTTTTTGAACACTAGTTATCATCAATTGATATTAGATCTTTTTAAATTGGTATTTTAATCAATATCTTGTGTGTTTGTGGAAGGCACAAATTTTCTTTTTTATTACTTTGTGCCATCATAAAAAGTGTAGAGTGCTTGGTTATCTCATTCCTTCTTTTGTATTCTATTGTTTTGAATAAGATAAGTCTTTGAGCATATTTTATATAGTCATCTTCTATGCTCATTTGTTTTTCTTTGATGCCCTCAATTGGTATTAACTGGAGTTTGATATCTCACTCATACTCCCTCCGTCCACAAATAAGTGTACATCTAGATTTACACTTAGTCAAACTTTTTAAACTTTGATCAATTTTATAGTAAATAGTGGCAACATATATGACATCAAAATGGTATATTTTAAAACTTCATGTCAAGACATACCTATTGATACTAATTTGAGATCATAAATGCTAATACGTTTTTCAATAAAGTTAGTCAAAGTTGAATAAATTTGACCGACCAAAAAGGAAAACGTACACTTATTCCCGGACGGAGGGAGTAGATATTTGCTTCAGTTGACATCTCTTGGAATTTGACATGGTTCATTTGATGTCTATTGGGATCTCAATATTTTACTCCTTGATGCATTTTTATTTAGTATCCCCCAAGTGATAAGTATTTCCTTTGGTATTTTATTTTTACAAGGTATATTTTCTAATTGATATCTTATCAATCATGAGTTTATTTTGTTTGGTTCCGGTTGGTATCTCCCTTCATGTGTTGACATGGACCTTTGATATAATTTGGACATGTCATGCCTTTGTGTGCATATCTTGGTTTACTAGGTGTTTTGTCCAAATTACATCGCTTTTGGTTCTTGAAAGTGATTGCATGCATAATTACTAATGTATATGTTATGGCATGTTTATCTTCCTTTATCCAATATTTATATAGAATAATATCCATCAATCCTAAATTTGCTAAGATGTTCATGATATTCAATTTCATATCTATAAGCCCATGTTCATGTGGATTATATCCTACGTATTGTAGTTTGTCTAACTACTTTGGACACTATGAATTTGGGGACCATTTTTGTACTTAAATATGTTCTAGGTACATTTGATATGCATTGGGTGCTTGCCTCATTCACAAATAAGGTGTTATCACTACATGCTTATTGGATCAAGCTATGATGATGGATGAATTCTTATATAGTACAAGATCACCAATGCTACCTCGGTAACAAGTATCTACCTCATGCATATACTCTAACATTTCAACCTTTTGTAGGTTGTATCATGGCATGAAACATATTTACTCCTTGTGATACTTGTTGCTTTTATCAAAACGTCCCAACTATCTATTTTTCCCTTATTGATGTTTGTGATGTATTTGATGTGTTTTTGTTGGAAGGTCATTCGTATCCTCTAAGATAATAAAAAACAATTAAAGATATGTGCTATGCTTTCAAGCAAAGATCTTATTGTTGTATTTATGTCTTCAAATTGGACATCTCGCTCTTTCTTTTTGTAACTTTATTGTGTGTACATGTTTCTTTATGGATGTACATCATCATGATTGTGGTCTATTTAGAAACTTATACACATGATAAGAATTACATGTCTTATTGGTATCCTAATGGTTTGGTGTCCATCCTTTTATTGGTAACTTCTCTTATGGATCAACCACCTCTTGCTCCAAGTGATATGCCTTGTTTTCGTTTATGATCACTTGCACTTGCTTTGAGTTTTGAACAACAACGGGGGAGTTATGATTCCATTTTTGTGCACTTTGCATTCAAAATGCAATATTTCTAAATCATGCACACATATTGGGGAGCTCCTCTATTTTCTTAAAAAACACTCATTTTCTCAAACCATAATATACCTTGTTTGTTTGGTTTGTTGAATCTTTCTGATTGCTTGCTTATCTTTAGGAGAATATTATATTTGTATACCATCCTATTTGAAATATTTGGATCCTCGGTATAGTTCCTCCCATTATTCATAATTTGATAAGTGTATTTGATTTCACTCATATTATGAGAAGTGCACATCCTACGGAGGAACCCTTACTATATTGGCCATCTAAAATTTCTATGATCCCATTTTGGAAATGGATTCCAATGGGGGAGAAAGTTTAGAGGGTTTAAGAAATTTTGCTTTTATACTTTGGTTTTTTTCTTAAGCATTTGCCTTTCATGCTCATGCATCCTTGCTTGTTTATTTGCATGGTTGGTAAAATTCATTATATAAACCTTCGTAAAAGAGTTTGTCATCAATTACCAAAATGGGGGATACTGAAAGAGCATGGTTCCCCCATGTGTGGTTTTGGTAATTGATGATAATCACTATGGACTAATGGTTGCATTGAGCTATACTTGCAGAGTTTGTCCATAGGCAATGCTTGATGTCCATGTGTTGGATTCAAGATAATCAAGTGGTGACCAAGGTGCTATTCATGTGAATATCCCAAGTTTGGTCATGAGAGAGTTGAGCATATTGCAAGTATGTCTTGAAGAAGAATATTGTGTGAACATTCATATTTACCTTCAAGACATCATTATTATGAAGAGAGAAGAAAAGATACAAGGTTGATCAAGGCAAAGTGCTAGGTGATGGTTAATATTGATCAACTCACAAAGCAAGAAGATGTACCATGTGGAATCATGGTAAGGAAAGTAATTGTTCATATAGCTTTGTGTTCTAACCCATTATATATGTGTATGGTATATCTATGTGGGGTTAGGTATCTTTCCATGGGCTTGCATCAAAAGGAAGATTTCATATAGTCCATGGTGAATGACGTCAGGCATTGCACCGGAGTCGGACGCCACCAGCCCGAAGGAGGGGTTGCCACCGTACCGCTCGAGCGTGCGGCGCAGCGTGAACCCGGGGGAGTCGGAGGCGGGCTCGATGAGGGCGTAGGCGAAACTTCGACTCCCCGCGTGGTCCTCCGCAAGCGGCATGAAGACCTCCCCATACTCCGGCCTCCCGCAAGCCGATCCCACAAACGGGGAGTCGTGAGAAGCAGGCGCGGGAGGAACAGCCTGGGTCGCCCCGGCGGAGGCGAATGGGTTGGTGTCGCGCATCCACGGTGGGTGGAACGGCAGGACGGCGGGGGATTCGGAGGCGGGAGAGGCGGGGGGACACCGCGCGGGAACGGCGTGGGAGGCCGGAACGGCGGCCCGCGCGGGCGGTTGACGAGGCGCTCGAAGTAGCGTCGCATCGGCAAAGTCGGTTCACGGGGGGGGAGCTGGAGCAGGGGCTGGTCGGGGGAGCCATGGACACCGTGCAGGATTGCCTGTCAGGGGAGGTGGGGCGTAGGTAGTCAGAGAAAGTACTAAGGGAGGAGGCAGAGCAACGAGGCAGGGAAGGGAGCTTACATCGTCGCCTCCGGTGACCTGAGCGCCCGCAGCAGATTCAGCGCACCGGGTCCCTGCAGACTTTGATGAAGTGGTCGGAAGCCAAGTAGCGGAAGCACACCTCAAGGCGAGATCGGTGGATGAAGGCGCGTCTACGCCGTTTGGGGTTGGTGGAGGAGAAGGGGATAGGAGAACCTCTTTATAGGTCCTCGGGGGAGAAGCGGGGGCGGAGAGAGACTCAGTGGTTTCTCTCTCGGGTGGGGGGGCTGCGCGGCGGAGCCATGAGGGGACATCTACGCGGCGACGGGATAGGTAGAGCGGATAGGGGAGGGAGAGGGTGCGGGGTCATGATTCCCCGTGCGGCGCGGGGAGACAGAGGGATGGGGCGCCGCGTGCATCACCGGGTCACTCTGCAACGCGGCGCTGGCAGGGGGATTGACGGGGGCGGCAGGAATCCCGGGGCAGAGGGGCGAGGGATCGATTTGAGGGGACGTGAAGGAGGAGATGGTTGAGCGGCGGCTGGGGCCCACCAGGGTGTCGTGGCCACCGAAAGTGGTTGGCCCACCTGACGGGGGCAGGTTGTCGGTTAACGCACGAGCTGACGTGTCCGTCTGTTCGGTCGGGAGCTCGTGGCAGGTGGAAAAGTCTGGCGGCAGCGGAGACCAGACGGAGGCAACCGCAACGATGGAAGAGGAGGGAGAGCTGTGGAAGGCGAGAACGAGTGAACCTATGTGGAGAGGAGGCGTAGCCAGGAGAGTGGCGGCGACTTCCGCAGGCAGAGAGCTTGAAAACACCAACAGCTCCACTCTAGCGACGTTGAACGGGGCCGGGGGTAGGCACAAGCAAAATTCAGTGTGTTTTGGATCCACACCAGTGAAACGCGAAGATCCATGTGGTCCACCGACACCCAGAAGACAGTAGGCTCGGGATCGGGATGGAGGAAGAGGGAGGGAGCTACCTTGGACCGGAGATTAGCGAGAGCCGGAGGAGGCGGCGGCGTACCTGGATTGGAGGGCGTAGTTCGTCTACGGCGTCGGCGACGCCGTTGGGCGCGGTGAGCTCCCACTGTACCAGGGGCAAGGCCCTCCGCGACGGCTGGAGGATGGCTTGGGGCGGCGGGCCTGGGCAGCACGAAGGTGAGCTCCATCAACAACCTCCGTCAGCACCCGAGCGGGAGGATGGACCGCGGGGCGGGCGAAGGACCACGGCAGCGGGGGAGCTGGGGATCCGGGGCGGGGAGGGGGGAGCGTCAGCGATCCGAAGCGGCATGCCTCCGGGGGAGGCAGAGTCGCCGGCGGCGGGGGGTCGCGAGCGGTCGCGGGGAGGCCGCCTCCGCAATCGCCGGACCGAGAGGTTGGTGGTGGTGGTGGGGGGGGGGGGCATTTCCGATCCAGATCCATAATAATGTTCACATAAATAATAATATCATGTAGTCACTGTTTTTACCGAGTTCAACGAGCTAAACGAGTGCTCGGTAAACTCACTCCTCTGCCTTGAACTTTTTCACTACGACCAAGCCATCCAATTTGCATGACCAAACCTGAATCCTCTCTGGAAGACTACAGACCCGTGCCAGTGGTGCAGGGAGGCAGAGGCGTGCCGCACAGGCACCTGTTGTGTTCGTAGCATTCCGCCCCGTGCAGCTCCATGAACCTCCCCGCCGGGATCTCGCCGCAGAGTCCATTGTAGCTAACGTCGAAGTAATCGAGCCTGACGTCCAACAGCGACTTGGACACGCTGCCGTTGATCCTGTTGTGGCTGAGGTCCAGGAACCTGAGGTGGTGCGGGAACGTGGCGTCGCTCATGTCGAACTCCAGCTCGTTCCACGACAGGTCCATCTTGGCGGCCGGCTTCGCTATGCCGAACAGGAACGAGGACGGGTCGCCAGAGAGGCCGTTGCGGGAGAGGTCGAGGGTGTCAACGTCAACGTCGCCGAGGTCGCCCGGGATCTCGCCGGTGAGCTGGTTGTTGGCCAGGATCAGGAACCTGAAGCTCCCATGCACTAGACCCGGCGGGATAGCGCCCGTCAGCATGTTGCCGCTGAGGTCCAGGTACCGGAGGTTTGGGAGGCTGCTGAGGGAGCTCGGGATGGGGCCGGCGAGCTTGCCGTCGGCGATGACGAGGGTGCGGAGGGCGGTGATGCCGGCGAGGAAGTCCGGCACTGGGCCGGAGATGGAGGTGCCGGCGATGTTGAGGTCCTCGAGGCGAGTGAGGTTGGCGAAGGAGGGAGGGATGGGCCCGGACAGGCCGCGCACGGACTGCACCTGGAGGATGACAAGCTCGGGCAGCTCGCCGAGCGCCGGCGGCACTGGGGCGCGGACGCCGTCGAGGGACGACAGGGCCAGACCCGTGACGCGGCCTGCCGCGGAGCAGAAGACGGCGGGTGGTTCCCAGGAGCAGCAGTTGGTGGAGGGGAGCCAGGACGATAGCTGGACGGGGTCGCCGAGCTGCGCCTTGACCATCAGCAGCGCGGCGCGGTCATCTTCGTCGCAGTCCATGGCGAACGCAGGGACGACGGTGCAATGCACAGTGAACAGAACGAGGTAGAGCAGAGCATGCCACGAGGAGGATGGCTGATTAGCCACCATTGCCGCGCGCAAGGAACACAAATGCAGGAGTATTCTGTCTCGCACGCATCTAAATACTAAGCACTCCCCAGACAAGATCGATCTAGCTGAAGATCTGAAGTTGTTGTGAGCTGAACGTACCAGCAGGAACGAGAACCACGCCGAGCCGTGCAGGATTCCCTCGGAGATGCCTCAACATGTGCATCAAGGACTCAGGGTACAGAGAAACAGAGGTAGTTACCATCGAATTTCAGATGGGATTTCACGGTACAAACAGAAAAGGTGCAGCACAATGGCGCTGAATTATGATCAAGACGTTTTAAAAAAATATAGCACATGTGTCGTTTACAATATATACAGCTAAACAGTAGGTGTTGCTATAACATTGGGCTGGCATGATTCAATAACATGGCAATGGCTGCAGGGCTTCATAACATTAAACTTGATCGTGGAGGGAACTCTCACCGCAACGTATCTTTCGATGGCCAAGAGCGCCTTGTGGGCTTCCATGATCATATCCTTTTCTATCGATACGCATTTACCGGATTTGTGCTCCGACAGCCTATAAGCATCTTCACAGCTCTTATAATTATAATAATAATCAGCTAGGATGGTGTCCAATGTAAGGCACTCGAGTGATGTTGCATTCTCAAGAATGTGGCAGGTTAGCTCGACCATGCTCTTTGCAGAGCAGAAGCCGAGGATCTCCACCTGCTTGATGTTGCCATGGCGGTGTCCTAGCATCTGCCTCGGATGCCAGGAATCTTCAACTGAATCATGCTCTATGCGAGTCTGCTTAACCTGCATAGGGGCAACATGCTCGAATTAATTAATTATGTATGCACCGTAGATAATAAATATTAGGCAAGATATAGTGACTTACTTCCAGAATGAAAGTCTCCAAGATAGGACAGGCATCCAGGAAAAAGACTAACGAAAAATAATCGTACTCTGGGGAAAAGGCCCCACTTAATAAACTTCCAAGATGGATGTCCAAGTGCTTGAGGTGGAGGAATTTGCCAGGTACACATGGTGTGCTGAACATCTGCAAAATATGCCAAACTCGTTATATCCAATGCATGAGTAGTGTTACCTGAATGCATCTAACGAGAAAATCAAGTTGCTTCAAAATACCTCACCAAGAGAGCAAATGCAGAGAGTTTCAAGGTTTGGCATATTGTCTGGAAGCTTGGCACGAGCATTATGAACGAGGTTAAGCTCACAAAAACAAAGCATTTCCAGGCACTTTACTTGCAATGAATCTCCAATAGAAATGTGTGTTATATCACTATCGACAGAAACAGTGCAGAGATTTGGAGCTTTATTCTCTATAACTGTCGGTGTTCTGACATACACCGTCAGCTTGCTGAGCCGGTGTAGCAGGGAAGGTATCTTGAGGCAAATGATGTCTCTGCAGAACTTGAGATCCAGCTCCTCCAAAGCAAAAGAACTGGAAAGAAGGCACCCTAACTCATCGTCCGTAATATGGACCAGAGATAGATGTAGCCTTGTCAAGCAACCAAGTCCAGCCATGGGACGGAAGGCACAACACCTGAGACTAAGACCCCGAATCGAGTTTCCTCCACTCCCAGCAGATAAAAGTGAGCACGGGAAGTTGTAGTCCTCTTGCTCCCTTACTAGCTCCACTGAAATCTCGAGTTCTTCAATCCCTGAAGTAACAGCAATCTGAAGCCAACTGGTGAGCTTACTGGTGTCGAAATAAGAACCATAGTAGTCAAACTTGAAGCTCTTCACGCCAGTGCCCGAGTGGTTTTTCATAATTTGGTCAACTCTATCGATGAAAATCCGATTCTTCTTCTTCGTTTTAAGACGTAAAGGTTGACTGTTCAGGCCCATGGTACTGTTACAGAAGGTGAGGTTGGGATGACATTTCCAGGAACACAAAAAATCGCTACACACACGGCTTGCTCGGGCAGCATCTCTCAGTGGCAGTAGGGAAAGTATATGATACCAGATGTCCTGCACACAAGAGAGGTGTTATTTAAGAGAAAAATGTGGGGCACAAATTGATAAAAGCTTTGGCAGAACTAATGGGAGGAATTTGAAATCTCTGTCCTATCCCATACATACGGACTATTTTTCTTAAGTGAAATAATCATGTCTTTTTAGGAAAGCAAAATATTTAGTTAGGCTAGGGAGTATAATTGCCCACATGACATGCTGCCACAGCTGAAATATGTTCTGACACAAAGTTTAGGTAAAAGGCTTCATGATGACGTGATGAACTCAGCTAGTCTGAATGTGGAAACCGAAATGTCGGCCAAGAGAACAGAATCTGGCTTTGATTGTGGAAAACAACGCAGTGAGGGAAGTAAGTCTGGGTTTTGAATGCTGTATTTTTTTTATTAAACTGCCTGTGCCAGATATGAGAAATATATATGATAGCTTCTAGCTTCTAAGGAAGCTGCAGCCCTTTACTGTTATGATAACGAAGTCGTGAAGTACTGAGATATCTGTTTGTAACAGCTTGTGCAGTAGAGCTCCCATGACCATTAGAGTGATCCCAAGAAAAACAGAAATATTATTATTATGCATAGTTAACAATTTAATGTCTTTCACTGTCAGCAACTTTAATACATGCAATACCTCTGGAAGTTCTGGCCCTGCACTTGTCGTTCTTTTGTCGCCTTCCGAATTATTTTCTTGTTGACAGGGTGGGCCTTTTCTTTTAGCTCCTGAAGCAATCGGCATACCTGCAACACATCACACATGAAAAATTAACACAAGGAAAAAAAACTCAAGGGAATAAGCGCAAGCATAGATTTTATTTCCATTTCAAAGTTTGGTTGGGTAACACATGTTTAAGTTTTTTGAAACACAAATCAATAGTAAGAAATTGTATGTTTTGCAATATCAACCCAAGTCATGTTTACTGGGTAATTTAGTGGATTTTGAGGGATACTGCAGTCTCACGTGGACCTCCTCCCAAATTAATCTCTTTATTTTAACAACTGAAAATTGTGTAGCAGATTTAGATAGATGTTCATGGAACAGTCAGCATCGCTCGCCAAGAAAAAGAAAATCTTAAGAGGAAAATAAACTGTAGAAAGAAAAACTGAGGCTTTGGTTTGCCGGCGGCGTAGAATACTATTGTTCACTGTAAAACGCGAGCGTGCTAAGAGGTGACTTACCACAGCCTTGGGTTTGCCGGCCGCGGGGATCTCGTCGCACAGACAGCAACCGCTCGAGCGCCAGCAGCTCTACTGCGGTTTGAATCCAGCAATGCGAGGCCTCCCGATCTCTCCCGAAATCTCAACCGGATTTGAATCTAACAGGGCGAGGCGCTGAGCAAAGGAAATCGCGTCGCCGCAGCGGATGGAGAACCTGGAGAGGAACCAGACAGGATTCCATGGAGCATACGGGAAGAAAAGGAAAGCTGTTCCGGGCCAAAACGGACACCCTCCTCGTTTTCCCCTGGCCCACTTGCTGGTCCCACGGGCCTACCCACTTCGAGTCCGCTGCAACGGCTTCCCCTTCCCGCACCGCCTCGCCTCCCACGGGCGACGCCTCCAATGAATAGATCCGGTCACGCGCCCCAAGATGCCCCACTATCGGCCTCGTGGAGACGCGTGTTACTCCTTTGATCGGAGGAACAACCAGAAGTGACCTTGTCACAAGCATGTCGGTGCGCCTCACGCCTCACGACTCACTGAGCATCTCCACTCGAACAGCTCAATAAGCGTTCAGATTGGCATTTTTTTGGAGCTTTGGTGTGTGTCCGGACGACATGCGCGTTATGGGGCGTGTCTCTTCTGTCTCTCTTCCCAATCACGCCCCCGGCACAAGGTTTCTATCTTCTTTTTTTCGTCGACATTTTCACAAACACATCATGAGCGCGGCAATGGGCGCGGGTGAGGGCGGATGGCGCGGAGCTGGCTCGTCCACGCGCAGGCAACGGAGCTCGTCCAACCAGCCGTCGACGACGGACGCGTCGGGGTTCTCTACCTCCCCATGCCCCCACGTCCTCGTGGAGCTCCGGCCTCGTGGACGCGTCGGGGTCCTCCACCTCCCCATGCCCCACGACCTCAGCCTCAACCTCCTCCTCCGCGCCGCCGACGACGGAGAACCGGCGGTGGAGGTAGTGGAAGCAGAGGCAGCAGTTGCGTGGCGTGATCCGGGGGCGGTAAGGGGGTTGCGTGTCTGCACCTACGTGGCCACTGAATCTGCCTCGGGAGGCGCTGCTGGTGTTGCTGCTTTTCTGGCCGCGGCGGAGGGCAACCTCGAGGTCGAACGCGCAGGTGCGCATGGAGTGTAGCCCGTCCACGGACGCCTCAAGCTCCTCCTCCACCTTCCATCGCCGCAGACGACGAAGAACCCAAACGAGCCCCCACATCGAGCTTGAGCTCATGGCCCCTAGTCTGACACTGTGGAGGACGAGGTCGAGGGCGAGGTACTGGTACTGCAACTCCACGCTGATACGTCTATTTTGCATCACTATTTTATATCATAATTTGCTGTTATTCATTGATATATTTCATATTAGAGAATGATACTTATGTTACTTCACCTATTTTGCATGTTTTCCAATAATTGGAGAGTTGAACCCCGGAGTCAGAATTCTGCTGGAAAACGGAGCGTCAAGATACCATATTCGCGAAGATCAGAGCACCCCGGAAATCATCGGAAAGTTCCTATTCACCCGACGACGGAGGAAGCCAAAAGGGGAGCAGGAAGAGGGCCACCAAGGGCCCTCACCATGCCCAGGCGTGGGCCCACCTCTGGTCGCGCCTGGGGGTGGTGAGGAGGCCCTGGCCCACCTCTGGCTTGCCCCTTCGACGTACTTTATCCCCCGGAAACCTTAAGACACAGGGAATCATCAAGGAGTATTTCCGCCGCCTTTACGGGACGGAAAACAACAGATTGAGAAAAACTCTCCGGCAGGGAGAAATATGCCAGGGAAATTCCTTCCCGGAGGGGGGAAATCATCGCCATCGTCACCTTCATCGAGTTGGACTTCATCGGGATCATCATCGTCATCATCATCATCTCCACCATCATCACCCTCAGCTCCACTCCGTTCCACTGTAACATTTAGGGTTGCATCTTGTCTATTTCATAGGGGAAACTTTCCCGGTGTTGATTACTACTTGTAGTTGATGCTATTGAGTGAAACCATTGGATTAAGTTTATGTCCAGATTGTTAATCACCATTATATCACCTCTGATCATGATCCATATGATGTCTTGTGAGTAGCTCGTGTTGTTCTTGAGGACATGGGAGAAGTCAAGTTGTTAGTAGTGAAGTAATGTTGAGTAATATGTAATGGTTTGATATTTAAGTTGTAATGTTATTCTTCTAGTGGTGTCATGTGAACGTCGACTACATGATACTTCACCATTTATGGGCCTAGGGGAATGCATCGTGTATTTGGCTACTAATTGTGGGGTGCCGGAGTTACAGAAACCTAAACCCCCGTTAGGAAACCATTACACGAGGGGGCGTAGGATCCCGGAGTTTAAAGCTGTGGTTAGGTTTATTTCTTAATTACTTTCTTGTAGTTGCGGATGCTTGCAAGGGGTATAATCACAAGTATGTATTAGTCTTGGATGGGATGGTACATTAGCATAGGTTCACCCACACAACATTTATCAAAACACTAAAGATTATTCAGCGGCATGAAACAAAAGCACTTGACAGAAACCTCTCGTGTGTCCTCGAGAATGTTTGTTAATCATAAGTAAATCCACCGGCTTGTCCTTTGCTGAAGAAAGGATTGGGCCACTTGCTGAAATTATTATTACTGCATTTTATTTACTCGCACTTTATTTATCTGCAATATCAAAAACCCCCTACAAATTTATCTTTCAGTATTTACAGTTATTCCTTCATCGAAACTGCTTGTCAACACCTTCTGCTCCTCGTTGGGTTCAACACTCTTATTTATCGAAAGTACTACGATACACCCCCTATACTTGTGGGTCATCAAGACTATTTTCTAGCGCCGTTGCCAGGGAGTGAAGCGCTATTGGGAAGTGGAATTGATAAAGGAAGCTTCTGTTGTAAGTATTGTTTTTATTACTGCCTACTGCTTTATTACACTATGTTTGGATCTCCTTTTGAATCCTTATTTGCGGGAACTGCTTCCACTGCTAGCGTAGTAAGTGACCCACCGCCTGATGATTTGGATCCTTATAAAATACCTATAAAGATTGTTAAACATGTTATGAATAAATGCTATTCAGGTGATGGAACTGTCCATCTCGGTGATCATTTGCTCTTTTTACATGAATTATGCGAGTTGTTCAAGTGTGCAGGTATTACAATGGACCAAGTGAAGAGGAAATTATTCTCTATATCATTGACAGGCCGAGCCGCTAAATGGTTCAAACTGCTGAAAAATAGCCAGACTATTGGATGGGAGGAAATTGTACCTCTCTTTTATTCTAAATTCTATCCTCCTAGTGAAATTCATAGAGATCGGTATATATAATTTTTGGCCTCGTGATGGAGAGAGTATTTCCCAAGTGTGGGGGAGACTGAAGTTACTAATACTAAAATGCCCCATTCATAAGCTCCCCAGTAATATTGTTATTAATAATTTGTATGCGAGGTTGTTTCTTCATGATAAGGATTTATTGGATGCTTCTTGTTCTAGATCATTTACACATGAAGGATGAAGCTAAATGGGATCTTCTTGATGGTATTCAAGAAAACACTGAAGGATGGGAGAATGAAAAAGGTAGAAAGTCAGGTATAAATTATGATTATGAATGCATTAAAACTTTTATGTCATCCGATGATTTTCATAATGTTAGTATTGTTTATGGTCTTGATTCTCAAGTTGTTGCAAACTTATATAAGGATTTTGCTTCTTATATTGATATTCCCAAAAAGGAATGGGATAAGTACCATGCACCTTATAAAGATATTGTTAATTGTGTTCCTGATAGAGATATAGAAGTTCATACTCTTGATTCTATTGTGCCTGAACCTTATATTGAGAAAATGCCTTTCCCTGCTAAGGTAAAAGAACATTCTATTTTAGCTAGTGTGGTAAATAAAAGTGCAAGGAAACCTGTAGAAACCGAGGAACAAATAACTGTAGAACCTACAGTAGCAGTAGTAAAGGACCTTGTTTCTGAAAATGTAGAAGAGGGACACATTATATTTTGTGAAGATGCTTCTAATATTGTCTCTCATCCTAGTAAATCTAGGAAACCTAGTGTTCCTATGCTATCTGTTAGGATAGGTGATCATTGCTATTATGGTTTGTGTGATATTGGTGCTAGTTCTAGGGCTATTCCTTATGAGCTTTATAAATAAATCATGCATGAAATTGGTTCTTGTGAACTTGAAGACATTGATGTGATTATTCAACTTTCTAATAGGGAAACTATTTCTCCGATTGGTATTGTTAGAGATGTGGAGGTCTTATGTGGTAAAACTAAATATCCTGCTGATTTTCTAGTACTAGGCACTTCTGCTAGTGATACTTGTCCTATTATATTTGTTAGACCTTTCTTAAACACTTGTGGTGTTGTTATAGATTGTAAAAAGGGAGAAAATACTTACAAAGTTTGATGAAGAGTCTTATGAATTTAATTTCTCCAAATTTTCTAAAGCACCTTAGGAAGATGAATTGCCTAATGAGAATTATAGAGTTGAACAATTGGATGCTATTGCTCTTGATCCTAACAATCCTTTGCAACAATACATGGAAGACCACGAAAGTGATGTCTTTATGGAAGAAAGAAATGAAATTGACGAGTTTTTCCTACATCAGCCAGCGATGCTGAAACATAATTTGCCGGTGGAAGACTTGGGTACCACATTACCACCCAAGGAGGATCCTGTTTTTGATTTAAAGCCTTTGCCTGACAATCTTAAATATGCTCATATTGATGATAAGAAATTATATCCTGTTATTATTAGTTCTAAACTTTCTGGTAAAGAAGAGGAGAGATTATTGGGAATATTGAGGAAACACAGAGGTGCTATTGGTTATACTTTTGATGATTTGAAGGGGATTTATCCTACTATATGTAAGCATGCTATTAATATTGAACCTGATGCAAAGCCATTTGTTGAACATCAACGCCGTTTAAATCCTAAGATGAAGGATGTGGTAAGAAATGAGGTATTAGAACTCCTTGATGCTGGTATTATTTATCCTATTGCTGATAGTAGATGGGGTTAGTCATGTGCATTGTGTCCCTAAGAAAGGATGGATGACTGTTGTGCCAAATGAAAATAATGAACTTATTCCTCAAAGAGGAGTGGTTGGTTATAGGATGTATATTGGTTTTAGGAAAGTTAATAAGGTTACTAAGAAAGACCATTATCCTTTGCCTTTTATTGATCAAATGTTAGAGAGGTTGTCTAAGAAAACTCATTTATGCTTTCTTGATGGTTATTCTGGGTTCTCTCAAATTGCTGCTAGAAAACAACTTCCACTTGCCCTTACGAAACTTATGCTTATAGAAGTATGCCTTTTGGTTTATGTAATGCTCCTGCTACTTTTCAAAGATGCATGTCTGCTATCTTTCATTGTTTTTGTGAAGAAATTGTGGAAGTCTTCATGGACGATTTCTCCGTCTATGCAATTTCTTTTGATAATTGTTTGCACAATCCGGATAAAGTTTTGCAGAGATGTGAGGAGACTAATCTTGTTCTTAATTGGGAGAAATGCCACTTTGTGGTTAATGAAGGAATTGTTCTTGGACATAAAATTTCTGAAAGAGGTATTGAAGTTGATAGAGCCAAAGTTGAAGCTATTGAGAAAATGCCCTGTCCCAGGGATGTCAAAGGTATTCGTAGTATTCTTGGTCATACTGGCTTCTATAGAAGGTTTATTAAAGATTTCTCTAAAATATCAAAGCCTCTTACTAATATTCTTCAAAAAGATGTACCTTTTTTATTTGATGAAGATTGTATAGAAGCTTTTGAAATTTTAAAGAAGGCTTTAATATTTGCTCCCGTTGTTCAACCCACTGATTGGAATTTACTGTTTGAAATTATGTGTGATGCTAGTGATTATGTTGTAGGTGTTGTTCTTGGACAGCGGGTAGATAAGAAGTTAAATGTTATTCATTATGCTAGTAAAACTCTTGATGCTGCTCAAAAGAATTATGTTACCACTGAAAAAGAGTTCCTTGCTGTAGTTTTTGCTTGTGATAAATTTAGGCAGTATATTGTTGATTCTAAAGTTACTATTCATACTGATCCTGCTGCTATTAAGTACCTTATGGAAAAGAAAGATGCTAAGCCTAGGCTTATTAGATGGGTGCTTCTCTTACAAGAGTTTGATTTACATATTGTGGATAGGAAGGGTGCTGAAAATCATGTTGCTGATAATCTGTCTAGATTAGAAAATGTCTCTATGGTCCTATTCATGTTAATGATAGTTTTCCAAATGAACAATTAGCTGCAATAAAAGTGAGATCTCAAGAGAGTCCATAGTATGCTGATTATACTAACTTTATTGTTTCCAAGTATTTACCTCCTACCTTTACAGCTTAGCGAAGAAGAAAATTCTTCTATGATTTGAGTCATTATTTCTGGGATGACCCACACTTATATAAAGAAGGTGTTGATGGTATTATGCGAAGATGTGTTCCTGAAAATGAACAACGAGAGATACTGAGAAAATTTCATAGTAGTGCTTATGGAGGACATCATGCTGGAGATAGAACTGCACATAAGGTTCTACAATCAGGTTTTTTATTGGCCTACTCTCTTTACAGATGCTAGAAAGTTTATTTTATCTTGTGATCAATGTCAAAGGGTTGGAAATATTTCTAGACGTAATGAAATGCCTATGAATTATTTTCTTGTTATTGAACTGTTTGATTGTTGGGGGTTTGACTTTATGGGTCCTTTCCCTCCTTCACAAGGCTACACTCATATTCTTGTTGATGTTGATTATGTTACTAAATGGGTAGAAGCTATACCTACTAAAAGTGCTGATGGTGAAACCTCATTAAAAATGCTTAAAGACATTATTTTCCCTAGGTTTGGTGTGCCTAGATATCTTTTGACTAATGGGGGTTCTCATTTTATTCATGGTGGTTTTAGAAAGACTCTTGCTAAATATGATGTTTATCATAGAATTGCCTCACCATATCATCCTCAAACTAGTGGGAAAGTGGAATTATCAAATAGAGAAATCAAATCTATCTTGCAAAAGACTGTTAACAAATCTAGAAAAATTGGGCTAGTCAATTAAATGATGCTCTATGGGCTTATAGAATTGCTTATAAAAATCCCAGGGGCATGTCTCCTTATAAAATGGTTTATGGAAAAGCTTGTCACTTGCCCCTAGAATTAGAACACAAAGCTTATTGGGAACTGAGAGACCTAAATAGATATTTTAAACTTGCTGGTGAGAAAAGGTTGCTTGACTTAATTTCTTTAGATGAATGGAGGAGTGAAGCATATGAAAATGCTAAGCTCTTTAAAGAGAAAGTTAAAAGGTGGCACGATAAGAGAATTATGAAAAGAGAGTTTCATGTTGCTGAGAAAGTGCTATTATATAGGTCTCGCCTCAGATTTTTTGCAGGAAAATTACTCTCAAGATGGGAAGGACCTTTTGTTGTCGAAGAGGTATATTGTTCGGGGGCAATTAAAATTGTTTCCTTCGAAGACAACACTTCACAAGTGGTGAATGGCCAAAGACTCTAGCATTATATTTCTGGAGATCCTTATAATGAAAATGTTGATTGTATTCGAGCCATGATCCTAGAGGAATTTATTAAGAAGCATATTTCAGAAACTTCAGAGTTAGTTTTCGAATAGGTATCAGTTTTGGTAATAAAACATTCGCGAAACATCTTCCAACTTTTATTTTTACTGTTTTTGGAAAATATGAAAAATTATGAGCCGGAAACGAGGCGGAGACGGAGCCTGGAGGCTCCTCACCATGCCCAGGCGCGGGCCCACCCCTGGCTGCGCCTTGCTATGGTGAGGACGCCTCGGAGCCCGTCTCCGGACCGTTTTCACCTAGTACTTTCCTTTCGTTATGAAACTTTTTTCTATATAATCCCTCGGACCCCCCGAGGTCCGTATATCGTTTTCTTGTCGTGTTTTTGTTTCGAGTTGTTTTCTGTTAGGAATGCTCTCAGTTTTAGAAGCACCATGGTCTCCGACAACAACGACAGGGGAAAGGAGCTTAAGGAAGATGACCCACAAGATCCTAAGCCGGAGGAGGAGATGAAGAGTGAAGCTGAAGAAGAAGTGGAAGAAACTCCAAGTGCGTACCCTCGTGCTACCGTCGCAAGCATTAGAGTGGTGGCTAATCCCTTAAAGCTCAAGAGAGGCGCGCGGATGAGCACCGGAGGGAAGGTTCCACGTCACTCCTTAGCTTCGAGGACATCTGCTTCGGGCATCAAGAACCACTTCCACACATTAATCCATGATTATCAGTACAAAAAGGTGCCCCATAGGGATTTGCCCTCTATGTGGGATATCAATCGTTCTAACCACGCAGGAAAGACAATGGAGTGGGGAAGTAACTCCAAAAGCGGGGATACGAAGGCCGAATGTCACTCCAAGAGCTGGGACTCGAAGGCCGACATGCTCATGAACCGTGTTGAGAACAATACAGAGATGATCCGTAATCTCACCTGCCTGATTGAAGAATTGAAGGAACTGGTTGAAAAGCTCATTAAGGATTCGTCATCACCATCGAAGAAATAATTCGTCATCGGTTTTGGCATCCCCTCGGCTTGTTTTAAGCTTGGGGGAGTGCCGCTTTATCACATCACTATCTTTCATCTTTTTACCTTTTTAGTAGAGTCATATCATGAGTAGAGAAGTTATCATATAGGATGGTTTCCAGTATGGAAGTATCTCTCTTTAGTTGGTTATCGTTGTATCCCTTGGTGTGAGTTGCCGGTTTGAAATATTAATGATAAGTTTCATCATTTACTTTCTGCACACCTTATTTTTAGTTTTCAATTTCTGTCATATGGTTGAGCTTGTTGTTAGTATTTGGTGTCACTCTAGAGATCATCAAGTTAATCTAGTTGGTTTTGGCAAACTAAGCTTGGGTCAGTAGAAATAATATTTTGAGATGCTAGTATAAGAAAGTAGAATTTTCCTATTAGCTCATAAACTTAGTATTCACAAGTTAAGATCGCTTGGGCTTTCAATGAAGATTGCATGATTGGTTTCATCGTATGTATTTTTTTTTATTTTCCCTCAACTCTTATGCTTGCTACCCATCCTTGCTAGCCAAAAACCCTGTACTGAGTATGAGATCTACTCGTGCATCCAAACCCCGAACCAAAAACTTGCCATTTGTGTCCACCATACCTACCTATACGTGGTATTTCACCGTCACTCCAAGTAAATTGTTCGTGTGCTACCATTAAAACCTTCAAAACTATTAAACCTGTTTTGTGCTCCTGTTTTAGCTCATGAGGAAGCAGTGTTAAATTTATTATGTCTTATGTCAAGCAAGGTTCTTCCCTCCTTTCACCCAGATGAGTATGAAATTTGTGCTCGTCTTAATATTGCCGAGAGCTGGTACCAAATATCATGAAAAAAAATATAATGGATGAAAGGAACTTCCCCATGGATTGATGATTGATTGGTCGGCACCCGAGGATTCGGTTAGCCATGGTTGGTGTAAGAAAATGTGGGGGGGTGCCAATGATGTGGAAAGGAGAAAAAGTATCAATGGAAACCGCTCTCAAAAGACCGACAACCTTGCTTGATATGAGTCATGATAAGTTCTTCGTTGTCATTCGTTGACATAGACATAAACCACTCTCAAACTTTATTTTCATTACCTCTGATTCATTTAAAAATGAAAAGCTCTAACACATGAGTGATTCCTGCTTCCCTCTGCGAAGGGCCTATCCTTTACTTTTATGTTGACTCGGTAAACCCATTCCTTTCTGTCTCCAGCAAGCATTTGAGTTGTTGTGATCTCACCATCTATATGTTGATTTATTCAATCATGTTTTCTATCCTTCTTTGTTTAGCACATGCTTTACTATCTGGATGAATATTACTTTGAAAGCTATGAATCACTGTAAAAGGATTGTTATAATTAAACATGTTAAGCTCTACAATATAAGCCTTGTTATGAAGACTTCACCTAAGATAAGTATGATATCATTAAATGTTCTCTGACCAAGAACGAAGTTTTCCATCACCAATTTTGATGCTCTCTTTTGCATCTTTGTTTGTGACTCCCATTACTCGTTTCAAGTTAAGTTATATGAGAGGAAGTTGATGTCTATAATGATTGATGCATATATAAATGTAGCGTTCAATAATGTAAGAACATTTGTGTTAGTGTGCTAGTCCCTGTATCAATTGCTAGTACCATAGTACAAAATGAAATATCATGCAAATGCATCAAATTCTATTACATCGTATGATCCAGTCTTTACCAAATAATATTACAACTTGCATAGTCTTAGAAGATTAGCAGAAAACCAAGTACAACATTGAGCCCATCTTCTTCATGTGCCATAGGCAAAACATGTTGGCGGTAGACTCGAGATCCTAAACAAAATCTTCACTCGTCTTCAGATTATCTGCATGATGGAATATGCAGCCACAAGGGGTCAATACAATTCAATGTATTGGCAAATGACACTATGGTGGATGTGTTGGAAATTTCTATCTTCTACATTCTTATTTGGCTAAGTGGAGTTCAAGGCTAGATTTTGCAGAAAGCTAGTTTTATCCTATTCTTTTATAAAACACTTTTCATCTAAAGTGGTTCACAGGTACAGTTCAGTGAACTATGAAAATTTTGGTTCCAAGGTCTTTCATCAATAAGGGTCTATCTCCATAGGCTATACTGTTCTATCTCCAGAGCCTTTTAACACCAATGGTCTATCTCCAAAGGTTGTGATGGTCTATCTCCAGTGGCAGGTCTTTCTCCTTTGCCATGTAACACCAATGGTCTATCTCCAAAGGTGGTGTTGTTCTATCTCCAGTGGCAGGTCCTTCTCCTTTGCCTTGTAATCACCAATGGTCTATCTCCAAAGGTGATGCTGGTCTATCTCCAGTGGCAGGTCTTTCTCCTTTGCCTTGTAACACCAATGGTCTATCTCCCAAGGTGGTGTTGGTCTATCTCTAGTGGCTATGCTGGACTATATCCAGTGCCAAGTAATGTTCCATCTCCATAGGCAATTCAGGTCTATCTCCCTTGCCAAGTAAAATAATAATCCATCTCTCATACAACAATCATCATTGGAATAATATCCAACTTAGTCTACAAGCATGGCTAAGCAAACAATTTCTACTTTGGTGTTTACTAGGATCAAGATAACATGTAACTTTCCCTACTTGGTTTGCATATAATTGTTTAACAAAGTCCTAACCATGCAATTTTGTGAAACACTAATGCATATACAATCTTTGGAAGTTTATGAAATGTGCCACTTGCCTTGTTGAAGTTGGTGAAGAAATCTCACTTTCTTCACAAAAGATCGTTGCTCTCCGTACAATCTATTCATTGAAAACACAATAACGAAATAAATAAACATGCTATCAAACAAACATACAAGTGAAGAAAACATACAAAGCAACAATCATGAAAAAAAATGGATGTAACCAAGTTGGCTAGGACAAGGTCAAGGTTTGAGTTTTAAAGATTTATTCTTTCTTTGTTCCATATTTGTTAAGGGGGACTTACTAGTACACTAAGTATGGGTTAGATTGAGTTGGTGTTAACCAAAGTTTATTGAAAACATATTTATCTAAAAAGTTCCAAGAGTTCACTAAGGATGTCTAGATTGAGTTTGTAGTGATCAAACTTTATTGGAAACATATTTATCTAAGAAGTTCCAAGAGTTCACTAAGGATGTCTAGGTTCAGTTTGTAGTGATCAAACTTTATTGGAAACATATTTATCTAAGAAGTTCCAAGAGTTCACCAAGGTGATCTCACTATTTCAACTAAATTAACACATAACAGTGTGGAACTCTTAGTTATTTTCCTCAAGACATTTTAGTGATCTAAGTTAGTCTTTCCATTTGGGTTATGGTAGGTCTAGGTTCAACTAACTTCATAACAATGGAGGTAACAAGTTAAAGTCTTGGGATTTTCCATTTGGGTCAATGGTTGGACAAAAACAACTTGTTATTGTTTAATTTGTGTGGATTGATCCAAGTCTTCACATGCTTGTCTTCTTGAAGATCATCTTCATGCTTCCATTGTAGTCATGTTCCTTGGATGTATTCTTCTCTTGGTCTTGATAAATTCATCATGGCATTCACTTCACTAATTGGTTTGGGTATGGGATGGGCACAAATATCACTAAGTCAAATAGAAAGAAAATAGGAAGAAAGTTAGAAAGAGACAGGGAGATGTTTTCTTCTGAGTTTCTTCACACTTTTACTTCTTTGAGTTGCTTCTAGTTGTTGTGAAGTCCAATTCCCTTACTTCAAATTCTTCAATGATCTTATTTGTAGCTCTTCATGTTGTCACCAAGTTGAAGATGGAGTTCCTTCTTGTGGTTGAGTCTTGTCTTCCATTTTGCTAACTTGATGGGTTCTTGGATCAAGAATAGGGGAATGCAGAAGTAGATAGAAAACTATGTTACTAGTGTTTGAGGTTCACTACTTTGTCTTTATGTGATTGACACATTCTAAGGACTTGGCTTGGCTCCAAATAGACATAACATCAAAGCATAAATGATGGAAATAAATTTCTAAGACATGGTGAAAATGGATGTATCACTAAGTTGGGTTTTGGTCAATTTTAAATTTTTCCAGTTCCAAAAGTTTCTACATGTTGTGCTGATTCCAAAAAGTTCAAGTTTGCTACATTTGGGCTTATGGATCAAAAGTTATGATAGATCTAAGATGCAAGGGCTTTTCTGCAAAAATTACATTTTATTTTTATTCGGGAATTAATTCCAGAGACAGATGGGCTCAGATCTGTTATTTCACGCGCAGGGCGATGTATAGGGACTGGGCCTGGGCCGACTACGTGCCGCGGAGAGCGGCAGATAACTACTTAACTCTCCGCTGATGAGGCGCAATCTTATTCGCTGGTACCCCTTCGATAAGTGATCTAATCACGCGAGTAAGATTTAGATCTAACGGCCAGAAACGAAACACAGAGGAGAGGGAGCTCACCGGGCGGCTCGGGTCACCGCAAAATGGCGGGGACGACGGCGCGGTGCTCGGACTTGGACGACGTCGAGGCTCCGGTGGTCTACGAGCTCAACATAAACCACGAAGAATTTCAGCAGAGCACGGCGGTTCGAATGGTGACGACGGCGTCTACTGCGGTGACTCCTGTCAATGGCGCGGTGCGGTTGGAAGCGTCGCGGCTCCGGCGAGCAGGTCCTCGGTGCTTCACTGCACCAAAACGAAGGTCGCGGACATCAAATCGTGCGCAAGGTCACGGGGAAACAAATGAAGCATACAAGGGCGTCGGGGAGGGGCTACCTTGGCCGGAGTCAACGAAGAACGGCGGTGGGCAGTGTGTTCTCCTGCGAGAAATATCTTGGGCACGGTCGGGAGATGGAGAGAGAGGGGAGAGGGGAAATGGAGAGGAGAGCACGGGCTTTATAGGGGTGTGCTCAGGCAAGAAATCGGGGCATTGATTTGCCCGCAATCAAAGAGATTGAAAGGCTTCAATCGGATGCAAAATCACAGCTGGAGGAGGGAGACGATGACGTCATGGATGACGTCATCAACAATTTCTTTTAATTTCTGTTTATTTGATTAAACCATAACTTATGTTTTAATTATCCAAATCACATGAAACAAAATTCTAAAATATTAAAATTTCAAATACTTTCCAACATTACCATTTTTGTAAACTTTTCAACATATTTATATTTTTTAATTTTAAATTTGAATAATTTCTTAATAATGATTTAATATTATTTCCAAAATAAAAAAAAATCAAAAAGCAATAATTAGTCAAATGAATTTTCAGTGACATTCTATAAGTTGAAACTTATTTTTGAGAGTCATCACAACTTATTTTTCATAATTTTATATTTTATAAATAGGGGTAACCCTAATAGCAACTCATGCCATTTTTAAAATAGAAAACAATTAAGGTGAATAATTTGATAATTAATTATTTGAAAACATGTTTCTTGTAAGTCCTTTTCTCAAAAGGAAAATTGTGGAAACTATTTTGGTACCGGAACATTAGTTGAAAAGTGATATAGTTGATTTTTGTCTTTGAAAAATATTTTTAGTAACCAATTAGTTGGAAGATGGGATATTATTATTTAATAGAAGTTGAAAACAACCATTTGGAAAACATGTTGTTAAGAAAACCATTTATCACTCTTTAAGGTTTGGATAAATCATTTTGTAGTCACATGACTATTTTCAAATTCATAAAACAATTTATGATGATGAAAATATCTTTGGGGGTTTGTAAGCCTCAAGTTTTGAATGTCATGAAAACATTTTCAAAGTGGTTTTTGAGTTGGAAACATTTTATTGAATAGGGTTTGTTAAGGAGAAACTACCACTTAGTTGAATGAGGTTTAGGGATTATGGAAAACAGAGGCATAATGGATTTTTAATTTCTATAAAATTAGAATAACAATATTATTTCCTTTGTGTTTGGGGTTTATTTGGTTTTTGATGGCTTGTTTTAATAGAAAACAAAAAGTTTTAAATTTTTGTGATGTTTGAAATTTCCAAAAGTCAGGGATGTTACAATAAAGGTGATGCTTCTTGTCCGTATTTTATTTATCGACTCTTTACTCCATAAACATGTGGTCATGTTTACTGAGTTCAGTTTTGCTTGGGGACAAGCGAGGTCTAACCTTGGGGGGAGTTGATACGTCCATTTTGCATCACTATTTTATATCATAATTTGCTGTTATTCATCGATATATTCCATATTGGAGCATGATACTTATGTTATTTCACCTATTTTTCATGGTTTCCAATAATTGGAGAGTTGAACCCCGGAGTCAGAATTCTGCTGGAAAACGGAGCGTCGGGATACCATATTCGCAAAGATCAGAGCACCCCGGAAATCATCGAAAAGTTCCTATTTCATCCGAAGACGGAGGATGCCAAAAGGGGACAGGAGGAGGGCCACCAAGGGTCCTGATACGTCATAAACGTATCCCTAATTTCTGATGCTCCATGATCATATTATGCCAATTGCTACATGTTTTCTCCCTTATTTATAGCATTTTTATACGTTTTCCGGGACTAACCTATTAACAAGATGCCAAGCGCCAGTTTCCTGTTTTCTGCTGTTTTTGGTTTCAGAAAATTTGTTCTGGAAACATTCTCGGGATTGGACCCCACAAAGCCCGAAGTGCCTATTTTCCCCGAAAGCATCCAGAACTCCGAAGAGGAGTCGAAGAGGGGCAACAGGGGGGCCACACCATAGGCTGGCGCGGGTCTCCCCTTGGCCGCGCCAGCTATGGGTGTGGGGCCCCCTGGCCTCCACCGCCTTTGCCCTTTCGCCTATTTATTCCCCCCGGATGGAAAACCCTAGGCACCTGATAAAAAATCCTGAAAAAGTTCCGCAGCCGCCGTCGTCGTCAACCCTAGATCAGGAGGGTTCTGGAGCTGTTTTTCCGGCACCCTGCCAGAGAGGAAATCATCACCGGAGGCTTCTACATCACCATGGCTGCCTCCGGAGTGATGCGTGAGTAGTTCATCCCTGGACTACGGGTCCATAGAAGTAGCTATATGGTTGTCTCCTCCTCATATGCCTCCATGTTTAGATCTCGTGAGCTGCCTATCATGATCGAGATTGCTCTTATGTAATTCTATATGTTGTGTTTGCTGGGATCCGCTGAATATTGACCTTATGCCAAGTTGATTATAGTCTTTATTGCATATGTTATTTGTGATCTTGCATGCTTTCCGTTGCTAGTGGTTGCTCTGGCCAAGTAGTTGCTAGTGACTCCAAGAGGGAGTATTTATGCTTGATAATGGGTTCATGCCTCCTCATTGCCTTGCTCGAGTGACAGAAACGTGAAGGGGAAGGATGTCATGTTGCCATTAAGGAGAAAACAAAGGTGAGAGTACCCGCGTGTATAAACATTGCTTACATTAAACACATTGCTTAATGCGATTATCTGTTGCTTGCAACTTAATAGCTAAAGGGGGTTCGAATGATAACCTGAGGGTGGATTATTAGTCATAGATGCAGATGAATTTCGGTCTATCTATTTTGTTGTAATTCACGCACTAAATATCATAGTAGTCATCATGTTATAATGTGCACTACGGTGCAACCTTTATTTGTCAATTGCCCAGCTATAATTTGTTCACCCAACATGTTATCTTTATGGAGAGACACCACTAGTGAACCTATGAACCCCGGTCCATTTTCCACACTGTTAAACAAACCACAACAATTTCCTGCTCTCTTTACTTTATGCAAGCATACAGTGTTGTATACACTATATGTCCCATCTTTGTTTTCAGCAAGACCTGTGAGATTGACAACCTCACTGTACCGTTGGGGCAAAGTATTTTGGTTGTATTGTGTGCAGGTTCCACGTTGTTGCTGACACCGGTGAAGCGCCAGCACCACCGTCAGTGGCATTAACCTTCTGAAGGTCCTCCTTCTCCTACTGGATTGATAACCTTGGTTCTTAACTAAGGGGAAAACTCCCACCGCTGTGCTCATCACACCCTCCTCTTGGGGTCTCCCAACGAATGCACGATCTGCACCATCAAGGACTTTTTCTGGCGCCGTTGCCGAGGAGAAGGAAGTCTTCTGGCAAGGGGAGTCTCTCACTCTCAACCTCTTTATTTTGTTTATTGTCTTGTTTTTATTTTTGTCTTGTTTTACTTCTCTATATTAAAAACAAAAAAATTAGTTTACTTCATAGCTGTTATTTATTTGCTTGCTTTTATGTCTAGTTTTGTTTCTGTCACTATGTCACCGGAAGAAACAATCTTCACTTTCAAGCAAGAGAGTGAGGAGAGTTTTAAGGAAGCTTGGTCTAGGATTCTTGATTCCTATAGTAAAACAGAACCCATGATGACCTTGAATTTATTTCTTAGTAGTTTTTACTTTGGTCTTGTTCTTTGCTATAGATATGCTTTAGACTCTGCAGTAGGAGGAGACTTCCTACGTAGTGATGGGGATCGAGCTCTTAATGCCATAAAAAAGGCTGATTGAAACTTCTAGCTCAACTAGTAAATTTGATTCATCCCTTGTGAGATTTCAGGCAAGATTAAATACTCTTGAAACAGATATATCATGTTTAAAAGAAGTCTATAACTAGATTCGTGCTTGTTATGATTATGTGCCTATAAACTCTGAACCTTCAATGTGGATCCCTACAGTAAAAGTGGTTATAAATGATGAAACTTTTTATGCTCATTGCGATATTATGACTGAATTTTGTCTCATGCCTAGAAAAATCTACGAGTCTTTCAATCTTTGGAAACTTTCTGAAGGGGGAGAAGAAATACCCATTATCAATAATACCACTATTTTCCCATTGGGATATCTGAGGGAGTGTTTACAAAAATCATGGGAAGTACCGTATCCACTGATTATCTTGTTATTGAATGTGTAGGAGAAGGAAGAATTACGCTTGGAAGGTCCTTGCTGAAACTCCTGGGGGCAGTAATAGATGTGGGGAATATGGTACATTAAAATTTACCTTCACACCATGTGAACACATATTCCCAAAACCCAAGAAGAAGGATAAGAGGAGTAAATCATCATCCAAGATCTGGAGCTCATCGTCACTTTGTTCTCCAACTGCCTCTCTCTCGTTGACTTTTTCAGCTTCATACTCATCATCACTTGCTATTTCTGTCACACCATCCTTCAATGGCGCTGAGGTGGATGTGAAGTTGACTGGGTCTATGGTAACTTCAGCTTGGTGTTCAAGCCATTCCTCATCTCCATCATGCATTTTTATAATATTATGGAGAATTGATGTGGCTGTCGGAATCTTCACTTGATTCTCTATTGAATGGAAGCTCCCAACATTCAGAATAGGGAACCGCTTCTTCAGAATGCCCAAAACCCTTTCTACATGGTTTCTCATCACCGCATGTCGGAGATTAAATAGTTCCATGTGATTTTTTGCCTACGGCGACCATGCCCCCACTCTTTCAAGTGGTACCGCACACCGCGGTATGGTGCAAGAAAGGACTCGGTGTTTGCGTAACCACCATCAACTAGATAATTTTTCCATTTGGTACTTTGAACCTTTTAGTATAGCAGAACTGAGTACTCTAGCATCGATGGCAGAACCCTCCCATCCACATGAAATAAAAGTTATGTTCAGATCGAAATCGCATGCAATCATGACATTCTGGCTAAGAGAGCCTTTCCTATTCCTCCACGGAGCCTGAAGATGAGGAGTTCTAGTGACAGCCACATGAGAGCCATCTATGGCACCTATACGGTTTTGCAATGAAAGGAAAGTCATTTTTTGAACTATAAGAATTTTAGATACGAGAAGAAACTTTGGAAGTGTCAATGAAAAAGATGAAACCTCAAAGTATGGAAAGAAGCGATCATCCATGGAGATTTTTGGATGTGGTTCATCAATGTACCGGGGCCTCACAAATTGAGTTGCTAGGAATGGGATGATGTCGAACTCCTTAATATACTCGTGGAAGGTCCAATTACTATGCTGAAACTCTAATTGTAGATCTTGAAATGAGGCATTATGTGATATCATATAGAGAAAGAAGGCCAGCTTCTCTTCCACCTTGAGTATACTATCTTCTATGAGTTCTTCAGTTCTAAGGTAAGATGCCAGCCATCTGAATATGTGTGGTTCCACCCTATCTGTACTGCCCTGTATTTTTTTGCATTCTTAAGTTTTCTATATTGTTCTGCATTCTTCCCTACTACCTATCTGTAGTACCCTGTTTAATCTGAGTGAATTTTCAAAATACACCAGAGTACAAAAATAAGTAAAATGCACTGATATTTATCTTTGACAATACTCCTTTTTGCCCCTTTTTTTTGCTTATTCGTACCGGTAGCTACCTACATGCCACCTTACCCGAGGAGCACTGAAACAAATGTGTCAACCTTGTGCCGACAACGAAGCAACCAACAGAGCACAGATATCGCTTACAATAGTGCTCGATCCAGGACGCACGGCAAGTACAGTACAACTGTACATCCGTCCGTAATTCCATGTGATAAATTGCAAGCAATCTCATTGTATGTCTCACAGATTTACAAGCAGGTAGAATCAAGAACCCTAGGAACTCCCATGGAAACCTAGCACTAGATCTAGAGAGTGGGGACGAGGTGGAAGATGTACCTGAGAGTAAGTCCAGGCTTCAATCGGAGAAGTAGGGCTGCCGGAGGAGCTGGGCTTTGGCGGTGGTGCTGAAGGCGGCTTCAGGACCGGCGGCGGCGAGATCAAAGAAGAAGGGTTCCAGCGGTGGTATGGAGGGAGGCGCCGAGAGTGGAGGCCAGCGTAGATGTCTCCGTGACGGGAACGGGGACAGGCGTCAGCGACGGGAACAGGGGACGGGGCAAGCGTGGTCGTCGTCCCTGCACCGCCAGACGCGGCAAAACGCGATGGTGGAGGCGTGTCTTCGTTCCACTCCAACCCGACGAGTCTTGTGGGCATTATCTGGGTTAGCCCATCTAGAGAAACCGAGAGACTCTTGTCCACATTTCAGTTGCCTGTAGATTTCCTCCTCTTTTGCCGGAGCCTTTCACTTTCAGTGAAACGGATGGAAACAAGTCACTAAATATTACCTGCAGAAAATGCAGCATGAGCCTAGTATACATTCTTGGTGACTCGTGATGGTGCCGTGGTAAAACAAGTTTGTGCGCATGCTTCTCATTTCTCTAGCTCAGGTCTTGGTGCTCACATTCAGTAGTTATACTAGAAGGACCTGGCATGCTTTGCCACGCCGTTCCTTAGTATTGTCGCTTAACCTCCATGTGATCTATATGCCTTTGGCTTTCTGAAGACTTTAATGGGGGGGGGGTTGCATATGATTTTCTTTGGGCGAACGATACGGGTGGGCGACGTGTCTGCTTTGGCGCCATCTACCGTGGAGGTGTGCTACGCGCGTCGCGCGCCCTTAACGTCGAACGACGATGGTTCGTGACTCCCCGATCTGCGATGATATCAACGCATCGACGGCATCAGGTCCTTCCTATTTTTACATGTCATCCCATTGTTTCTTTGAGGTTTGAGAAAGTTCTGATCTAGGACGCCTAATGCAAGTAGAAAACTCATAAGGGTTTGATGCTTTGAAGCATCGATATCCTCATGTAATCTAATTGCATTTAATATAACAGGAACAACACACATGTTGTAAATTATTGGAGAAAACACAACATAGGTGGATCACACGGCGTGAGAAAAGCATGTCTTTACTTCTCAAGATTGTCTTCCTTTCTCTTTGAAAATTTGACGGACACTAACATGTCTGAATGTAGAAGTATACATTAAAATATAAAATAACTAATTTATGTCACATAGATTAAATTTTTGTAGTTGATTGCCAGGTTCAATTATTCATGAAAGCCTAGGGCATGTGTAGTATGTTTCAAGGCACAAACATGGTACAGGGAGACTAACACAAACAGACCTCCAAACCCTCCCGTAGAATCTAAATAAGAAAACAGAGGATTTACTTTGGCCATTTATTATCAAAACTAAAAATTCAATCAGCCGACTCAAATCTTATGGCCTCCACAAAGATGAGGTTGCCGAAGATTCCAAAGGGAGACGGTGCCGGCTCCTCGCCTTATTCCGGAGTCAGCTACCAGGTCAACCTTTCACACCGGTATCTGTCAGAGTGGAACAAATTTTGAATATTGGTAAAATTTGGATCTAAATCGACTGTCGTGAGGTGTACGCTGTATCTAAGAAATCTACTAATGGAGTGAACAAAAATGTTAATATCCGCAATACACATGGAAGTCTTAACAAATGTTGCACACTGAATTTGAAAAAAAATACAATATATTTATAACACAGGCAAAACAATGTATACTCATCGGCAAAGCTTCTTTAATGGATGTGCATAGTAAATTAATAAATTTTGGAGTCATTAGGTGCGTGAATTGTAAGGATCACCTTTTTTGAAATATGTATTACTGTAATATTTAAATCTACCTAATCTTTACCTAATAATAAAAGCGTTAAGGCTTCCTTGGTTGGTTACTTGGTCCGTCGTCAAAATTGCCATCAAAGTTGACAAAAATTACGCACCGTACCACCTATAAGTCGTATCTATTTATTTTTATTTCCTCGAAAAATCTGGACCACCGGTCGGCACGATTGACGGTACAACTTTCCTTCTTCCTTCGCGTGCACACACCGGATTACACAATGGATTCTTGTCCATCTCAAACAGCTCTTCTGAACTCGAAATAATATTTAACAGAAACTTCTCGGGAAGGGGAAGGAGCAGCCTACAACCACGTCGACCCTGGACACCTCGACCCCTCCCCGCTTGTCCGTCTGCAAACCTCACCCGGTCATCAACAAATTTGCCGGCAAGGGGCTCGAAGCCGTGGACATGGTGGTGCTCTTCGGCGCGCACTCGTTCAGCCGCACCCGCTGTTCCTCGAAGGAGGTGATGGTGGAGAACCCGACCGTGAACCGCGTGACACCGGCAGAGTTTGACTGCCAGTACTACCCTAATGTAGTGAAGGTCATGGACGTGAATAAGGCTGGCCTCCGCGGCAAGATCAAAACCAACTGCAGGGTTGTTGACTAGATGCGATTAACATGTCGTCATACTCCGTTCTCGATGGACGTCATCCAGCGTGCTGGCCGGCACCTTCTTGAAGAACTCCACATGCACGATGCCGAGCCAACCTTGCCTCCACGAGGGGAAGTGAGATGGAGGAAGCTACGGCCGTGTGCGGTACGACGTCCTCGCCGTCGACACGGACATGATAGACACTATCCGACGAGGCTGGCCTCCTCCTCTTGGACGAAGTGGAATGACTGGACGCAGTGAGAAGCTCAAGGATGCTGATCCTTTCACCATCACGGTGCGGACGGTGGGGCTCGAGGGAATTCATAAACTCGCATGCGTCCAGTGCAACGGCTGGGACCTCGCCGATTCTGTGATACGGTCCACGCGCAATGTCGGCAATGGCAAGGAACGGAAGCGGGCTGCATATGATGTGGTGGAGGACCACCTGCAATCTGAAGCCATTGCTACCTATTTGGAAGAGGAGAGACGGAACCAGAGCCGAAGAGGCTGTGCATGTAAGTGAATTGCTCCATGAACCTGGCTATCAACATGCACATGTTTGACAAAAAACATTCATTGTTAAGTCGTGTGTAACTGTGTGACCTGCCACCGGCGTCAATCTCGGGCACTTCGGCCGGTTGGGGTACGACGCTTGGTGCCAGTATTATAAGGCTAAGGCGCTCGTGTGAGCAGCATAAGTCGCGCACTCGAAGATAGACATGCGGCAAGCCCTCACGGTACTCCTCTTGCCAGGAAGTCGAGCATGGACGAAGAGGGAAGGTATGTGCCTGCCAACATGAGCACCAGCGATAAGCCATCGGCAGTGCTAACTTTCGACGTCGGCTGACCACAAGGTGAGCTCTACCATCACACTATCGCCGGGCGAACACGTCCCGTCAAGGTGGATGGAGATATATGTACGATGGATCCACTTCTGCGTCTGCATGCGCGAGGGCAACAAGCAAAACTTGCTGCTCTAAGGCTTTCACGCCCACTGGCTCCGTTCACCGGAGCGAGAAGCTGTGCGTCCTCGCTGTTCATCGGCTACACATGGAACAGAGCTTTGCACCTTGTTTGGGACCGCGTCAGCGTTTTGTTGGACAACTCAATTAATCGCCTGCATGTACCATCTGATATCTCAAGTGTTTGAAGCGCTCGTTTCATTGTGAGGAATCTAGAGTTTAAACATATCTAGACATGGTTAGCCAAGTGCCTGAGTGCTGCTGCCACAAGAACTAATCAATGTTGAATATCTTAATGCAGCGCGTGTTACGTTTAGAGAGAACACTTTCAGTTTTCGGTCAGCTAGCATGGATTCCGAATTATATGCAGGTAAAACGTATAAGTTTGCTAGGACCAAATTGTTTAGCTTTACATTCCCAACTGAAACATAAAAATAGTTTCTCCTAGATAAATACAAAGTTAGACTTTCCTACGGTTTGCACAATATTACATGTCAGTTTTTTTTTGTTATTATTAAAAGAATTAACATGAATGCTCATTGCGGAGAGCAATATCACCTATTGTGAATCCCGGCGAGGATCGAGAGGAGGAAAGAGAGCGGTGCCGCTTTGAGAGTCGTCTTTGACGCGCCGAGTCGCCCGGGCCGATCCCGGAGCTCCTCCGCCGGCGTTGCTGGTCGGAGAGGTGATGGGGGGGTTAGCTCGTGGCCTTGTACAGGTTAGGGGTAGGTTAGGTTGCTTTGTAGTTGGCTTTTTGCCAGTTTCCGGCCTTGTGCCGTGGGGAGGTTCGCCGCCGGCGTTCTCGAGCGACGTCGCTGGCCTGCTCGGTGAGTTTCAGCTTGCGAGGTTGGTCTTCCACCCTCGTTTTCGTTGTTCTCTCCGGCCTTCCCCTTCAATAAGCTCGGCGAGGAGGAACGGGCAGATCTCCTCCGGCTGGATCTGCTTCTGTTCGAGGTGGGTGCTGGGTGTGGCGCTCCGAAGGGTGGAGCCGTATGCGCCATGGCTGTCTGCCTCGATCTACTTCTTCAATAAGGCTGGTTTTTGGATTCGATGCCGCCCCGTTATCTTCTTCCTGTCTCCTCCGACGAGCCGTGGCAGGCGTTGGGGTTTGATTGATGGGCTGATTAGCAAAGGGGGGTGGCGGAGAGCTGCTCAAGTGCGAGCTGGAATTTCTGCAGGTGCCTACTCTGTCGCCGTGGTGGTGGAAGGAGGCGACCAGCTGAAGATTTCTGCTCTGTTCTTGTTGCAGTCGTGGAGCGTTGAAGCTTTCATTCTATCGGGCAATCTAGTGGCCGTATATGGCCATGGGTACTGGCTGGTAAGCTCCAGCCCATCTTCAACCTCCGTTTGGAGGCCCTGTTTGGAATCGGCGGTTGCTGAGGCGCAAGCCATCATCGGCGCAAGTGGTTCGTCCCCGCGGCGGTGCCTGGCGACGGCACGTTCGATTCCTTCCTCTGGCTCGACGGTGGGGAAAGAGGAGGACTTGGTTGTAACTTCTTTTCTTTCAGTTTGGTCCTTCCTGCATTCTCTAGGGGCCTATGTGCTATTTCCTGTTATTATGGGGCCCCTTGTAATTTCAACTGTACACCTGCTGTATGTTTAACATGAGGCTTCCTGCTCCTTCGGGAGCACTCCTGGTTCAAAAAAAAAAAAAAAGAATGCTCATTGCTACATGTACACCGTATTACATAGCCGTCTTTAAGTTTTCAGTTATTTATTTTGTCAAATGCACATAGGAGCGCGCTGCACATTGTGTTAGAAAGAGAAACAGAATACAATAGGAGAATATAAAAGTTGATCATTGCTAAAGTTTGCACCCTATTGCGCGAATGCTTAATGAATTTTATCCTCTATTTGTCCAGATTATATTTCTTCTCTTAGATGCCCTGCCCATTATATTTGAAGGTGTTTATTTTTTCGTTTTGTTTTGCAATAGGAGTCCTAAAAACAATATTAATTTACATTATTTTTTAGAAGATTATTTCTATCTGAAGGTTTCAAGACTTCATCGACATGTGAGACATTCGAATAATAAGGCATAAGTTAATTACAGTTTTTAAGGAATATTATTTAAAAGTAAACAAAATAGAATCTCATTGTTTTGAACTATTATGTGGCTATTTCTTTCTATGCTCGTCAATTATGTTTATACGTGGAATAAGAAAAAACTTGAGTAACCTTATGCACCTCCAAAACACAGAATTTTATCTCCCGTTGCAACGCACGGGCATGTTTCCTAGTAATCTATACTATAATTTGTCTTGCTGCCGTGATGGTAGGTCTTGTTGGTACGTCGTACGTCCTTTCCTCGCGGAGACCGTCTCTCACATAAGTACCTCGTGATGGTATCGGTATCAGACTGTTCGTCGCTGTAACTTCTGCAATTTAGACCCTGCTATCTCTCCTAACCTTATCCCCCACGCCGCCTCCTACCAAGCACCACCTGCGAGCCGCCTAGGGCTCCGACGCAAGCTGTAACCGCAGTCCCGCACGGTCGCACCACCCGCATGTCGCCTCATGGCTCCTCCGCACGCGCCAAGGCCGCGGAGCGCCGCTCGTGCTCCTCCCCGCACTCGCCCAGGCTGCGACCAGTTCGAGCGGGCTCTAAGGGGCGCGGAAGACATCTCCATCGCGCCGGAGTCCCGCGTCAGCCAGCTCGAAGATGGTCACTGGGATGCACGCGCTGCTCGTCCTGCGCGTATACGCTGCCTAGGACTCTGTGAACGCTCCATCTAAACGTGCTCGTGGGCGATGATATGAGTGACACACCCTCACAACGAAGGCTCTGCTTACAGGTTGATGCGCTCTGAGGAGGTTGGTTTGGCGGATGCGTACTGGACGACGAGAAGGGCAGGTGAATGCCCAGCGTAGCGGCTGGTCGAATCAATTGAAACCTAGGCCCCGATGGAGTACCTCTGGTGACCTGACCCGCTGATTGCTCCAGTTTTGGATTAGCTCACATGAAAAACAGTTTCTGTCCATCCACCACAAAGAGCTGTTTGTATTAGTCAGGCTATGCAATCCACTGGAAGGCTTCAATTCCGGATTGGCTCTCATAACTCAGTTCTTTTGCTTTGACGGATGAAGTTTGTTTCGTAGAAAGTTGGAAATTTATATAGCAGCGAAGGTGTAATATGGTAAAACTTAATTTTCTTAAGGCGTTATCACTTCCTTCTTTAATTAAGAACAATTTATCTATTTGTTAATCTTCTTTTGTGTTGAAAACTGAAACTTTGGCACAAATCTCCAGATTACCCTATGAAAGAGAAGAAGCATTGCGGCCAGATTTAGTTTTAAGCTTACTCGCATCACTACAAAAAAAAATGGACTTGGTGACTCGTGATCCTTTTTGCAGTTTCCATTCAGTATTGTTTTTACGATTAAGTGGCATCTGTGATTGGTGCTAATTGCAAACTTGGCAGTTTAATTATACCCTTTTAAGAAAAGCTATATGTGTGTGTGTTGGTCAGGCTTTTTTATGTCACGGATTGGCCTACTCTCATTCTAAAGTGCCCGTATAAATTTTCTATAATAAATTGAATTAATATCTCAATTTTGCAGGATGTGCAAGTATGATACATTGGCAATCCTTAGGTAGTTCGCCAAGATGTATTTCTTCAGGCTCCTCCTGATGGACAGATGTTGCCCTCATAATTGGTTTGAAATTGGGAAATTTTATATCGCTTAAACTTGTGAGTGTTGCTGATTCAGTGGTGATATCTTGAACATAAATTCCATTAATTACCACTACATTTTGGTTTTGTTTAGGCCTGGCTTTATAAAACTTATTTATATCTTTGTGGTATGCCAGTCAGTTGTGTATGTTGCTGGTTCATGGAGTACTAACAATTGATCTCGTACAAATATTTTTTCTGCGATGATATCGTTATACAGGGCAGGTAACACTATTATCCTCATCCTTGATTGGTGACTAAGTTCTTTTTTGAGTTCTTTTTTGTGCATCTGTTGGGATTTCACTAACACTCACCATGCAGGTTCAGCTTAATTTCTTTCCACGATGACCAACCCGGCTCATTTTTCACTCTTCTTTACACTATTGTGGTTTGATTGAATGAAAATAATAATAATTTTTTTTTCTGAAAATATGTATTTGTGCAGCTCGGCAGAACCATGTAAAGCATGGAAGGAACGCAATAAAAAAATCCGGAACATCGGTTTGGTTTCCGGACAAAGAGATGGATGGCGCCAGCGAATAGCAAAAAATCGGGCACATAGATTTGCAAACAAAGAGATGGATGGCGCGAGGGAAAAACCGGGATGTTACTAGAGAAGAGGTCGGTATTTTTCATGAGGTGTAACAAAGACTTATGTGTGTCATTCTCAACAATCAGATTTGTCAAATATTGCTTCTTTGAAACTAAAATGTATTTCTAACACAAACTTGGAGCCCATCTATTGACATCATGTTATATTTTCTTCTTTTTTACTCTTCCTACATTTTAGAAGAGGTCCATTTTTTTAGAGGTTTCTTGTTCACCGGTCCTAAGTTTCTCTACGCTAATTCAGTTGTGCATTAAATGATATTATTGCTATGGAAAATACAAGCCATGTTCAAATGAAATAATCTGCTTCCCTCCTTGTCAATATTATGATCTAATGGTTTTAGGGAATAAGATAATTTGATATAAGTCTGAGGTGATGTCACGACCAGGATGGTGACAACGAGAAGACGTAGACCCGAAGGGCGTCACCAAGAAAGGAAATGGAATACCGGTGTCGTTGGCGTGTGCGTATTGCGTGAGGTGCGAGTGGTTGGTGTCTTGCTTATTAGACACCATCATGTAACTGTGAAAGGTTAAGCTGAATGAAACTGAGGAAAACCTCAACTCTCCTCCTATCTCTCTCCTATCTTCTTGTTCCTCAAGTTTTCTTAGTTTCACAACATTTCCTCGCATCTTTCGAACTAGCAGAGGCCACGAGATATCACACTTGGTATCAAAATCGAGGGGTGAAACTTATCATGTAAAAATGGTATAAAGTAAAGAACCAGAGTTAAAGCTAATTTAAATTATTTTTTAAATTATCAACACAGATTTATTTTATTTCAGACTCGTCGCAACGCACGGGCATTTTGCTAGTATCTCTACTATATAATAGGGCTTGTGCTTCTCCTTCGTCCGTTTGTTGGTACGTCGTAGGTCGCCGCTACTCGCTCGACTCGTTGGAAACTTTTCGTACCTTGTCCCTCTCGATCTGGACTCTCACCCGAGGTGGAACCCTTCCATGAATAAATAAATACCTTACCGAAAGCTCAAGCAGCCGAGCCATCGAGGAACAGATCGAGGTCAATGGCGACGAAACCCACACCATGATCTCGCATACGAAAATAGCCAAGCGGAGGTCGACGGCGACTAAGCCCACACCATCACGTCCTCTCCTACCCGGTCATCAGATCTCGTTCTCGTCCGCGCCGAGGCTGGCACATCACCTCCTCTCCTCCCCCAGTCGTTTGATCTTGACCTATCCCAAGCCGAGGCCGACGGCGACGAAAAACCAACTCCATCGGGAGCCCTTCCGCCTGTAGCCCCACACCATGGATACAACACCGTTGTCCACGCGAGGAGCCCAGTTGGTGACCGCATGACGAGGTTGGAGCACACCGCTGTTCTGATAGGATCTGGCCTCCACTAATGAGGACGGGTGCGATGAGATCCATCAGCCATGCGAGCAGGAGCAGCGCGGTTGCAGCGGTCTGCTGTATCTCTGACTGGCAGCATACAGTAGGGCGTGGGCCTCAGTGTACCACATGTGAGCGTGGTGGCGGCAGAGCACCCCAGCTGCTCCCTCGTCCCTCCACCCCCTCTTCTCCGTGGCTTGTAGTCGCCCAGCGAAATATCCATCTAACGAGCCCTCTGGTAGTCTGGTACCTCCCTCCTCCTCGCTGAGCTCTGTCAGCCCTGTTGAACGAATCGAACTAGGAAGAGAATTGGTGACAGCAAAGAGATAAGGTTTACACTTAGTGCGTCCATATGAACTGTCGGCAGGTTAGCTATGTGCAATAAAAAATGTAACCTCATGGCCACAGCTTCGGTTATTAACATGTGGTCTGTCATATACACAATTGGGCGAGCAAATACTTGATCTTCTATAGAAGTGTGAACGTCATTACATAAAATATGTATGTAATATTTCCCTTTTTGATAAATTTGTAGGTGAATTTTCGAGAATTAGCAATATTTCAGAAGCTTAAATTCCATAGAAGTTTAACTGAATTAAAGGTGAGTATGCTGTCAATTTTACCACAGCTACTTCCGACAAAGAACATGTGAAGATGAAAAAAATAAAGGTGCCGACCATCTTCATATCCCAGCACGAATGGGATTGGTCATTTGTAATACGAATCTGATTCTAAGTGAAGCAGAAGACTGAACATATTACTTCTTGGCCCGTTGCAGCGCACGGGTATTTTGCTAGTAATAATAAAGGAGCTAAGTCTTCCTTGGTTCGTTTGTTGGTACGTCAATCATCAAGAGTTAGCTTCCTACGTCAACGTTAGTTCGCGCACTGTGGACATACCCATCGTACGACGAGGTGGTACTAAATTTTCGAGTTCTCGTGCGTCCTTGAGGCAACCATCGTTTTGTACGTTGCACATTATTGGATCGATAAGCTTTTGATCACCTGGGATGAAAGGCAGCCCAACACGACCACAGTCGACAGCCCAACTAGCGATTGGATTAGGATGACTACTGGATTAGGATGACTACGTACAATTTCTCAACAAAAAAGAAGGACCGGATTTCCAATCCAAGTGTGTGAGGAGGCGGGTTGCTCACTGCTACCTTGTCCAGAGACGGAACACCAGTATCTTCTGCACACGCTAATCCACATTTACACAGAGTGCGAGACCGCACGTAGATCCTCACTCGACGTTCTGCAACGTGGACGTGAAGTGCACGGTCTCCTAAAACACGATGAATACTTCGGCACCACCGCGACAGTGTATGGTATAGTTCTTTGGATAAACTACTAAAGTTGTGTGGTCGATTTGCTAGATCGACTAGGTCAAGCTTGAAAAGTCTTACAAGTTCACCGAGGAACTGCCCATATAGTCGACCGCCATCCGATATATGGAGGATACTGCTTTCTCCTTGTGGAGCACTGTAGCTCGGCGTCTTTGACAGTCGACACACGAACGCCCAAACCTTAGTAAAATCTCGCCTTCAAGAGCATTGGCTCCCAAGCTTTGGTGATGCACGAGCAGATTTGGTAGCTTGTGAGAGAATAAAAAGGGGATTAATATTTTATTTGAAGGAAGGGATATTGTTTGTCGATTTGCAGAAAAAGGATTGTGTTTGCGGTTTGCTAGGAATATGGCTCGATGCATTCAAAGTGGTTTCAATTCTTACTCTACTAGCGCGGTCAATCGATTAATAATTTAACCCGACCGGTGGATTAAGACAATGTAGTGCACCAAAAAGCGAAAACATATAAGAGGTTGGCCAACGTAAGAGAAGGGTAATACACGTCATTGATGAAAATATCATTAAACAACTGGCCATATTTTTCAATATGAATGTGTATTTAAATATTTTATGGACTGTTAATAGGGAGTTTTGTGAAAAGAAAATAAATAAAAGTCCAATCCTTTTTTTCTATTTGGACTGTAATAGGGACAATGGAGTTCATATGTATATTTTGAAAATAACACAACTGCGCGGGTACATATTCGAGAACCTCTGCTACCATAATCCGTCATGATGCACTCAAAATGATATGAGTTATTGACAAATATAGGTGAACAATTTGATGGGTATTTGAGTCGTAACTGCAATTTTTTTATTTTTCTAAGACAAAGTCGTGCAAGAATAAATACTAAAAGGAGAACCAAGCGAGTTTTTCGCTCTCGACCAAATTTTAACAAATTCGACTAATATAACGGTTTTGTGCCACAAAATGAAAAACTAAACTTGTCATAAGTTTTTTCTCTCCCGTTGCAACGCACGGGCATGATTGCTAGTATATTAGTAAAACAAAGTGCGGAGACATTTGGTTCCCTCTAGGAAGAAGTCCATATTAAACCTTAATCTTGTAGGCGTTAGATAAATCGGACCCGCAACTCTCAATCCCTGAAATTAGGACCCTAAACTAACAATTCCCAGTCTAAATCCAACCTTACGACCAAACCCAAACAGGTATTGCATACGTGGAAAAGTGACAGCAGGATCTGGGGAGAGAGGGTGGTGTGCGTGAGTGCAAAGTGCATGGGCCGGCCCAGCTTGGTCCTCCAGTCCACCTCGTCTCCATCGCTGATCGTGTCCCCCGCCGCTGCTCTGTTTTTGGCGACTGCGCCGATGACCAGTTGATCGCCGCGGCTGTGACGATCGTGACAAGACGAGGAAGAAAAAGTCCAGGGTAACGTCCCCAAACTCCTCCTCCGTTAGCAATAATTTTATCGTTCACTTCACAGCATTAGGGTAGGGGTTTTTAGGGGCAGAATTGGGGTGTTCTTGCCGCTGTAAAACTAGGTTTTTTGTCCGGTTTTGCATTTGATTTCGGTTTGAAATATCAGTGATTACTTATATTCATGCGTATTTTTTTCAGTTCAATCATGGACCCAGCAGACATATTGAATGTTCGATTTCACTTCGGAGGGGAGTTCATCCGCATTGGTCCGAAGCTAGATTATGTGGGAGGAGATGAAGGTTTTTCAGAGATTGAGAGAGAGAAATTGTCACTGCAGGAGGTGAAAGGCTTTGTGAAAGATCATGTAGAGTTGAAGGAATCCATGAAGTATTATTTTCATATTCCTGGCAAGGAACTTCTCGATGGGTTGTTGTTTCTGAACAATGACAGTGTTTGTGCGAAGATGTCAGATTATATTTGTGTTGGTGGAGTTGCAGATGTCTATGTGGAGTACCATGGGGAGGAGGACCTCCATGACAGTAGGAGCGGTAGTGATTTTGAGGAGGATGAACTTGTGCTTTTATCTGATTATGAACCAGATCAAGTCATTTGTGCAAAATCGGATGAAGATGAGCATGATGTGCTACTGCCCGATAGAAGAATTGCATTTGGGGTAGAAGAAGTGGCTGTGACTCAAGAGGCAGATTCTCAACTTCTCAATCCAAGCCAAGTGCAACCTGAGCAAGGTCATGGCCGGAGAAACATTTCATCCGATGGAATGCATGCTGGTAGTGAAATAAGTGATCAAATACAACACTATTTACTGCCAGCTGCTACTGACAGAGAAGACAACTATTTAGAACAAGATTCGGATTCAGATTCAGATTCCGGAAATGAATACGTGCCACATAGTGAGGATAGTGGAGAAGATTCGGAGGTTGTGCAGCTAAGAAGACATGCCCGAAAATTTAAGAAAAGAATGAGAGAGTCAAAAAGCTGGATTGGCATGGATTCAACAAATCCCGTTCCAATTGATCTTGTTGCAAACATGGAGGTACAACTCGAGGGGGAAGAAGATGACTGGAATTATGACTCGTCCGATGAGGACTACAACTATGAGGATGATTCTGATGGGCAGCTAGTGAAGAGGAAGAGTAAGTACCCAAGATATAATAATGACACTGAAATACCACATATGAGGACAAAAAAAGTTTTGGGCTATTGCAAAAGCTTCTAACAAGCAAGATTTCAACTATCGCAAAGCAAAACTTGCACAAGAGACACCTGATGGAGTGAAGGACATTATGAGGACAGAACCTATGCACTGGGCAAGGGCATTTTTCCAGCTAGGCTCAAATTGTGAGTCGGTCGACAATAACCTCTGTGAGTCATTCAATCACTCAATAGTAGATGCAAGATTTTATCCAATAATTTCCATGCAAGAGAAAATCAGAAAGAAGATATTTGTTAGAGTGCAAGAACAAAAGGCAAAGAGTGAGAAGTGGAATGAGAAAATATGTCCTAGCATTTTCAAGAAGTTGAAGGCAAGTATTGCAAGGACACAATTTGTTGACGTGCTTTGGAATGGCACAAATGGATTTGAAGTGAAGCACATCAGTGGCAGAGGAAGACAATACACGGTAGATCTTGATAAAAGGACATGCTCATGTGGATACTTCCAGTTGGCAGGTCTCCCTTGTTGCCATGCAATTAGTGCTATCTACAAGTGTAGAAAAATAGTAGATGATTACATCCATCCTTGCTATTCAGTAGATGTGCAGAAAAAAATATATGACCATTGTTTGCAGCCTGTTGAGGGTGAGGAGATGTGGCCAATTTCTCCAAATCCTAGGCCACAAGCACCTGGATATGTGAGAATGCCTGGTAGGCCTTCTAAGAATGATAGGAAGAGGGAAGAAACAGAGAATCCAAAGGGTAAGAAAATGAGCAAACATGGAACTGTGATAAAGTGTTCATTGTGTAGTAGCATTGGACACAACAAGGCTGGTTGCAAAAATAATCCAGAGAGGGGAAAGAAAAAGAATGCACACCTGGTTAAGAGCAAGAAAGGAGAGGTATGTTTCCTACATTTTAGATAGATATTAGATAATTTAAATGATTTCAGATGAATACTACATAATGTAGATGCATATTTAAGTTTGCTTTGTATTTTACTTATTTCTGCAGCAAGCACTTGGTAGTACTTCTCAAACTGCTACCCCAATTGCACCAAGTTCTCAACCTGCTGCCAAAGTTACACCAAGAACTCACATAGCTGCCCCAGCCGCACAAAGAAGTTCTCAAACTTCTGCCCCAACTCCACCAAGAACTGCTCAAGCTGCTGCCCCGTCAAACAAGTTCAAACCTCCAAGAAAAAGATCTGCGCCCTCTCAACCTGGAGCATCTTCAGTACCTGGTGGAACATCTTCATCTTCACTGCCCGGAACAAATGCTTCTACAACTGGAGCAAAAAGGGGCAGAGGAAGATCTGCATCTTCGGTGCCAAGTTATGCATATTTCAATTGTAGTGGCAACTACTAGTGCCAAATTCATGTGTCGTGTCTTCTCGATATTTTCTTGATCATGTTGAAATTGACAAGTTTAATTTAATTTCACAAACATGTAATGTTAATGCACTATGAACTATGTCGTGTGTCCCAGGTTTGTGTTTTCAATATTTTGTTGATCATGTTGCAAGCACTGTCAACTTTAGTGACATGTCCCTGGTTATGAACGATGAATGTCCCAGGTTTGAGAACGATGATTGTCCCAGGTTTATGCCAAATATTTGCCTCATATTGGAGTTAATATCATTTATGCGGTTCTTATTTGTCCCGGGTTTATTATTGCAGTTTACATGTACCAAATTGTACCAAATGTCCCAGGTTTATTTCTGCGGTTTATATGTACCAAATGTCCCTGGTTTATTCCTTGCAATTTGTCCTATACCGCAGTTAATATCTTGTATTCGGTTCATATTTGTCCCATGTTCATGAACAATTATGAATTTATCCAATTTATATGTACCAAATTAATGGTACCAAATGTACTGTCAAAATGCTATTAAATTACTGCCGACATGATTGCCCAGAAATTAATTGATTGCATATTTCAAAGTGCATTTGGTACAAAATTGCCAATCTGATAGAATTATCACATATTTCAAAGTTCATTTCATAAAGGATATCCTTTCATACAGACTTGCCAAATCTGACATTAACTATCAGAAGATACAGAGTGCTTGTCAGACAAACTTGTCAAACCTGACTACTTCAGTAGTTCTAATTGGCCTGGTAGTTAGTGATCACATCCAGGTACGTTGATCGGACACACTTCAGTAGTTCACAAACTGCTAATTGCACGTACCAATCAGCTGTGCACTTTAGTAGTTCAGAACCGTTCTTGGCCGCCTGTGCTTCTTCTTGCCTGTCCTGATGGCAATTGTGGCGCAGGCAAGAAGCACGACCCCGGAAGCTGACGAAGCAACCACGACAGCCATCGCGGTCATGTTTTAATTTTGCACGCGCGTGGCGCCGACGAGCCCGGCAAACCGTTGCGAGCCGCCTCCAATGGCATCGGCGCTCTGCGCCTGCGCAGTAGCTGAACCGTTGCCGTGGAAGAAGATGAGGTAGGAGCGGCGGCACTCGCGGGCGGACGACCTCGCCGCAGAGACCTGGATTGCCCGCGAACACCACGGCGTCGATGGCCGCCATATCGAGCGAGGACTGGTTCCAGGCTGGCGCCGATGCTGCGCGACGCGAGATGCGGGAAGGCGGCCTCCATGCCGGGCTGGAGCGCCTCCACTCTCAAATCGCCTCCGCAACACCTAAACATCGCCTCCGCCGACATCCACACCGGCGCCGGTTCCGAAATCGCCACCGCAACACAGAAGCCTAATTTGGATCCCCAATTTTGTCTCTCTCACATTACCTGTTCGAAGCACCTCAAAAAAAACACCGTTTAGTTGGCCCACCACTGACAAAAATCCCGGTCAAGCATTGCCAGGTCAGCGTTTTTGGCAGCAAACGGCTGTAAGGTTGGATTTAGACTGGGAATTGTTAGTTTAGGGTCCTAATTTCAGGGATTGAGAGTTGCGGGTCCGATTTATCTAACGCCTACAAGATTAAGGTTTAATATGGACTTCTTCCTTCCCTCTATTAATATGTACATCAAATGTCACATAAGGCATTCAACCATTAAAGTTGTTGAAATTTGCATCGAACGCCTCCAAGATGTCAAACAACAGCGTTGTATCACTCTCAAATACTGCCCCTGACAGAAAATTATGGCCAATATCCAAGTATTTTAGTGCGCTAGCCATATATATGAGTTAGCAGATACGATGTGGGGAACCCCGATAACTGAGTGCAGCTGAAATCAACATGGTCTGGGCTCTCCAACTATGCGAACATGTAATCCAATTTGTCGGTGGACTCATTGGTACACACCCAAGTACTTCAACTATATGAAGTTTCTGAAACCCAACAGCAACGCACCAAAACCAGTTGGAAGAGAGACCGATATGTCTATCCAATTCAACCGGAATCAAGCCAAGTAGCCAACGAACCTGTTGTTGGAATCAAGATGCTGCAACAATGTATTTGACAGCAAAATTCTTGCAAGGATACACAAGCTGGCATTCCCCCACAAACCCAATCCCAGAAAATGCAATGGAAAAAATCATGCCGCTGCTGTACTGTACCTCACAGTCAAAGAATAGATGGAATTCCCCGCAAAAAAAAAAAAAAGGATGCAACCAACTCCGAGTCGCCCGTACACGTACCGTCTCTCCACCGAGCGGAGGCAACGTCTCATACGCACGGCCGAGGCCACGTATGACGCACAAATAGCAGAAAGCCCCTAAAACTATCTGCGCACCGTGTAAAACACCTACGCGGAGAAAAATAACCTTTTCTAGGGGGCAAATCGAAAATGAGACTTCCTAAATTTCCCGATCGCCTTGAACCCTACCTGCCCCTCCCCGTCGCCCCCGCGTTCCCCCAAATCCTCATCCGATTCAGGCCCCAAAACCTCCCCAAATCGGCCTCCAGCGCTACCAGGTACGCCAAGATTCCTCCTCAGGCTGCTCTATATATCTCCGGATTCGTGCTCGGGCTGGCCGCGGCCGTCCGGATCTGCGGGGAAACTCTGGATTTGACTTCTAGGGTTTCTCCTTTCTCGGCCAGCCAGGCGGGTCCATGAATCCCATGGGATACAACCACTATGACAGCAGCGGTGAGTTGCCTCGAATCGACCGGTGTTTTTGGCCCGCTGAACTTGCCCGGCGGGAAAGCCCCGTTCTTTCGTGTATCTCGGTAGATTCCTGGAGGAAAATCGCTGGAGATTCACATGAGTTGATGATACCAAATAATGTGAATAGGCACTAGGTATTATAATTGTGCCTCTTGCTTTCTATCAAATACCAGCCGATAGTTAACTTGGATTTTGCTAAGTTTATGAAACAATGTGTACATTTGCATGTTCCTGATGATATAGAAACACAAAATAGTTCCTTTTGCCAAACCCTTGGTGCTGCAGGTTGATTAATTGTCGCGCCGGACGCCGCCGCACGACCTTTTACGTGCTTTCGTGCTGTCATGATTCGTGGTCAAACTGTATATTTGAATATGGTGCGTCGTTGATTCCTTTCCTTGCTTGCAGGGACGGACGATGATCTAGCCCCGTCGCAAAATCGAGGACCAAGGGGACGATCTTTCAGTATGAATGGGAGAGCATCTGCTGGACCATTTGCTTATGCAAGGCCACACAATGATTTGGAGAGTGAAGTGCATCTGGTCGAGCAAGAAGCGTACACTGGTGTTCTTAGAGCATTCAAAGTGCAATCTGATGCATTATCTTGGGTAAATATCAGCAAACTGAAATTAGTGCCAATGGTTTCAGTTATCATTGTTTGTCCTGCTGTTATAATCTGAAAGTTGATTATTACGCTTGTGTGCAGGAAAAAGAAAGCCTGATTTCTGAACTCAGGAAAGAACTGAGAGTTTCTGATGAGGAACATAGGGAGCTACTGAACAAGGTTAACGACGATGGAGCCATCCGAAGAATGAGGTCTTTTTTTGCAGGATTCAATTCTTCCTTTTCTGAACATGTTTTACTTAATCGTCATACTCTTACTTCGTTACTTCTCGTAAATTTTCATTAGGGAACTGAGACAGGGAGGTGGAACCCCGAGTGGGCTGCACCGTGGCAGCCGAGTTCTTCACGATGGAGAACCTGGGCCAGCTGCCAAGAGGCCACGACCATCTCATCTAATTCCTTCGCATTCTTCAGGCCTCCAGTCCCCTGTTATATCTTCACACTCAGTTCCTTCTTCTGCAAAGTGGGGACCATCCTCAGCATCAAAGGGCAAAAGGGCAAAGTCGGTAGGTTTGGAATACTATGCGTCATGTTCATTTGCATTCGGGTCAATTTTATGGTGATCTGTTCATGCATGTACAGACCACGCCACTGGCATTACCATCCGTGGATCCAACTTCTTTGATTAGCCGGAAAGTTTTTACAAGATGGCCAGATGACAACAGCTTCTATGAGGCCACTATAACCCGTTACAATCCTGCCACGGTTTGTTCTAAATTTTACTACTATTTGCTCTTGATTCAGATATGTATCTGTGTTAAGTAATTTTACTTACTTTCCTGACCCTTTTCAGGGTGAACATGCTCTTGTCTATGACATGGGCAAAACAACAGAGACATGGGAGTCTGTCAGGCTCTGTGATGTAAGAATTGTTTAAGTTTGTGACTCTTGGATTGTTATTTATCTTACCTTTTCCCATTTAATTGTCTGCTTAGCACTGCACACCCTGTGCTGTATTTTCATCTATGAATTTAATTCATGGTGTGTTCGGTTTTCAATCTTTTGGTGTGAATTATTCATTTCTTGTATGCTAATCTACTGAGTTGCCCCAGTAAAATAACCATAGACTGGGAGGTCATGTGCCCAATACCATAGAAATTATTAGCTGTTGCTTTTTTTGTCACAGTTATTATGAGTGGTATCTTATCATGTCTTAAGGTACCTAACATGAATCACATGATACCTTTAGTGATCGTGGCTGAAATTTGGCTTTTGATTACTAACCTAATTGACTCTTTATTCTACATGAATATTTTGATTCTATGTTGATATTTGTGTAGCCTGCCTGTCCCTCTACCGGGTACTTAAATTTTACTAGCGTAACTCCAGGATGTCTTAATAATGCCTTTAAGCAAATAAATAACCAATGGACGAACAATCCTTCGACAGATGGCACCTGAAGATATAAGATGGGAACATGATGATGTCTGGGGTCCTTCTGGTCCTATGTTGAAGAGAAACTTAAGCAACAATGGTACAGCGCCAATGCCAGGCAGGGGCAGAGGGAGGCTATCTCAACCACAAAATGGCATCAACAGGAATATTGGTCAAATTGACGTGCCTAACACTGAAAGTATCGTGATAGAGGTAAATTTCTCTCGAGAGTCAGGCATGACAAGGTACTCAAATACTGTTTGTTCCTCACAATTTTTATGTTCTTGACACAGGTGGAGAGGGTATTGTCAAATCCAAATATGCGTGAAATTGAAAAAGCAAAGAAACTGCTCACTGTGAGTTGACTTTTCTATCTTGATGTTGTTCCCTGTCAAAAGTAGTCTATGATGGGGAAAGGCTTGCTTTTAATTCTGTAAAATCCTTTATTTGAGAATAAGGGAAAATAATTGGCCATGTAGGACCAGGAGCAGTCATTACTCGATGCAATTGCCAGTCTTGACGAAGCATCAGATGGTGAAAGTGGTAAGTTATTGATCACTTCTGAAAAACACTGTAAAGTAATATCATCGAGTGGGCAAGTAATATTACCTGTATAGGTTTGGTGGTGTTCTGGTCTTCTGGATGATTACCACGCATTATCTCAATCAATAGACACTAGGGTGACTAAAATCCTGTCCAGAACCATGAGGAACGCTATATGAGTTTTATTGAGTTCTGACTGAAATTTCGATAGCCGCTGTTCCTATATACTGGTTATTTGCACTCATCATTACTACTTTACCTATTTCACTAACGAGTCTTGATATAACAGAGGACATGGCCACCGAAGCCCGAATGGGTCCTGCTGGTGATCACATGGGTGGCAACGGCATTGCCTGTTAGTTATTACCAGCAGTACATTGGAAGATTAGTAGGACTTCTTTTTGGATCACCTTCCTGAATCACTGGACAAAGAAGCCATGCCATGGAAAAACTGGACTGCCAAAAGAGGGACGAGCGGGCAGCTGCTCTATGAGACAGTTTATTTGGCAGCTCAAAGTTCAGACCTGGCAAAGGATAAGATGGAGAAACTTTTCTTTCTGGTGCATCTCCTTCAAGTGATCAATGGTGGTGGTATTTCCTCTAGTGAACTAGAAGTAACTCTAATTTTCTGGAGATTGTTAGTAACATAACTCAGCTGAAGAAGATTCTTGTGCCTTGGCCCTGGGTGCAGACACCTGAGAAATCCTTTGGCAGCAATCTGTGTGCACTGAGTTTTGCACTTGGCATATGGACTCTGTACTGCAATGTACAAATTATTGTATTTTTTTCTGCTAGCTTTTAGCTATGTATTTTAAATAATAAATATTCAGCAAACTGAAGTTCCTTCCCGAAACCAACTAAATTGGGGACTGTGCCCACTGGTGGTCGCTGAAGATTATTGGAAAAAAAAGAAAAATGTCATTTCGTTTTGTGTTTTATTTGTGTGGGAATATTTACCAGGTTAATATATATGAGATTATATTTTTAACAAGCAAGCGGGGATAGCTCAGTTGGGAGAGCGTCAGACTGAAGATCTGAAGGTCGCGTGTTCGATCCACGCTCACCGCATTATGTTTTTGCTCATTTTCTTCGTTTATTTAATTTTTTGTGCCATTGGGCTGGGCGAGACAGCATTGAATTTCCTCGTGACGCAGCACACAGCAGTCCTCGACTCCTCTTTATTCTTGGGAGGTGCTATGCTTACGACAGATTTGTGTATGTGATTTCCATCATCCAACCATCCATACCTGTACCAAAAGCATAGGAAGCCACCGGATTAGACGTCGCAAACACATTATTGTCCTATACCATCCCGCATTATCTCACTGGAGATGATACCTTCACATTTTAGTACCGTTCGATTTTATTCGAGTATTTTTTTAAGAGGTGATTTTTAGGATCTTCCATTCCACGTATTCTACTCTTGGCATTGAAATCATCGCAATTTTTATATAATTTCATTGGAGTTCCAATATTACTCATTAGGACTTAATTTTAGGCTATGGATTAATCTTTATTTGCAAAGAATTTTAAAAAAATTCATTGCAGTTTTGTCCATATATAAAATATATTTACAAGAGGTAAGTCTAAAACGTAATGTACTTATCGTATTTGTGGTATCAAGAAAAAACCATAATAAAACGTGCAGGAAAAAAAATCTCTATTACACTTAATCATATGTCCTATCGATGTGAAACAAGTCAAGCATTATAGATTAGTTTGAATAAAGTTTCGTTACAGTTTCATAATTAAAATTTCCATGCCCGATAGGTCTTGTTTTGAAAATTTTGTACCAAAACATATCAACATTTGGACATAATGATCTTGAATTAGGAATTCAACTAAAAACGACGAGTTAGCACATGGAAAATTGCAAGTTTCAATCCACACCTCTTCTTCTACCAAAATTTAAATCCAAAATTGTTAGTGTTCAAAGAAACAAAATCGTATTTCTACCTCGTCTAGTGAAGCCGAGTACACCACACCACAAGTTATTGTGAACGATTATTATGGATGAGGGGGTGTCTAAATGATTTTGGAGTCAATATTGAGACCATGCCTCCTTTATGTGACAATGAAAGTGTTTTTAGGATTGCTCACAATACGGTGCTCTATGTCACGACGAAGCATATTGAAATTCGATACCATTTCATTAGTGATCATGTGGCCAATGGTAATATTTCCCTTTCTTATGTCAAAACCAAAGAGCAACTTGCGGGTATCCTCACGAAGCCTATTGATGAGAAAATATTTAGAGAGTTTAGGGATAAGCTAAATATCGTGGACAGTAAGTTGGAATAGTTGGATGACTTGCATACACACCCCTACTATACTATTATTTGGTTTTGGATGTGGACATTGACATAGGGGAGTGTAGCTCAATTCATGAGTCAACACTTGCAAATAAAAAAATCATGCATAAATGTCACTTTTGTGATAAAATGTCTTCCATTAATGAGTTTTTACTATGGACCCAAGATATATCTTCCTGGTGTGGTGTCAATTATACTCATACATGGTGGATACAACAACCGACCTCTTCTGTTTGGAGATTTGGACTTATTTGGGTTTTATAGACATTTATTTTTCACGTTGGGGGAAACAGTTGAAATTGGTCTTTCAAATTTCCATCTTGAAATTCTCAAGTGAGTAACCCCTCTCATAGTGACAATGTTCTAATCCTAAGCATGTTCTTATCTCATAAGCCATGCTCATCTTGCCACATATATGGCTAAAACACTAAAACCTAGAAATATGGCAGAAGTGGGCCGGAGACTCCGGTGTTTATCACCTGAGACTCCATTCGGAACGAAGGTTGTCTCTCTCCCCCCTCTCCCTCTCTCTCTCTCTCATTAGGTTTTCCTAGTTGCAGTTTTGAGGCGTGTAGGAGTCCGGTGTAGATCTCTCAATCAACAATCATATTTCATCGAGTGTTCTCCTTTTGAAATTCTAAGACATATATGATTACCTACGGACTATTCTACTGCTCTATATTCATAGGGAACACACATTACAAGACCTCCACCAGAAATCTAAATATGGTTCATAAGAAAAAGAAATAAAGCGACAAAAACCTTGACTATGATGGAGAAAATGACAAATTTGTTCAGAGGTCTATTTTTAGGTCTAATGGGAAGCATCGTCAGAGACATGATAGGGCTCAAGAAAGGTCCATTCAAGAAGAAAATAACCACACCGAGATTTTTGCAAACCTTGAAACTCTTGAGGGTATCGCCAAAGAATAGTTTTTTCTATGAGGAAGCAACCTTTATTTGAGATGGAGAGAACCTCATATCATGGATATTATTGAAGGAAAGAGCGGTATTTGATCCACTTGGAGATTTTTTACACCTTTGACAAGCATGATGTTTGTACTAGGTCGCGTGTATGGGGATTTAAAATGTCACCATGTAAGCTATGCTATGATGACCCACAATTGTAGGGGATCGCAACATTCTTCGAGGGTAAATATCGCCCAATTTATTGAATCGACACAAGGGGAGTCAAAGAATATAAGTATTAACAACTGAGTTGTTAATTCAGCTGAATCTAGAATGTTTCTTGCTTCACACAATTTATTGGTAGTAACAATGATGTAATGGAAGAAGTAGTTTAATAGTAACAGTAGTAGTAAAACAGTGGTAGCAATAGTAACGGTGAAAGTAAACGAAGTGGGCAGCAGTGCTAAAAACACCGTAGGCATAGGAATGGATGTACGGGCGTTGCATGAATGGGATTAACCATGTAAAAGAAATAAAAAAAGGGTAGCACAAATATATAAGAGTATCCATGTCACAAACTATCATAGGCACGTTTCCCTAGAATTGTTGTACGTACTTGAAATAAGAACTTGCACGACGTCTTTTGTCTTACCATCACGTTGCCGCGGGGACAAAAAGGAACTAATGTTAATTAAGACACTTATTATACCAAGCACCGGATCAAAGCATTAACATATGGCGTAAATTGTTTCTATTACTCTGTGACATCCAATGTCCTCATTATAAAATCTCTCTGATATATAATATAGCCATCACACAGAAACACTATTCTCATGATACTCCTTGTTGTTTTGGACCTACCAATATACAAGCATAACCAAACAAAAAGTGTGTGACCCCTACATGTTCGATAATGAGTGGACATGACATTGGAAAACTCTTCCAGACTCAATGGTCAATAGCGGGACATGGACACCTATAATGGCTCCCACGCTATGCGAAATACACTCCGTTGAACCCGCTGGCTATTTAGAATATTACCATTAGTTCAATAGCGGGACATGAACTTACCCGAGATTAAGGATTCCGGTACTGCCGCCATTTTTTGGTTCACTATACATTTTTCCATATCGTTAACTGGTAAGCTTCCTTTTACTCGTTATTGTATTATGATATCCCACATGACGTATCATCATCATGCATTGTTTCTAGAACAAATGGATATCATGCATATCGATTGGGATCATGTTGTATCTCTCTTTTTACGGAGGAGTAATTCCCATCTCAGAACATCGAGGTCAATACAACCCTTTAGAATTACCTAGTGACTACCATTTTGTTCACCCAGTTTACGGGACGACACTTGATAGTACCAAAGTAAAACCTCCAGAATATACAACCCTGATAACCTCATGGTCTAAAGACATGTCGTACTATAACCATGCTGTGATATGTCACTAAGGACAAAATATATCACATTGGAATCTCTTAGAATATCAACTACTTGGGGCTACCTAGCCAAATTGTTCCCTTCTAACAATATGCTATTCACTGATCCTGACATAAACTATGTCCATAACAAGGAAAACACTGTCATCAAGCATACAACAAATTAGTCCGAAAAGGAAAGACTAGGGTATGAAATACTTGTCCATGTTACTACTCATGAGTGTGAGTTTTTTTTCCGAATTTTATATCTAGGAGCCATATCAGTTATAGCATAGTAACAAGAATCAAAATTATGAAACATATGTGTATATATTATTGCCTTTTGGGCATACAACCAAAAGTTTGTCCTGAACATGTCCTGGACTTTCCCATTTGGATAAGAAGAATTACTTTAAGGATGCCATCTGGGTTGTGAACAAACTTGGCTTGGAGCATCTGATTATAGTGCACCAAAAACACAACATTCCTATGGTTCAATAGTTCATTGCCATAATGGTTCTCGAGTATAATGATGATTGTTCCATGACTTGGATGATGGTCCAGTTATATGCAAGGCGAAATTCAGAGATTTTGCCAGGTTGTTGGGATATGGCTATGAAGGTGTTGAAGTTGCAGTTGGTAAGAGGATGCATACAATGAGGCATAAGTACAACAGGACTATGCTTGAATATCTCTATGGAAAGGGTGGAATTATTGGCAAGAACAACGGATTTTACCCTCTCTATAATATATTTATTTGGATGTTTCACGAGAACATTGCTACCCAAGCGGGCAATTTGGATGATACCTGAGGTGGTATCATCAATCTCGTGCACCATGATCCCAAGACATCTCGCTGGTCCTAAGTGCGAAGGAGCTGAAATTGATGTAATGTACTTCATTCACTATGAGATCTATCATGCTATGTTGGCTAAGAAGAAGACACTCTATGCTTCTTATGTGATGAAGTTCATCCTTTACAAGATGGATGGCATCAACACTCAAACTTCACCCCTCACAAGGACAAGAAGCTTCAGGTTATGTCTAATGACACTCTCCTTAGAAGCTCTAGGGCTCCTTTTGCGTCTAGAAATGACGGTGATGAGATGGAGGATCCTCCTAGGGAAAGGAGGAAGACTGCTACTCCAAAGGATCCATCTCCACCTTCTCCTCCCACTTGTGAAAAGGTGAAGATGATGAATTGGTTCCAAAGAACCATGCTTTGCATGTAAGTGGATCTTCACAAGGAAAATACAAAGAGCGCAAATATCTGTTTGAAAATCAGGAGTTGATCTTAAAGGAGTTGAGGAAGAAGAATGGAGGGGCTGCTGAAGAAGAAGGGGTTGCTACTGCTACTGAGACCTCAGTTGATTCTGACCATACCATTATCTACCACATGTGGAGAGTTTAGCAATTCAAGTGGAGTGATTATGAATACTTCTTATCCATGCCTTCCACCTCCAATGTGGACAGAGGGAAGAAGCCAGCCGTTGTTGTTGATGATGAGACTGAGTATGAGGAGATTAAGGAGGAGCATGAGTGACCTATGGGTTGTGTATCATTGCTCTTTTACCCCTTTTGGCGCCTTGATGCCAAAGGGGGATAAATAGTTCTATTAAGTCATGGGGATTTTCCTGGGTTGCCAGGCACAAGCTTTTCATGATTTCATTTGCTTCTTACAAAGCTTATGCCCATATCTTAGTCGAACATTTGGCTTGTGAACATGTCTACCGTGGTCAGACATGCGGTTCCCCATTACTATCTATGTGCGTTAAAGACTATGTTGGTCATTTATATATCATGTTCTAGTCCTTACCATATGTTGTGCACCTTGTCTTATCATTATTCTGCAAGTATCTATGAATGTGATCTTAGAGAATCTCTAACAGCTATACCATATAACATGACTTTCCTATCAAACCTATCTTATAGGCCATAAAAGGGAAAAAGCATGCTCCAACACCTATACTCCCCCCAAAAATAGAGCAGCTGCCCTATTTTGCCAAATGCCCAAAAAATACACCATCCCATTCATTGCCCCAAAATCCCCCTGCACGTGCAACCGCAACCGCCGCACAGACATAAAATTCTCCACACGCGCCACTATCCACCCCCATGCGACCGCCCACAGCCACCGAGCACCATCTGTCGCCAAATCCACCAGCCTTCACCGGTTTTCGCACTCATGCTCCGCGTTCCACCGTCCCAAACTGTATGCACCACCAAACCGCGAAAAAATCACCATTTTCCACCGGCTGACAAACAAGCACCACGTCACGCACCAAAGAGCAGCGACGGATACCTCTGGTGTGAGGAAAGCCCAATGTGGACAGAGGAAAGAAGCTAGCCGTTGTTGTTGATGATGAGACTGAGTATGAGGAGATTAAGGAGGAGTATGAGTGACCTATGGGTTGTGTATCATTGCTCTTTTACCCCTTTTGGCGCCTTGATGCCAAAGGGGGATAAATAGTTCTATTAAGTCATGGGGATTTGCCTGGGTTGCCAGGCACAAGCTTTTCATGATTTCATTTGCTTATTACAAAGCTTATGCCCATATCTTAGTCGAACATTTTGCTTGTGAACATGTCTACCGTGGTCAGACATGCGGTTCCCCATTACTATCTATGTGCGTTAAAGACTATGTTGGTCATTTATATATCATGTTCTAGTCCTTACCATATGTTGTGCACCTTGTCTTATCATTATGCTGCAAGTATCTATGAATGTGAGCTTAGAGAATCTCTAACAGCTATACCATATAACATGACTTTCCTATCAAACCTATCTTATAGGCCATAAAAGGGAAAAAGCATGCTCCAACACCTATACTCTCCCCAAAAATAGAGCAGCTGCCCTATTTTGCCAAATGCCCCAAAAATACACCATCCCATGCATTGCCCCAAAACCCCCCTGCACGTGCAACCGCAACCGCCGCACATACATAAAATTCTCCACACGCGCCACTATCCACCCCCATGCGACCGCCCACAGCCACCGAGCACCGTCTGTCGCCAAATCCACCAGCCTTCACCGGTTTTAGCACTCATGCTCCGCGTTCCATCGTCCCAAACTGTATGCACCACCAAACCGCGACAAAATCACCATTTTCCACCGGCTGACAAACAAGCACCACGTCACGCACCAAAGAGCAGCGACGGATACCTCTGGCGTGAGGAAAGCCCCTTCTGATGATGCGTCCAAAAATGGCACATCTTTATTTTTCAAACCGTATTATTGTCATGAAAATGATAGAGATATCACTCTAGACCTGCCACAAAGCAATAATGTGCAGTTCAATTGCAAATCTCCTTGTCATTATTTTTATTGCAGATATTGGACAGTAAATCTAGGCTAAAAGAAAGAAAAAGATAAAGATCAGATAATCATTCAAAGCTGCCCTCACAACACACTTAACAACCATGGTACGGTCAGACGAGACCGTACCAATTTTCGAAGAAACGTTAGATCCAATCGACAAAAATTCATCAAAGGACCCAGAGCCAATTCGCGAAGGAAACCCCTCCCCCCAAATAAAAAAACCTAATCCATTCGCTAGAGCCTTATAAGGAGAAGAAACAACCCCCCAGAAGAGAGTCGCATTCCATACCATCTCCGCGGTCACGCACCATACCACGGTCACCATCGTCCTCTCCATGCAAGATCATGAAGTGCTGCCGCATCTCCACCACATCATCTCCGCCACCACCATAGTCATATCCATACTTCTACTTTGTAATATAGATCCCACCGTGATTGGCAACATTGTAAGAACTATCAATCCATTCAATCCAAGTACTATTTTCATCTCAATGTTGATGTGTGAGTAGTCTCCCTCGGGATATGGGCTAAGGCCTAACCTTGCACCTATGTGCTTGATTTAACCAATAGGATAATTAGTCTAGTGAGTCCATCTATGTTATGTGTATGTTTTCTACTATCCGTGCCTCTCTCCTAGGACTTGTCAGGTACCCAAGACCCCAAAGAGTGATCAAGATAAAGGTACAATGAGAGTGTAGTTAAAGGTTGATCGGGAACGTCTGAGACGGTAGGATTTGCAAGACCGTTGGAAGCGGATCTCCCAGGAACAATGATACGTATCCAACGTATCTATAATTTCTGACGTTCCATGTTGTTATTATGCCAATTGCCACATGTTTTCTATACACTTTATATCGTTTTTATGGATTTTCTAGGACTAACCTATAGACAAGATGTCACAGCGCCAGTTCCTGTTTTCTATTGTTTTTGGTTTCTGAAAAGTTGTTCTGGAAATATTCTCGGAATTGGACGAAACAAAATCTCAGGGTCATATTTTTCTGTCACGTACCCGGAGTCCGGAGGAGGGCTCCGAGCAGACCAAACCATAGGGTGGCGCACCGCCTGGCCACGCAGCCACATGGTGTGGACCCCTCGGGCGCCCACCAATATCGCCCTTTCTCCTATATAAAGTCTTCCCCGGGAAAACCCTAAACACCCGAGTCTCCATCCACGAAAAGTTTCATAGCCGCCATCGTCATCAACTCTAGTTCGGGAGGGTTCTGAAGCTCTCCTAGGCACCCTTCCGGAAGGGGAAATCATCACCGGAGGGCTCTACATCACCATGCCTGCCTCCGGAGTGATGCGTGAGTAGTTCATCCTTGGACTACGGGTTCATAGCAATAGCTAGATGGTTGTCTTGCCCTATTTATTAGTCATAGATGCGGTTGGATTATAGTCTATGTATCATGTTATAATTCCCAAATAAATATTATAGTAGTCATCATGTCATGTATATGCACTACGGTGCATCCTCTATTTTGTCAATAGCCCAGCTATAATTTGATTACCCAGCATGTTATTCATCTTTTATGGAGAGACACCACTAGTGAATTTCGGACCCCGGTCCATTTTTTTACACTGATAATACAACCTATTGCAAGCAGTGTTATTTTTACTGCAAACATTGTTCTCATTTTTTTCACTGCAAACAAACACCATTTTCCACACTACACGTCTAATCCTTTGTTTTCAGCAAAAAGCGGTGAGATTGACAACCTCACTGTTTTGTTGGGGCAAAGTATCTTGGTTGTGCTGTGTGCAGATTCCACGTTGTTGCTGAGCCTAGTAGTGTGTCCTGCCAACATCAACTGTCAACAACCTTTAAAAGTGATTTCTTTCTCCTACTGGTCCGATTAAACCTTGCTTTTTTCTGAAGAAAAACTTGTTGTTGTACTCTTCATACCTTCCTCTTGGGGTCTCCCAACGATCGTGTATCGACACGCCATCACGTACCGACCCCGGTACGGTCAGCACCGACCGTACCAGACATTGTACCGATCCAATTCGCACGTAAAAGCCTCCAAACCTAGTTTTCTAATTCTTAAACTTATTTATTTCACTTCTTCCACCTCCAAACCTCCACCTAAACCTGAAGATATCTATTTGCTTGTTCGTCCTTGGTTCGATTCCTTTTGCACCAACCATCCAAGGTATGTTTCTACCCTTTAACACCAATTACTTTTTCCAAATATTGTTCCAGTCATGTTTTATTTCCAATCTAGGATTTTAGATTGAACCATGTATTTTGCATCTATTAGGGAGTTCATATCACTAGTATATTAGAGGAAATATATTTCCTATGTTTAATTAACCATTTCTTTTTTTAGATGAACACGAGGACCAAACACGTGCTAGTGGAAGTGCTAGCCAAGCTAGCAAAATTGCCAAGAAGAGTACAACTGTCAAATTCATGGGTATCATGCTTCATGGCAAAGCCAACCAAAAAAATACAAGACCCATGATCAATGCAATATTAGGACCACAAAGTGGGCTTTCCCCACAATCATCCACCATCTCGGTTTTACTAATGATTTTAATTTACTATGCAACAATGTTGGCATTCGTGAATTTTTTTTTCAGCATGTTCCAACATGCCGACGGTTGACGATGGATTTTTTGCACACTTGTGCACACCATGGACATCTACCCCGGTAATGCTAGAGTTGAAGAGAGGACTAAATTCCAGGTGATGAACATACCATGTGATATGAGCGTAAGCAAGCGGTTCAACTGCTTCGGTTTCGTCAACAGTGACGTGCACACTCATACAAGTAACTATTTTCTTAATCCTCAACCTAGTCATTATTGTAAGCAAACTAGTATTCCATCTAGTGCCCCAAAGGGATGCAACATTGAGTGTCATATTATTCGATACTTCTTCGATGTTATTACTGACACTTTACATGCACGCATCGAGGTTACAAGAGTTAATGAGGATGAGATGAACATCCTAGCAAAAGCCGCCCAACTTGACACATATATCACGCGCAATTTAGGGACAATGTTTCTTTTCCATCTTTCATGTCAAGCACACCAGAGCCGTGGACCCATCACTTGTGGAGGAGTGATCTTGGATTAGACTTGAGCAGCATAGCTTAGCTCACAGGTGAGAGGTATGTTGGTTTCACTACATTGAGATCCACATGTATGATCGTCAATCAACAAGGAAGATTATTCATCCGCGTATATGGAACATGGGAACTATTCCCCACGCATATGCCTAACATCTTTTCTATAGAGAATGGAATACTTCACTATGTTGTATATGACGAAGAATAGGAAGTTGAGCCTGAAGTGAAATACCGGAGGACTATGATGTTGAAGCAGAAGAACCCGAGGAGCAGGCGTACATAACACCGCAATACACTACATACCAAGACCTTAACGAGATCGGAGACCACATCAATGATCTCAACAACCTCGCAACCAATCTTCGTAACACATATTTTGATTTTGCAAACAATTTTTATTCTTGGAGTGATAATTTGTACCCCGGTAATTTCTAGCCACCACCACAATGATATCCCATGTTGCAAACGTCTAAGCTTGGGGAGGTTGGTAACACTTCTATATCAAGAGGTGGTGACAAGTTATCTTTTTCGTTTTTCAGTTTTTATTTTGAGGTTATGTTTTCTATGAGTTGCATTGGAGTAGCATCCAATGTTTTCCTGTCAGTTTTTGTTTTAAGTTTGTTTTTTCATTTTGAAGTTCTCTATAGATTTGCTTTCGTTGCCAATTTTCTATTCTTAAGAACCCGTCTAGAAAAACACAATTTTTTTTGCATTTGTCTTTACTCTCTAGATGTTTCTGTAGCACCACAATTATTTTGCAGAAGAGTGGCCCTTCATGAGTTTTCAAGAAACACATCCTAAGGAAGAGATGAATATTGACGTGAGGTATGTCTTGTGAATCCCACCTTTTTAATTTGCAAGTTTATATGATTAGTATATCATCAAATTATTATATGCATGTGGGATAGCAAGTCTTGATGGATAGAGTAAGAATCTTATTCACATAGTTATTTAGTATTGTTGCTCTTACTCTATTTTTTTATAGTGAACCATGTCTTGCCAAAGTACCAAAATTATGAAAATTAAAATGAACAAGAAAAAGTATTTACATGAAGACTTGGGTGAAGTAGATAAGTTGTTTGAGCAGTCTAATGTGAGAAGTACTCAACTCCAAATTATCTAATGTTAATTGTATCGAATATTGCTTTTGAAGAGATTTTTCTAATAGAATATATGCCTAGCGGTAAGTGAGATTCGTGCCAAAAGTTCGTTGTGTTAATAGCCATAGTAGATATTGCTTTACGCGTGTATCTATACCTTGTTGCACCCATGGGATGCTGACAACTCCGTTGGCCTATGAACGATCTAACCGAGTTAATCTCAGGTTTTGGCTATGAGTTGGTTTAACACCTGTAACAGAAATGTTATAGTGGATAAAATTATGGTACTTTCATGGGAGTTATGCACCTTTTTTTTCGCCGGTAGCAGAACGCACGACTCCAAGGTCAGTCCATCCGCACACATGCTTCGCTCACAAATTCCTGCATTATGTAGATGTATACTTCCTTTTACAATATCCCAATTGTTTGGATTAAAATCTGTACTACTTTCTGCCTGTGAGGGTGGTTCTAAACAGGAAATGGTTGAAAACGAATGCCCTGTGTGTTGTCAGCCTACCGGCACCATATGTGGTAGAATCAATCGCCGTAGACCACTCTCTTTCACTGTCAGGATTAGCAAACTCTACAATCAGGAAGAAATTTAAGCTTTGGCTATAAAATTCTGTTTAATTTTCCATACTTGTGTTCTTATCTTGTGCTCTTTTATTATATGAAACGCAGAATGTGTCATGCGGTTTCAATGATCGTCTGTGGACCATGCTGGTTGTTGGTCCTCATCTGCGATGGATGCGTGCTATGTGTGACCGCGGACACAAGTACTACTTCTACCTAGAAAAGGGGGAAGCGAGTACTATTATATGTGGACCATACTGGAAAGAACTGTTTGAAACTTATCTCATGCAACAAGATGATTTTGTTAAATTAAGATATAATGAAGAGGATGGTTGGTTTGATCTGCAAGTGAGAGATGCAAACAATGTCATCAAACCATTTGTTCAGCCGTCTTGTACGCTACTCGTTCTGTGTTATTTTTTGTCCTACACATTGAGTAGTTTATATTTTTTTATTTTTTTATTTCTATCTTTGATCAATGCATAAGGAGATTCCAGATCATGCAAAGTATGGCTTCGTAAAAGCTATATTGGACAGCCTATATGAGATCACTGCTACAGAAACGAATACGGTAAATTTTGCTATATACAAGGAGGCGTTCATGCCATCGGTTGTTGACGAGTTATTTGAGAACCCTCAGTTCTTCGTGCACAGGATAGAAGATGCTCAAGATTTATAGAAACTGGTAATCATTTTATTCACGAATTTTCAAAACGATATACTTATTTAATGTTCATGTCATTTTGATCACGTTGTCAATGTTGGCGCAGTAAAAGGGTATAAGGTGCCAATGAGTGGGTATTCTCGTCTATGTATGAGGACATCGAAATTATCGGAATATATCACTGAAAAAATCAAACATCGAGTTCACTCGGAACTGACCCGAATTCAGCATATTCGCGCACATTGCCCGTCATGATCTCGTCACCATCAGGGTACAGGTGAAGCCGCACTACATCATGTTTATCATCGAGAAGGTCGGCCGCAAAGGAGTACTCGCAGTTCGAATCAGAAGTACTGAATAATGGCGGAGTACTCGTCTTTTGTTATTATTTTGGGAAGTTGTATTTTGTTAAGTTATATATGTATGAGACTTTGTTCTATAGTGTTTGTATTCTTAGAATAATTTTCAAATTAGATAGTTAAATATAAGTTTGTTAACGAGTTATTTCGTGCTTAATGGTGATCAGTCCGTCTTGATCATGGTGATAATCTATCTGCAGTTTGTTGTTTTGTCGATTGATAATAATTTAGGCCAAACAATATAAAGATACAATTTATGAAAAGAAACATAGGTACGATTTCCATTGATTATTTAAGATCAACATTACAATCAGCGTCCTCTGATGAAGCGGAGCTTGGTGTCAGTGACCCGACCGAATGATCATTGGAGGGAGGCGGAGAATCTTGCCCAATGGACTCGCCGCTGGAACCTTTGCTCGACATGGCTACGGTAGAATGCGAGTTGCAGTGGGAGTATGCGTGAGGAAGAAGAGGGCGAGATGAAAGAACTAATAAGCAGCCGGGATTGGATTTACTTGTTCATTTGGGCCGGTCCGTGCTCCGAAATTATGAGCCGCATTCACGTCCAGGACTTCAAAATCACGCGGTTACAACTGATTACATTTCTCGAGATCGTGTGCATGTAAGTTCGCACTCCATTTTCAGTTATTACTAACATCACCTCCAATTTTAGTTGGACGACCCGATCATTGCATCGTACGAACAAAAGGGTAGCGCGGGAGAGATCACGTTCAAACCCAGGACTATCGCTCAACGTTTTTTTTAAATAAACCTCCTAAAGAAATATACAAATATGAGCCGAATGGTTTTGCAGACCGACGCACGAAAATTCCGAGGCCATCCGTAATACAGGCCGGCTCCGATTATGTACGAGCAAGCGTCTATTGTACTTCGTAGCCGTCTTAGAAATTTTGGGAGATGGAATTTATATTCGCCCGTCACGGATTGCATCTTATTGGAGCTGGATTTTTCTTTAGAGTCGGTTTATCTATACAAACCGGCAGAGGGGTCGCGTTTCCGAGCCTGATCATTTTTCCAAGGGTAAATCCGTCTCTAATAACAGTCTCTAATACTAAGTCTTCTACTAGTGGTTGCTTTTGATTCATAGATCATGTATGCTTGTGTTTTTTATGCGTGTCCAACAAGTTGAATTTATGTTATTGTGTCTTGATCCAAGAAAAAAAATAGTGCACTATAGGAAAATAGCGCGTTGGTGAACGTGCGGGCCGAACCTTGGTCAGTCGGGTCGAACCTTGGCTAGCCGGGCCGAGGTTTGGCAGCGGTGGTGTCCCTGACCGTACGGGATAGACCAGGGCCATGCGGGCTTAGATCTGGTGGTTGCTTACCGGACATGTTTAGGCCCAAATTCTGCATCCTACGCATCGTCACTCTCCTTCACAAGCGCCCTACATGTCTGTGTGTGCCCGCGTTTGATGGCGCTCTCGGGGGGCTTTCATGACCCGGACCTAACCAGGTAGTGTGACGGAGGCCGGAGAAATTCTGTTGTAGTTCAGCACCGGCACGGTGGCGCTTGAGGGTGTCGCCTTCCTCCTTGGAGGGTGTCGTGGGTATCCCCTCTCCACTCCACACTAGGGCTAGCTTGCTAGTCCTGGCAGCAACGTCGTATCTACATAGCAGACCTTCTTGAAGGTGTTACCTTGGTACTCCGGGGTCCCTGGTTCTTGAAGCGTGGTCGCCGGTCGAGCTCGGAGGATGGAATGATGGTTGGCCGCCTTCTCGCTTCATCGTCGGCGCTCCTCGAGTTGTATCACTTTCCTTTTGTTCTTTTCTTTCTTGTTGGACATGTTTGTGCTGCTGCCCGGCGTTTTTCCTGGTCGTGTACTCTGTATGGTCGTTGTTTTATATATAAAGCTAGACGAAAGCCTATTTCGAGGAGAAAAAAGCAAGCCTTAAAATACGTTATTACCAATGCTATATCGCGTTCTAGCGTGCCATTTACGAGACATTGTACACCGATTAATTTATTGAGTCAATTCGTAAAAAACTATAACATGCTACTTTTTTCCCCATGGCTTGATAGATGAAGTGGTAGGTGATGTATACAAGGAGGATTGGAGACATGTCATGAACGGCTACAAAAACCGATTTGATACTAGATAGAGGAGAATGATATTAGTGCTAGATTGCAGGCTAACCACAACGGGTAAAGTAATCATGCTCGAGTCGAATGTGTGCAACCAAACACTGGGTTAGGATGAGCCCAGCTAAAGAACCCAAAACGCAGACAACCATGTAGCCGTAGTACCAAAAGGACAATCGATCTGTTAGCTCGATTGCATCATGTCAGTTCAGTAGGTTTACCCACTAGTCTACCGCAAACCGTAAGTCACTAATAGTAGTGCTGAGTGCAAACACCCTAGCTACACGATTTTACACACAGCTGAATCTATCCCTTCCTACATCTAGGCATCTAACTAGCAGGTAAACACTCAAGAAATCCTAGGACTTCCTCCCTCCTCGCCTGGACGAGGAAGAGGAGCGCTCAGACCTGTTCACCTTGGCTCTCTTGGCCGGCGGTGGCGTCGCCGGAGCAGGGCCACGCTTCGCTGGCGGCCGCCCGACACTTCTCTTGGTCGCACCAGCCTTGCCGCCTCTCTTGGACCCACCTCGGCCGGTGCTTTTCCTGCCTGGCCCCCTCCGAGCCTTAGGCTGCTCCTCCTCCTCCTCCTCTGGAGCTGACCGCTTCCGCTTTGTCAGCGGTGACCCTCTCTTCTTCGAGGTGGACGTGCCCTGGTTCAGCCGCTTCAGGAAGTCCACGGCGTTCCGCTTCTTGGCGAGCCCACTGGCGGCGGCGGCCGCACCGTCGGAGTCACCTTTCTTGCTGTCAGACTCAGTCGCTGCCGCCGCGTCATCCTCGGCGGCCTTCGCCGCCGCCGCGGCCTTGGCGGCAGCAGAGTTCTTGCCGGGGCCTCTGGTCTTCTTTGTCCTCACACCCCACGCTTTGTCATTGGCCGCCACGACCGTGTCCGGCTTCTTCTCGCCATCGTTTTCCTCCTGCACCGTGACGGCCACCAAGCCGGTCTTCTCGGCAGTTTCCTCCTTTTTCGCGACGGCCGCAGCGGCGGCGGACTTAGCGATGGAGCTCCTCTTGCGGCAGAAAATGAGCGGCTTGGCGGCCTTCTGGATCAGCGGTCCGACGATGTCCGCCTCGGCCCTCCGCGAATCAGCCGCCGCCGCCGGAGCGGCCGTGGCAGTGCCACCCAGCAGCAGCAGGTCCGGCTTGGGCGTCGGCTCGCGGAGCGACGCGGAGACCTGCGCGGAGACGAGCCTGAGCGCGTCGAGGGCCGCGGCGGCGTGCTCGGGCGCGTGGCGCGGGAGGTAGACGGCGGCGTTGGCGCAGAGCAGCAGCAGGTCGCGGTACAGCTCGGAGCTCTGGTAGCCGCCGTCGTCCAGCTTCCGGCGCATGGTGTCCAGGTCGACGTGCCGCCTGATGGTGCCCCGGTAGGACTCGCTCTCCTGCACACCACGGCGACGCATGCACGTGAGTTAAAGAAATCAAATCAAACAAGCGGGAAAAAAAGAAGAGAAGCTCGAGGGAAATAAAAATATCTGCGGTGCGGAGGCAACTCGTCTGGCTGGAAGTAGACGGCGCCGTGCCTGATGGCTACGCGGCACCCAACTAGTAGTAGTAGTACGAGCGACGAGGAATCGTATCAGTGGACGGATAGACGAACCGGCAACTTTTGTCTAAGCTTCTCTTGCCCGAACTAAACAGACGTTCTCGTCGGCATTGCGAGTACTAGGTGACACGCTTTGATGACTTGAACGGCAGAGAATTTGTTCTGCATCAGCGCCCACGCACGCAGGAACACTACTACGCCCACCTACCGCAACAAACCTGTGGTCACCGCACCATTTCGGAAGCAACCGGTGACACGGTCACGTAAACCGGGCTGCCTTCATCAGTCGTGCTCCTAATTCGCGGCTCATCATGCCGCGTGCGTGCGTGCCAGCCCAACCCGCCCTATCCGTACCAATAATCAAGGCGGGACCCACCGCCTGACAGGCCTCTTCGTTTTGCCGTTAGTTCCGATTTTACCCCTGGTAAGTTTTGACCTAGCGCACGCCGGCCGGTGAGAACAAAGGACAGGGCGGTAATTCTCGTCACGGTTTTTACCTGGCTCTCCTGTAGCCGCTCGAACACGGGGCCGAACCTGGCCACGACCCTGTCGAGCAGCGCGGCCAGCGGCTGCACGGACGCCGCCTCCTCCGACTCCTCGTCGCCGCCCGCCTTCCGCCGCCGGCACAGGCTCGCCGAGCTCTCCTTCGACGCCGCCATCGACTCCCCGGACACCTCCTGCTTCGCCTCCGCCTCGGCCTCCGCCTCCCTCTTCACGCCCCGCTGCTTCAGATCTGTGGAGTTGGACTCCCTGCACGACCGCCCGGGCTCCTCGCTCGACACGTTCTCGTCGCCCGTCGCCGCGCCCTCCGCCTTCGTCGCCTCGCCGGAGATGCTCCGCTCCCGCTCCTCCTTCATCAGCTCCACCTTGCTCTCCAGCGTCCTGAAAATTCCAAACAAACAAACCAACCAAAAACATGGTTTAACTCCCATGAAAAACATTGTTGCGCTCTGACGATTCACCCATCGAACGGTCGTTGGAACGCGCGGTGAAAGGGTGTTTTTCAAACGTTGTGGCTCGGATTTAATCAATCAAATCTTCTTCGTTACCCGATGGAGAGATCGCATCGCTCGACCTCGCGCCGGAGCTCGGCCATGCGCAGGCGTCGGAGTTCCTCCAGCCACCCGTCGGCGGCGGAAGCGTCGGGGTCCTCCACCTCCCCATGCCCCACGGCCTCGGCTTCCTCCTCCGCGCCGCCGACGACGGAGAAGCGGCGGTGGAGGTGGTGGAAGCGGAGGCGGCAGTTGCGTGGCGTGAGCCGGGGGCGGGTTGCCAGGGGGCTGCGCGTCTGCACCTCCGTGGCCACCGAGTCCCAGCTCGCCGTGCCGTGCCGGCTCACGGCGCACGCCAGCAGGAGCTCCTCCAGCGTGCCCCAGATCTCGCCGCCCGCCGCCGCCGCCTCCGGCGACACGTCTGATCCGTCCGTCATGCGCTCGAACCACTCTCGCCACGAGCTGCGGCTGCTAGTGCTGGTGGTGGTGCCGTCTCAGGTTCCCTCCCCCTTGCCCGGTTGCCCCTCCTCCTCTTCTGTTATTTTTTTATTCGTCAATTTATTTCTTTCTTCTTCCCTCACCTCCGGTTTGATCTTTATTAGAACGACAGATGCGCCTCAAAGTCCTGGTGCACGGGCTCGCACGCGTAGGTGATTTCTTCGTTTCACAGGGGTGTGCTTGCCTTTTGGAACAAGGTGGGGGGAGGGAGGAGCTATTTTCAAACTGGGGCCCACCTATGGCTAACTTTTTCGTATAATGCCTATACTGCCCCTGATCACCAACTAGTACGACCGTTAGTCTAAACAATCAAAAGGGCGCAAAATTACGAAACAAAACGAAACTACTGCTTGATCCATAAATTATATTCTCCGTCCCAAAATAATTATCATTTATTTGTCAAAATACGTATTTTGGATAAATTGCCGAGGAAGTCATCGGTGTGGTGGTCACTATACTTGTCACCAAAACACTGCTTGATCCATGTTTTTTGGATACGGTCGATGTAGATGTCCATATTTTATCCAGTTGGCATTCCGCTTAAAATAGTCTACGTGTCAATCAACGCTGCTTCATACTTTACCCAACGTGGCCCCGCTTGTCAGCGGAAAGAAAGAAATAAAATAGATTATAACTTGGGTAAGCCATCTGAAATCGATTATACTCCAACTTCAGTTCCGGATCACGTAAGCAATCTGAAGTCGGGTAAGAACATCTCTAGCAGATCCACGGTGATCTCAAAACGGAAAACTTGTTTCGGGCTCTTCTGAATCTGATTTTCTGGTTTGCAAACTCGTCGAACAGAATGGATACCGAAGCTAGTAATGGATAATTTTAAAAACAGTTTGCGCTACAAATTTTTTTGGTCGATCACGAACATAGACAAACACACACTAAAACTCGAACCTAACCTAACCCTAGATCGAGGTTGCTTCACCGACATGCTCACTAGTCGTATCCGAGGTAGTACTTGACCACCGAGCGGTGGAGCTCCCACGCGAGCTCATGCTACTCCTCCGTGAATTCGAGACGGGTCACCGCACCGCTTTCCCAGTTCGCCACCGTGGTCGTAGCAGTAGCGAGTTTGGCGTCGGCCTTGCAGGCCTGCTTGGAGTCTGGCAGGGATGTTTTCCATGAACACATCCTATCTCACCAACTTGGTTCGACCGCGGCCACAGAGATTACCAGGGGCACCTCCGACCCTAGCTGTTTAAAATAGTCTACATGTTAATCAACGTTGCTTCATCCTTTACCCACGTGGCCCCGCGTGTCAGCATGAAGAAAAAAAAAAATTAAATTTGGGTAAGCTATCTGAAGTCAAGTACACTCAACTTCTAGTTCCAGATAATGTAAGCAATCTAAAGTCGAGTAAGAGTACAATAATCTCAAAACAGAAAACTTATTTCGGATTCTCTTGAAACTGCTTTCATTTTTTGTTTACAAACTCATTGAGCGGAATAGATACAAAAACTGGTACTGGATAATTAAAAAAAAAACTCTGTGCTACTTTTTTTAGTTGACCACGAACATAGACGGACACATAATAGAACTCGAACCTAACCCAACCCTAGATCGAGCTAGCTTCGCCGTCATGCTCACTCGTCGTAGACAAGATAATACTTGACCGCTAAGCGGCGGAGCGCCCACGCGAGCTGATGCTCCTCCTCGGCGGCTTCGAGACGGGTTGCCACACCGCTTTTCCAGTTCGCCACTGCCATCATAGCGGCGACGAGTTCGTCACCGGCCTTGCGAGTCTGCTCGTAGTGTGGCGGGATGTGCTCCATGAACACATCCCAACTCACCAACGTGGTTCGACCGCAGTCGTGGAGATCACTAGGGGCACCTCCTGCTCCGCACCGTGTAGGAGCTACTCACTTTTGCGTCGTGCTGCAGCGGGGGCAACGACACGACCTCCGCAACGTGCGAGTGGGGAGTATGAAAGATCGAGAGGTTAACTAGAGGGGGGGCGAATAGGTTAACTACAAATTTTAGCTTCTTTTTTGATTTAACAAGATAGTGCTCAAATATAGATTGTCTAGATTATGCAACTAGGTGAACAATCCTATATGTTGAGCAAGTACAACTAGCACAAGATGAATATATAACTAAGCTAGTAGCAACAAGTAAAGGTAGGTTGAGGAACCGAACACAATGACACGGAGATGTATCCCGAAGTTCACTTCCCAATGGAAGCTAATCTCCGTCGGAGCGGTGCGGTGCCACCAATATGGAACACCGAGTAGCCCTCAAATGGCACACCGTAGCTCCTTCGAGTCCTTCCACCGATGTGGAGAGGATCGAATAACTATGTTGCCGTTGAGGTTGACAACTAGAACCTTTACAAGGATGAGGCACACTCCACAACTTTGGAGGGTCCTCACCAAATCCCGAGAGCCACCAAGACTTCGAGAAACAAGATCCACGAGCACAAGAGCTCCGGGGATATCAACAAGGCTCCGAGCTCCGATGATCTAAGAGCAACAAGGTTCTTGGCTCCGATGAACTAAGAACTACAAGATCCCGAAGGGATGAGTGGGGTGATTTCTAATCGGCTTGGTGGAGTTGTAAATCGGGGATGTCTCCTCCAAATCCCAAAGTATCACGAGCTTTTGTTGGGGATTTGGGGAGATGCTTGAGCTTGAGTTTGGTCAATCAATGGTGGAGAGAGTGAGTTTAATTGACACTTTCTAAAGTTAGAGAATGAGCTTCTTTTATACCGAAGAGGCAGAAAACGGTCGTTGGGGGGGGGGGGAATCCCCTCGCTGCAGCCCACCCCGACCTAGGGGGTCGGCCAGGCCGGCTAGGGAGGCCGGAACAGCACCTCGTTCCCACCCCGCCCTTGAGACATTGCGGGGCCGGCTGGCAGCCGGTCTGGGCCGGCGTCTCCCTTCCCACCCCGGCCTGGGGCCGGCGTGGAGACGAAGCGAGGCCAGGGCAGCGCCCGGAGCACCTGGCCTGGTGCCCGGCCTGGGCCGGCCTGGGGCAAGCTGGGGCCGGGACACCACCCGAGCAGCCCGTCCTAGGATCCCGGCCAGGCCGGCCAGGGAGGCCGTCTCCCCTGTTTTCTCTTCTCCTTTTTCCATTTCTTTTCTTCCTTTTCTCTTTTCTTTTCTTTCTTTTTGTTGTCAATCACATGGATGTCCATCGAAGTGTACGATTGTATTTCTCCATGATAGGCTCTGAACATACTTAGGGAAACTATTAGATCTTCCATATGTTGTCATCAAACACCAAAAACAAGATTAGGGACAATGTCCTTTCAATCTCCCCCTTTTTGATGTTTGATGACAACATATGGATTTGCATTATGAATAATTTATCATGGATATTTGCAAGAAGATAAAACTTATAGAGGTACTCCCCCTATTTGTGTGTCCAATCATAAGATATATATTTGATGAACAAATGGAGTGCCATGATTATGATTCTCATCTCCTTTTATGTTTTATAGGTCAATAGGATATGTGATGCTAGCAAGATATTCCTATGTGAAATGTGAAGATGATTCGAGAATGATCTAGCACTATAGATGGATATGTATAAGCTATGAGTTTGTTGAATCAACTTTGAACCAAGTAGTGAAAATACATGTATAGGCATAACTGTAAGGTCCCCCAGAACCATTGTTCAAGGACACCTCCGATATGCATAAATTCACGATCCCAGATCACACCAGTCGTGAACAACATATCAAGTTGGTACACAGATACAATATCCATTACACGGTTACACAAAACACTTACAAAAGGGACATGGTCACATGACCAAGTCTAACACAACTGCCACGCAGGGCAAACACACAACACACACAACGGAAGACTAACACACGCAAACGTAGTAGAGCCCAAGTCATGCCTTAACCTACAGGCTGCTGACCGGGAGGCGATCCTAGTTCGCAAGTCAATCAGCGTGATACTCCTCCTCGTAGACCTCCTCCCGAGACTCCTTCTCGAAGTCTGGCAAGTAAATACGAGGGACGAAACCAATATGAGTACCTTTGAATGTACTCAGCAAGACACCCATCATGTAGCTTACCAAAATGCAAGTATGCTTATATAGTGGCATAGGTAGGCTATACATAGTGTTCACTATCAATGATATATGTAAGACATATCATAGTTGATTTTGAAAACCTCTGTATCTTTGTTGAAGAAGATACTTCAAAAGAAAATAATATAGTTTTCTTTCTCTTGTAGATATCACATGTACAAGAGGTTTTGTAAAACTTTGTTAAAAGAAAGTTTTCTCTTTGCAAAACTTCTTGGAATCAACTTCCAGTTTTTGTTTAGAAAAGAAAGATTTTCTTTGCAAAACTCCTCGTAAAAACAACTTCTGGCTTTTCATCAACGGTACCTCCACGGTACAAGATTTCCTCCTTTCAGTACTTCATAAGTCCAACACCTTTTTAAAAACTCCTTTTTGAAAACATTGACACAATGCTAGCTACATAGCCATTCAACTGTCCATATCCGAGGACGCGGCTATTCCGGATAGTTCTACTCTGCAGAGGTGTACACATCCACCAGATTCAGTACATCCGCCATGAACAACCACAGACTGTAACAACAGTATGTAAACATCAGATAACCGATCCTAACCATCCACTATGTTCAAGCTAGAATATGACTATCTCTTCAGTCGAGTTTTCCCGCATCCCCGGCACCGGGCTAATCTCCGGCAAGACAGGAGCCCCAACAGCTGCGTCCGGAGGAAAAATTAATTCCACACTTTATATGTCGCACGTTTCAAAACTTGGCGACGTTCGGTTCGAGGGAACGACGACCCTTATAGCAATTTGAGATAGAACACACACGAACAAGAACAAACTTCAAGTTAACCCCCATGCCCATGTTGAGGTAGGGTGGCAATACGGTAAAGGTTGTCCGGCGAAGACTAGGTTATGTGTCATTTTTGTAAAACACCTTTTTCCCAAAAATGACCACTTCAACATTCCTCCGGTGGATAAGGCTCGGCCTTTCCATCGGGTTTTCCATAAAGCCTTTGTTTTGCAAAAACATATTTTAGGGTGTCCACTTAGGGACTTACACTTTTGATGGTACTAAATACTATATGGTGGCTATGGGCTTGGTAACACCAAGCATCGACTACTGACATAGTAATAGTATAATATTAATAGTAGTAGTATTCACTCAAAAATAGTTTTGGGTAATCAAAGTTTTTGTAAAACTTTTCAGAAGTAAAACATGCACGATAGATAATGATAAGTGTAGTAGCAAGCATCAAGATGGATTGCCTTAAAACTCTTAGTGTCCCTGGCCTTGAAGTAGCTTGAACTTGACGCACAGCTCCACAACTGCTTCTTCTTCTCCTTCATTTTCTAACGTCGTAAAAGAATAAAAGACACACACTCATAACTAAAGGCCAAACACTTAAACAAAACAACACATACAGTAAACAAACTTATACTAGCGCAATCACTCAAACGTTATCGAGAAAAGTATCTCACAAACTCTTATGGTACAAAATTGTCGTCTAACAAATATATGGTTGAGAAACCATATCCCACATCTTACATACCATATATGGAGTGGGTGTACCACTCATAATAAGATATTCAAGAAGCTAAAAATATAGCTTGTGGGCACAAAAGGTGAGGCGACTAAGATGATAACAATCAATCAAGGCAATACCCATGGCAGTGGGTATTAACAATACACAAGCAATCATCACCAAAAAGTTCATCATTAAACTAATGCATCGATACCAAGATACTACTAAGAACAACAACACCACTAGAACCACAATAGCATAATTATAATAATCATGCTAAGGCAATCACTCAGACAATCTCCAAACAACAAACAAACATACCACAGATGAATAGGCTAGTTATAGACTATGCTAATGTCTATCTAAAGTTAAGGAATCCATCAATCATGAAAATAAACAAACAAACCAATAGCTCAACCATTGGTAACAATTCATAAAACATAATCTAAAACACAATCATCACAAAAGATAAATAAGGCTAGAACATACATAACAACAGGAGTCCACTAACAACATACTAGTATGAGAATTCTACACCAGCATGCTATAAGAAATAATTGTACTCTACAACTAATAGAAACAAGAAACTCCACAAGTCATGTTATAATAACAGAAGTAATAACATCCTAAACATGCTAGGATAATCATACACTCATAAAATAAATAAAAAACAATACTAGAGCAACTCAAACAATCTAGTGGTGACACTAGTTCATCACTAGAGAAGCAATCAATGCTACAAGGATGCATGATCCTAAACAAGTAAGGTATGAAGGTAAAAACCTACTAACAACGCACAAACACCTTACACATGCTAGTAAGCAAATAAACTGAAATAATTCTATGAAAACATCTACTAAGTAAGCATCAATCCATTCTAGCAACACATGCTTTTCTAGTTAATTAAATAGCAAGCAACCAAGGTACATGCTAAAAAACTAGTAGCTATGCACTCAAGACAAGATCAACTAAAAACTTTCAAAAATCCAAACACTCAATGAAAAGCATTCACAAATAATTTATCAATCACTAGGAAAACATTCTATTAGCAAACAATATGCAATTTAAACCAACCAATAGTGAAACACTTCTTCAAATGATACCCCTAAGGGAATATTATGTTAACAAATGAGACACACCTGAACATACTAGGATTCATAAAAAAATACTAAACACTTCACTCACATAAGTGAAACAAACAACCATTTTCCTTGGTGGAGAATAACAATCAAACATATAGTAATGCATGCTATTTTCACACAAGTGTATGGTTGGGGATTTGCATCCCTAACCAAAATGAAATGGAACCAGTGGGTTATGGGCCCACTAATAACAAGACATTTAGAGGTAACAAAGCCTCTGGTCACACATGAAAAAATTAATATAACAAGGCAATCATCACACAACTATTATACTAGTGAAAACCATCCTAGTGAAAATAAACAACAAATGTTACACATGCTTTGCTATAAAATAAGGTGCAAGCTAACAGAGATAATAGCATAAAAATAAAAGTACCAAAATGGTAATGGACTCAACTCAAGCATAGCACAACTTAAGTAAAAACAAACATACAAAGATTTGGTTCACACAATATCCACATAATAAAACTAGGAAATAACAAATGCTATTCCTATTTCTATTTGACTTTCCAAACATGCACACACTTTCTAAGGTAGTTACATTGCAAGAAAACAACCTAATAACAAGGGTCAACACATCTATACATGCTAGGAACAAAGATCCACTCAATCAAACATTTAATCACAAACAAATACACACATAAAAAGAAAACAGAAAAGGTGGTGTTTCTAGTTTTGCTCACCAAAAATAATAAAGGGCTCCAAAAGTTAATCCAAGCTAGGGTTTTATAGATCTAAACATAAGAAAACTCATCCAATTGGATTCACCTCAAAGAAAATTAAAACGCATTCTAAAAATCCTAGAAAAGCCTACTGGTCAATTACCAAAATGGATTGCATTTCCATTTGGTAACTGACGTTGATGTGATGCCAAGTCCTAATGATAGATATATTCAATATCTATCCAAAACAATTTGATTTGACCAAAATGGATACAGATTCCAAAAGTTATGCTGAAAATGGCTAAACAGACATTCTGTGGAAAAACAGTTATTGTGACAAAAATAAAAGTCAAAACTTAGATCTACCAAATTTATATGGTTAAGAAAACATATATATAGTTCCATGAATTTTGGTTGATTTTAATTTGCATGAAAACTATTTTTCACAAGCTCAAAGTAAACATGCAATGTTCTGGATGGATTTAAAACGAAAAAGAAACAGAGGGGGTGGGCTGGGTCTGCGGGCGCGGCCTGGCAAGGCGCCAGGCGCGGCCCAAATGCACAGCGCGCGCGCTCACGCGCGGGAAAAACGCGTTTGACGGGGGCCTTTGATCCTCGGATCAACGCCCCACGTCCTCTCTTCTTCCTCTCTCCCTCTCTCTCTCCGAGCGACAGGAACGACGGGGGTGGTCCCGGGGGCTCACCGTGGGGGCTCGGCGAGGACAACGCGGGGTCGGGGAGGTGTACAGGAGTGTACGGGCGTCGAGGGGCGTCGGGTTTGCGGCCGGCGGCGGTTGCAAACGGCGGCGCCGAGCGGTGCGGCCGCGGCGGCGAGGTGGATGGCGGCGGTGATCATGTGAGCAACCAGGCAAAGGGGGGGTCAGGGAGGCTCGTGGGTGCATGGGGAGTTCAACCAAGGCAACTGAGAGGGATGGGAGGGAGTGGGTGAGGTGCATTACCTCGAACCCGAGCTCGGTGGCCGGCGGTGGAGCTCGAGCTCGTGGAGCTCACAGGGGCCAAAGCTTGGCTCCTCCTTGCTTGGGGAGTGAGTGAGGGAGTGTGTGAGGCTAGTGGTGAAAGGGAAATGGTGGTGGTGGCTTATAGCCATGGGGGTGAGTGAAATGGCAATGATTCCCTCGGGTGGGTGTCAAAGGTTGGCATGGGGGTGCTCTAGGGCATGGCCAAGGTGGTAATTGAGCCAAGGGGCAAGACAAGCAAAGGGACAAGTCAATGGTGGCTCTTGGGGGTGGAGGAAGGGCAAGGGCACGACACAAGGTCAAGGCATGTGTGCCCATACCTTGCCTCCTAACCTTGTCCCCTCTCTTTTCCACACTTGCAAACTTTCTCCACAAGGCTTCTAGATGCAAAGAAAATGGTCCTTGGTCGAGTACACAACTTGGTTAACACCCTAGGAAAAGTCTCCCTTCAAAACTTTCAAGAAAAGGCAAAGAAAACATCTGTCCAAAATCGTATCTAGCATTGTTGCAAAAATTCAGTTAACACTTAGGAATTTTTCCAAGTGTTGGAAAACAGTGAAATGAGCAAAAAGTTTGGATTGTATTCAGAGACCAAATGGATTCCAATTTTTGTTTTCCAAGTTGGAGTTTGTTCAACATGTTGTAAACTTTCGGAAACATCTTTTGAAACCAAATTTGAAATATTTTAAGGCTATGAAAACAATGTGGGAAAAGGTGTATTTTCTGTTTTCTCTGTTTTCTAAAAATGTCCTTTTCTGCCTTATTTTTCTTCCACAAAAACAACAAACAAAAGATTGTTTTTATTATTTCAAAAATCAAAACAAGCTTATGGATTTGTAGTCCATATAACAAGGAACAAATAAAAGTCAAGAAAACATGAAATAAAATTTTATAGCCTAGTGAAAACAAAGGTGGAAAACAGGTACTTGGCTATATTTTCAAGGAATAGTTTCTATAGAAAACTTAAAAGAAAACTTCCATAAATCATTTTGAAATTTTGTTTTCTTGGATCCAACAAAGCTAAAAGTTTATTTTAAGATGCAAACAAGAATTATCCAAGTCTTGGAAATAAAATTCACTCATGTCACATCAGGGAAAACAACAGGGAAAAGTTATAGAATTGTTTTCAGGAATATTTGATATTGGTTTTATAAAGGAACAAAACTTGCATTGAAACTAGGATTAAGATCATATACACATGTTAGCCCAACAATCATGTTTTTAGGAAAAAAAATGTTGGCCCTAATTTTTGTCTCCTTGAACTACAGTACAAGGTTCCAAAAACTGGGGTGTGACAATAATTTCATATTATATAAGTGATTGTATTGCACACAACGAAAAATCTCACCATATCTTTCATCTCATAGTAGATAGATAGATAAGTAATAAACTCATTATGGTCTTCATCACATCAAGTAGATGGTAGATAGATAGTATGATAGCCTTATTATGATCTTCATCACATCACATAGTAGATAAATAGATAGTACGATAGATAGTAGAGACATAGTCTTACAATAGCAACAAAGCTCAATGAAACACACAAATAGTAAGATCAACTAAGATCGAGGAAAGCAATAGCTATGATAAGACGCAAATGGATGCATGATATGCAATGCAATGCGTGTAGGATCCTAATATTTCTCCCCCTTGGCATCAAGACACCAAAAAGGGAGAAAATGATGCACGGCCAATCACTCGTCATCATCCATGTCATCATACGGAGCGGGAACTTACTCAGTAGGTGCCTGACTGGAACTAGCTGTAGCTGCAAAGGAGGCCCCAAAAGGCCCGAGAGAACTAGCATCATCACCAAGCCAGAATGTGTGCTTTGACTTTCATGCATCCTCTATGAGCTCCTATGAGCTAGGAGAGCCGAGTGGAAGCTGAAGAGATGACATGATTTCCCGCTAGTTGCGACGATAGGCCTTGCCCTTGTTATAGGAGTGATAGTGTCGCTGCTGCTTGTCAATGAAGAAGCAATTCATCTTCTAAAGAGCCCGCTTGATGCTGAAAGTGCCAGAAGCGGGGACAGTAGGATCTGGAGAAGAAGAGCTGGGGATACCCTGAGATGTACTAGGCCCTGTGGACAATGTGCGGGTACGCTTGGGACTTTGAGCAGCAGCTATCTCAGCCTCAGCAGCCGAGAGAAGAACAGACAGTTTGGGAGTCACCTTGGAGTAGTTGTTGATGAGACCAGCTGGGATCTCAGACTCAATGAGGATCTGAAGGTATGAGCCATAGATGGGTACCCTCTTATCACGAACCACAGTCCTCATCTCATGCCACATGTAATCCAGAATATCCAAAGGCTTTTTGTTCCTCATAGCAGTGCCAATATGAAAGAGGAGATTCACCAACAATTTGCGGACCTTACCCTTCTCACCAAACTTGACATTGATAGTGTTCCGGAGAATGGTGTGCACAATGTTCCAAAATTCAGTGAAGTACTTGACCTTGGGAATGTGCTAAGTTCCAGTACCTAGTGGGTAGCAATGACGCAGACCTTCTTGGGCCTTCATAAGGTACTTCGGATCACCATGGATGCAAATGAAGTTTAGGGCATCAAAGATAACCGGCTGAAGACCGAGAAGGGAGCCAAACTCAGTCATGGTGGCGGTACACTTAACACCACCACTCATCCAAGTCAAAGTACGAGGGCCCTCGGTGGTGAAGAAAACAGTGGAATAGAATTCCTTAAACAGCTTGGGTGCAAATGGGTGAGAGTTAGTGGTCCCCATGAGAGCAGTGATACCATGAAAATCCATAAGATCCATAACCTTCGTGAAAACAGTGGAATAGAATTCCTTAAACAGCTTGGGTGCCAATGCCTGCGGGCTGTTTCCACATCAAAGAAGTTCTGATCAACATAATTGTTCTAAAGTTTACCCAGGATGAACTCATACATAACCTGATGCATCTTGCAGTAGAACCGGAGATCGTCACAAGTTTGGGATCAACCGGTATACCTTCGTGATCCATAGTAAGATTCACGGTTGTTGACATTGGATAAGCTAGTGGCTTGGCATTGTTCATATCAAATTTCTTGAGCATGTCTTGAATCTATTTTGCTTGACAAATAAAAGTTCCTTCATAATATTGCTTGATTTCAAAACCAAGAAAGAACTTCAATTCTCCCATCATAGACATCTCAAACTCACTTGTCATTAATTTGGAAAATTGGTCTACAAAGCTCACATTAGAAGATCCAAATATAATATCATCAACATATACTTGACAAACAAAGAAATGTCCATCTACACTTTTGGTAAAAAGTGTGGGGTCAATTACCCCAAGTACGAAACCACGATCTACTAGGAACTCCTTTAGATGACCATACCAAGCACGCGGGGCTTGTTTGAGGCCATACAAAGCCTTATGGAGGAAGTAGACATGGTTAGGATACTTGGGATCCTCGAACACCGGGGGTTGTTTAACATATACCAATTCACTTAGAGGACCATTTAGAAAAGCACTTTTAACATCCATTTGATGCAATATGAAGTTATGGCTAGTGGCAAATGAAAGTAATATACAAATGGATTCAAGTCTAGCTACGAGTCAAGTCCTCCGACTTGAGAGTAGCCTTGAGCAACCAATCGAGCCTTGTTGCGAATCACTTTACCATGAGAATCTTGCTTGTTCTTGAACACCCATTTTGTTCCAATGACATTGTGATCCTTGGGTCTTTCCACTAGTGACCATACTTTGTTTATTTCAAAGTTATGGAGCTCTTCATGCATGGCTTGAACCCAATCTTCATCTTCAAGAGCATCATAAACCTTGATAGGTTCAACATGAGAGACATATGAATGAATACCACAAAACTTGAGCACTTGTCCACGAGTGGAGACACTTCTTCCCAAGCCACCAATAATATTCTTTTGATAATGTGACTTTTGTTTCAATCTTGAAGTTTGACGAGTCATGATACGAACTAGTGCGTCATCGGGATTCTCATTTGGAGGGATATCCTCATCATTTCCTTCATCAAGACCATGATCCATCCGGAGTGGATTTCTTGGTGAAGAGTCACCTAAATCATTTCCACCATTATCATTGGGTGGATCTTGATCACTTTCTTGATGAGAGGTATCCACTTGAAGGTCTTGTTCTTGTTCTTGGTCTACCATTTGATTGGTGGTTGATGTAGAGGGCTCCACTTGTGTAGAGCTAGTCCCATCCATATTTGCCACAAGGTGTCCCTCAATGGGTATAAGGGGACCTATACCCATTCTTCCTATGGCTATGGAGGACGGTTCATCACCTACATCATTACAATCAATTTGCTCCACTTGGGATCCATTATCCTCATGAAACTCTACATTCATAGATTCTTCAACACACCCGGTGGATATGTTGTAGACTCTATAAGTTTGAGAGTTCGTGGCATAACCAACAAATATACCTTCAAAAGTTCTAGGATCAAATTTAGACAATCTAGTCCCTTTAATGTAAACTTGACATTTGCATCCAAAGACTCGAAGATACTTGAGGTTGGGTCTGTTACCGGTTAGGAGTTCATATGGAGTCATACCGTTCATCGAACGAAGGAAGAGTCGGTTTGTCGGATATATACCGTATAGGGGTATATAAGATGGTAGTGAAAGTGCCTGGTTACCAGGGTGGCCCAAGTGGTAGTGGGTTGTGGTCCATTGGGCGGCCCAGTAACCTGACGCATAGAAGCCGGATTCTAGAAGAACCCGGATCACGGCCCATGTGATCTGGCTTGGAGGAGAAGACGGATTCCTTACTTTCCAAGTTATTGCTACCGTAGTCTTCTAGGTTTCCTATTCTGTAAGCCCTAATCCGGCTATTATATAAAGCCGGACGGGAGATAAACAAACCAACGAATAACAGAGAAGATATAGACCAACTCGCCGAGAAGTTGATCCTCCACGAGTAGCTAGATCCAAAACCTCACATTGTAATCCTGTTTCCAGGCTTTAGTCCTGGTTAGTGAGAAGTGCAGGAGTAGACACGTCGTACTGTCGCGACATACCGAACCTGGGTAAATCCTGTGTTTACTGTCTACAACGCGATCCCGTTACCCCACGTCTCTACCGTAGTCTCATGGCACCCCCGTCTATGAAAACTACTACGATGTCTCGACAGTTGGCGCCCACCGTGGGGCTAACGACGTCAGGCGTGAAGTTTCGATCTGGGATACTTGGCGGAATTGGAAGATCAATCACTGTCGGAAGCTTGGAATTCAACGATGATGTCGGACGCTTCCTCGACAATGGATCCTACATACCGGCGCAAAACCACCTGGTAAGTGCCTGCGTGTTACCGATAGGATCTGCTAACATCTTTATCGGACTAACTGCAGAAGCAATGGGGTTTTGCGGTGGAAGCAAATTTATCCCACCCGCCCTATACCCAGTCGAGGATGACTATGATGCCGGATTCTGCTCGGATCGCCGACAAAAAAGTGACACACACTTTATCAGCATGGTGCAGTCCGAAGTCGCCGAAAACACGGATGATGTAAACCCCGTGCAAGAGGCAGACAAAAACACACCCGTCACAGCAACGGAAGACCCGATACCCGTCATACAGGCGGAAGATCCGACATCCATTAAAGAAACGGTGAACTCGGAAGCAGAATCCATGCTTGCCGCCATTGAGGCGAGATTAGAGTCGGAAATCGGTGTTGGGCCGCGTAGAGATAAACGAAAACTTTTTCCTACGCGGTACTTCCAAGATCTAGCCGAGGTAGAAGGCCACGAGTATTACCACTAGACGCGCAGGTGCGGATTATCGATGTAGCGCGTCGGGTCGGGGCAGTGCAGTCCCACGATCCGGTCCGGCCGATCCAATCCCTCGAACGTCGAAGTGCTGAACGTACAGCACCTCTGCCGGTATCCACACGTACGAGGAGGAGCTCCGACGGCGGACTGCTAGGTCCGATGCGGCGGCTGGACTGAGTGGGGCTAGGGTTCCCAACGCATGGGAGAGTGGACTAACGTACCCGCTGGGCAACCTGCGCTCCTCTTTATATAGCGTATGGTAATGGGCTTCACAACACTTGTGTCCCATTCCCTCCGTGAGTCCGACTCACTAACTCAGTCCATTTCCGGTTCGGGTCCAACCCAACCAATGCTTGCTCCCGCTCTTAAGTGTGCGACCCTGCAGGCTCATGGCGACATGGACACGATTGGAGTCCTACTCCCAATCGATCAATCGGTAGCGGCTCCTAGCAGAACGTGCCGACTCCCAAGTCCCATTGAGTCATGACGACATACCTTTCTATGCGATATTCATCTTAGTCCCTTTTGCCTCACGATATACCTTGTCGAGCTATAGGCGATTTATCGTCATCCCTTAAATAGCTCAACTCTCTTCTCGATCCGTGATATGTGATTCATCTGACTAACTCTTTAGTCAATAGACACAGTTAACACTTAACTGAGTCGCGCATGGCCATGCTTCCTGAATCATATCACTCGAGAGGGCCCAGAGAATATCTCTCCAATCGGAGGGGCAAAATCCCATCTTGATTATCCACATCACGCAGCTTGCTTCTCATTCGACCCGAACTCTGCCTTTATAGTTGCCTTGTCACAGAACAACGTTTGACAGAACCTAAGTCGGTGATCCACAACTCGGATTGTGCGACAACCTCAGGTCTAAGGATTACATTGATTGAGACATGCAAATGACGACTTGATCGTTGCATCTCAATGTGGGTCAGTCCGACTTGCTGAACTCTTTAGCCAAGTCCGTGAACGTTGGAATGGCATCACCATGCCCATGACAAGTGGAACCGTGTCATCAGCCAACACTCACATTAGTCTAGGGTGTGTGTCCAGCACAACCTTAACGACCAAGGACAATTAGTATGAACAACATGAATACATAGTTCCACAATCGAATCACATATTCAATGACATATATCAGATGTTCAAACCAAAGGACAACTTAATAACTTTATGAATACATTGGGAATTACATCATCTATGATTGCCTCTAGGGCATATTCCCAACAATCGGATCAGAGGATTTTGATTCCGAAGACGAAGACGCGGACGCCTTCGAAAGGAAAGTTAAATCTTTTCAAGAGGGATTCCATGAAGTGCTAATGGCAAAACCAGCTGATACCACGGATGCCGGCAGCCAGGAAAGCCCTAAAACCCCTCCGCCAGAGGAAGAGAGAGAAGACGGAGAAACTTCTCCGGTATTTCCCAATGTTAAGGAATTGACAGAAGATGAGCCTGTCAAAAAACCTCCCTCTTCCAAGAAAAAGCATCGTGCTGCTAAGAAACTCCAATACAAAATCCGGAAGAAAAAATCAGCTGATCAAGCCGATGAAAACCTGGAAGTAGGAGATGCTAGCGGAACAAAAGCTGCGGAGAAGAAAATCAAAGAAATCCTTGTTCCACCAATGACGGAACATGAAGAGCAAGAGCTGTTGCAAACGCCAGTGGGAGCAAATGAAACCCCTGAGATGCTGGAAGCCAGGAGACAAGCTTTCCAAAGGCAACAGCAACATCTACTCAGATCTCGGCAACACCTCCAAAAAACCCAGGATGACATTAAGCTCATGAAGGAAGAAATAGAGGAGTACGAGAGAAAGAATAGATCTGGCATTAAACCTACAAGGTTACCCGGAATCGTAAGACCGAAAGTACTGACGCCAAAAGAAAGGTTTCATAACCCATCTTGGCAAAAGCAGGTAAACGGCAAAGATGCCAGAGGCGAACCAATTTATAAAACCGCAGCAGAAAACGCGGAAGCAGCATTCGCCATCCTGAACAATGATCTGTACTCCAATGGTGAAAAACTTCAAGGGGTGTATGCTTTCCTAGGAAAAGCATTGCAACAACAACATCGGGCCCAAGAGCGATCAGGAAGACTACAGGATAACTCCGCCCTATGCAAAACAGCTACTTGCGCTGCTGGAGCACCTGGACCAGAAGAACCTGGAGATTCAGACAATTCAAAGGATAAAAAAGAGGATCCGAGAAAAGACAAGAAAAACCCCGACAATAGGGATGAAGCGTCCCGAACCGGATCCCATCCCCCGAAAGGTGGACTTAAAACCCACGATCGGGAAGAAAAATACCGGAATAACGGCAAAATAATGCCACCTCCGGGAAACCCAGCTGAGAAAGCCGGAAGATACGATACACCTCACAGGCGTGAGAGATCCCGGACACCCCCTAAGGATAAAGAAAGGAACAGGAGCAGGACTCCGCCTAATCCAAAAGGACGTGATCATGGAAGAGATAGGTACAATCCCGGAAAAACGCGCCCGCGCAACAATGGAAAAGAAAGGAGTAGATCCCCTTCTGTCCATTCAGCCGGAAGATATTCCACACATATCGATAGAGCGGAAAAGGATGATCTATACTTTGGTCCTAAGTGTTTCACTGACAGGATCCGAAGGATAACCCTGCATTCTGGCTTCGCCAAAGTTGGTCCAACCTACCAAAAATATACCGGTAGCACAAACCCGGACACCTGGCTCTCAGACTATTATACAGCCGTCCAAATCAACAATGGGACAGACCTGGAAGCTGTAAAGTTTCTTCCCCTAATGTTATTGGACGGAGCCAGAGATTGGATCAATGGATTACCATCAAGAACTGTCGACAGCTGGGATGATATGGCTAGAGTATTTACTCAGCATTTCCGGGGAACATATAAACGCCCGAACAGCATCAACCAGCTGAACCGTTGCACCCAATTCGAGGATGAACCATACGTAGATTTCATCTCCAGATGGACAGCAATGAAGAATAGTTGTTCTGGAGTAACTGACGTACAAGCAATGCATGCTTTCGTCAATGGCCTAAAACCCGGGATTGTACCGTTCATGGTTGGTTCCAAACAGCACAAAGATCTCGGATCTATGCTTACAACCGCCAATGAGCACGCTGCAGCCGAAGACGACATCAGAGCAAGAGGAGGCAATATCGATACACTGATACTTGCTAAGAAAACTCCTCGTTCTGACAAAAAGGGAACTCCAGAAACAACGACAAAACCCAAGGAAGTCAACATAGCCTTTGGAAGCGAAAAAGGGAATAAGTGGAAAGGACGCAGCCCAGATCCAATTAATTACACTCCAGAGGAGTGGGAGAGGATTAAGTCGGAACCTTGTGTCCACCATTCACAATTTGGGAAACCCACCCATACAAACGCACAATGCCGGCTGAATAAGCACATGAAAGGCAGTGCAGGATCCGGAAATAAGGGGAAGGGTTCCAAAAGGAAACCCGCCAAACAAAAGCCAGAAGCTGACAAAGAAGACAGTGAATCGGACACTGATGAAAAAATACAGGAACAACAGCGAAAGGGCGAACCCAAATTTCCGAGAGTTGATGGAGAAGCAATGCTAACATTTCTAGCAACTCCGTCAGCAAAGGTGGCCAAAAGAACACTTCGAGAAATAAACGCGGTTGTTCCGGCAACCCCGAAATTCTTGAAGTACTCCAACACACCAATTACCTGGGATCAGTCTGATCATCCCGGGAATATCCCTGAACCCGGCACACAAGCTCTTGTCGTAAGCCCTATTGTCCAGAACACTAGGCTAAGAAGAGTGCTGATGGATGGAGGATCCAGCATTAACATAATGTACTTGGATACACTGAAGCATCTGAAGATTTCCGAGTCCCAGCTCAATCACAGCAACATACGCTTCCACGGTATTGTCCCTGGCAGACAAGCACGGTCCCTAGGAGAAATTTCCCTAGATGTCACCTTTGGAGATAAAGATCATTTCCGGCAGAAAAAAGTATCCTTCGAAGTAGTGCCGTTCGAAAGCGTATATCACGCAATACTCGGACGTCCAGCTTTCGCCAAATTCATGGCAAGATCCTGTTATATTTATAACAAGCTGAAAATGCCAGGGCCAAAAGGAGGAGTAATCACCATAGCTGGTGATTTTAAGCTAGCAAATGAGTTGGAGAAAGAAAACGCCCTTTGCGCTCAAAGAGTCATAGCAAAGGAAGAACTGAAGGAGTTGGCCAAGGAGGTATCGCCGACAGAAATGCCGGCAGGAAAAGAAACCCGGAAGCAAACAGACAGCTTCAAGGCATCCGAGAATACAAGACAGGTAATCCTAGACCCCAAAGATCCGACAAAATTCGTCGTTGGAGGGACTGGGATGACCGACAAATAGGAAGGCGAGCTCATCAAGTTCCTCCGTGAGAACTGGGATATTTTTGCCTGGTGTCCAGCTGACATGCCAGGCGTACCCAGGGAACTTGCTGAGCACCAACTCAAGGTGATTCCAGGATCAAAACCCGTTAAACAAGGTCTCCGTCGATTTGACGGAAGAAGACGGAAGGCTATTGGCAAGGAAATTATCCAGCTTTTAGCAGCGGATTTCATCCAGGAAGTAATCCACACTGAATGGTCCGCAAATCCGGTATTAGTACCGAAGAAAGACACTACTGCTCTTAGAATGTGTATAGATTACACAGGCTTGAACAAATTGTGTCCAAAAGATAGGTTTGCGTTACCGCGAATCGATCAAATAATAGATGCCACTGCAGGCTCTGAGCTTTTGTGCTTTTTGGATGCATACTCCGGGTACCACCAAATACGCATGAAAAAGGAAGATCAAATTAAGACTTCTTTTATAACCCCGTACGGGACGTATTATTACGTAACCATGCCATTTGGCCTGAAGAACGCAGGTGCAGCCTACCAGTGTTGCATGCAACGTTGCTTGCATAGTCAGATGGGCAAAAATGTCCATGTTTATGTGGACGAAATTGCTGTTGTAACCAAGGAAAAAGATACGCTCCTTGAAGATCTGCAAGAAACTTTCGAAAACTTGCGCACTTACAAGATGAAGTTAAATCCATCTAAGTGTGTATTCGGGGTTCCTTCAGGAAAACTTCTGGGTTTTATCGTTTCTCATAGAGGAATAGAAGTTAACCCGGAAAAGATAAAAGCCATCTTGAACATCTCGAAGCCTACGTGCGTAAAAGATGTCCAAAGATTGACGGGTTCCGCCGCTGCCGTCAGCAGATTTATTAGCAGGCTGGGGGATAAAGCCCTACCACTCTACAAGTTGCTGAAGAAATCCGACAAATTTGAATGGACAGAAGAGGCCGATGCAGCGTTAACCCAACTAAAGGAAACTTTGATGAATGCTCCGATTTTGGCATCCCCAAAAGACGAAGAACCCATGTTATTATACCTTACGGCTACAAACCGGGTTATTAGTGCCGTAATTGTTGTGGAACGGAAGAAGGATGAGCAAAGCATACCAGATCAGCATCCGGTATATTACATAAGCGAAGTTTTCTCCGAATCCAAACAAATGTACCCGCATTATCAGAAACTGGCATATGGTGTGTTTTTTGCATCTAGAAAACTGCGCCATTACTTCCAAGGGCATTCCATAACAGTGGTATGTAAAGCACCACTAGGGGATATAATAAACAATGCGGAGGCAACTGGCCGGGTAGCCAAATGGGGCATCGAGCTAGCAGCCTTTGACATTAAGTACCAGCCAAGGACGGCAATAAAATCCCAGGTTTTGGCAGACTTTGTCGCCGACTGGACGGAAGCAATGGAGAAAACACTAATGCCGGAGTCCGAGTATTGGATCATGCACTTTGACGGATCCAAGATGAAGGAGGGCGCTGGAGCTGGTGTAGTTTTGAAATCCCCAAAAGGCGATACAATGGAATACGTATTGCAAATACACTTTAACGCCAGTAATAATGTGGCAGAATACGAAGCTCTGCTTCATGGCTTGCAAATTGCAAAGGAAATAGGAGTAAAGCGCATATTGTGCTATGGAGACTCGGATTTAGTATAGCATCAGCTTAACCAAACTTGGGACGCAAAAAGCCCTATAATGGCCGAATACAGAAGAACGGTGGACGAATTCGCCATTTGTTTCTTTGGGTTCGAGGTACTCCACATCAAAAGGGAGGAAAACTGGAACGCGGATGCGTTAGCCCGCATGGGATCAGAAAGGGTAAAAACTCTACCACCAGGGGTATTTGTTCAGCACTTGCATGAGCCATCCATAAAGGATGGAGATGTTGATTATCCCCTGGTTTCCGAATCCATTGAAGTTATGCTCGTTAAACCAGATTGGATGATTCCATATTTAAACTTCTTAGTTAATCAGAAGTACCCGGAAGAAGCAGATGAAGTCTTGAAAAGACAAATACAGCGTCGATGCAAAGGATACACGGTAATTGATAACTACCTGTATAAACGCAGTACTTCCGGAATCTTTTTGCGGTGTATCTCACCAGAAGAAGGAAGAGAAATACTGGAAGAAATCCATGCCGGAGATTGCGGACATCATGCTCAATCAAAAAGCATCGTTAAGAAAGCATTTCGAGCGGGGTTTTTCTGGCTAACAGCCAAGACAGACGCTGAGCACATAGTTAATACATGTGCAGGGTGTCAATATTACGCCAAACAGACTAATTTGCCGGCCCAAGCTCTTAAAACTATCCCCATTACGTGGCCGTTTGCGGTCTGGGGGCTAGATATGATGAGACCGTTCAAAACTGCAAGAGGCGGACTTACTCATTTGCTAGTAGCAGTGGATAAGTACACCAAATGGGTGGAGGCCAAACCTATCAAAAAGGTGGATGGTGCAACTGCTAGAAATTTCATCATCGACTTGGTGATGAGATACGGTGTGCCACACAGCATAATAACCGACAACGGGACAAATTTCTCCATCGGAGAGTTGGCAAGATATTGCCGACAAACGGGAATTCGCCTAGATCTAGCATCTGTGGCACACCCGCAATCCAATGGACAGGTTGAGCGAATGAATAGCTCAATCCTGCAAGGAATACGCCCAAGACTCGAAACTCCTCTTCACAGAGCGGCCGGAGCATGGGTAGAAGAGCTACCTTCCGTGATTTGGAGTATAAGAACGACGCCAAATAGGTCGACTGGGCAAACCCCGTTTTTCCTAGTTTACGGCGCGGAAGCTATTCTCCCAACAGATATGATCCATGATAGTCCAAACGTGCAAGATTTCGACGAATTAGATGCCGAAGAAGCACGACAGGATGCCGTTGATCTCCTAGAAGAGGAACGAGAGATTGTGCTTCAAAGATCCGCCATTTACCAGCAAGGTTTGCGACGTTACCATAGTCGGAAAATCAGGCATCGCTCTTTTAAAGAAGGTGACCTAGTGCTGAGGTTGGTGCAGAAAAGGAAGCATAAATTAGCCCCAGTATGGGAAGGGCCATTTGTCATAAGTAAAGCCATGAAAAATGGATCGTACTATCTTGTTGACATTCGAGATACGGAAGATGATCCCGAGAAACCGAATCGCAAAAGAAAGAGAAAGATAGATGATGAGCTAGGAGAGACAAAAAGGCCTTGGAGCATCCAGCAGTTACGTCCCTTCTATACTTAGTTCAATATCTATGTAAACATCTTTTGAGATCATGAAATAAAGTCATTGGAATTCTGATATCCATGTTTTTACAAGTTCACTATAGTACAAAGCATGATTTCACCTTATCTATTTCCCAATGATCTTACAAAATACTCAATGTAAACCCGAATTGTGCATGCGTGCTCGGCGTTAAAAAAATGAATGATTTCAGCCTGCTAATGGCTAAAGGAAACTCGGATTGTGCCTGCGTGCCCAAGTTTCAAGAAAGTTCCTTACAAATCTCTAAGCATTATCTGATCGAATGTATGTTGGGAACTGGAACTAGTTAGTAAAAATGCCTTTAGCATGATCCATGTTTCTGAGTTTTAACTGATTGGTTATACCCAGTTACTCGACATGACGATTCATAATGCTATCGAGCCATTTCAAACACTAAAGACAGTGAAAACACATATGCCAGAGAACTTAGAAGATAAAGGAATAATTAAACCCGACAATCTTGCAATGAATTTCATAATTCAAAGCTGCAAAAGGCGGAGTTCTTGTTTTGACAAACGAAATAGAAGCGTTACAATATGAATTACATTGTAAAAATAGCGCTCCTATTATACAAATCCACCATCCAGGTTAAGTGCAGTCCTTCAAACATCCGAGTCTTCCTCGCTGCTTTCATCTTCGGGGACTGCGGGAACCTCTTCTTCTGGATAAGTGATAGAAATGTTAACCATGGAAGCAATCTTGGTGGCGTGACCTTTGACTTCATCAAAGATGGCGGTTCGCTGATTTTCTGTATACCCTTGAGGGACACCAGATGCCACGCGCCAAGATTTCGCATCAGGATAATGCAGACGCACAAGGCCTAGGGCCATGCGTGCACCACCTCGTGCAGCGGAACGTAGGATGAATTCCTTTGATCCCGCAACTTCCATGATGGCACCCGGAAGTTTGTAAACTTCCGAGAATTCTATAGTACTTGTGGGAAGGAATTTGTTAATCAATTGCATTCCTGCATTTCTGATTGCATTCCATACCTCCCCAAAAGCTCGGATTTTCTCAATCCGACAAATTCCTGGAATATTCCCTGTTTTGATGACAAAAGCAACCAAAAAAGTTTAGGCCACAAAATACGGAAAATAAGACATGGAGAAATTGGTAAAAGGAACTAACTTACCAAGAACCTTATCAATTTCGGTGCCTTCTTTCATGCGCGGGAATAGCATACTTTCCAAATCATGGATAATAGATTTATCTTCCGCCGCTTGCAAAGAAGCCTTGGATTGAGCAATCCCAAGGGCCAGATTACTGGCTTCCAGGTCTTCTTGAACTTTCATAAGCTCCTTGCGAAGGCTCGAGTTTTCTGCACGGAGCCGAGATGCATTGATAGCGTCCTTCGCTACTTCTTTGGCTTTAGCTAAAGCAGCTAGAGGACACAAAAACATTTCGAGTTTATGAAAATTCGGGAAAAATGTTATCCGGATAAAAACTGCAGAGAATAAATACCTGTTGTTTCAGATAATTGTAGCTGAGATGACGCCAGCTCGTTGCTTTTCAACTCAATAATAGATTGAAGGGTTTTTACTTCTCTATTCTTGAGATTAAGATTCTTAAAAACTTCAAAGTTTATGGCATCTGCGGAATGCTGAACACGGAAATGAAAGCCAAATGCTTAAGTATGAACAAGCATACAAAGAAACATTAAGAAGAATTCAGGTTTTCAACTTAATGCTTGGGGGCTAGAAGTATCACCTGGCTCATTTCTCGCAAGTCGGCCAAGGTCTCGTTGAATTCTTTGGCATATTCCGAGAAAAGAATCCCAACGTGATGAAGGCCATCTTGTATGACCTGGCGAGGGGAAAATATAATATCATTGCGAACAACTAATCCGCCTTGTGGCCAAGGACGAATTAGAGGGGCAGGAGCGAAGAATTTTTTAGCCTCCGGACGAATATATCCAAGGTCGTCGAACGGTTCTTCCTTTATCCGGATGTTACTGTCCAAATTGGAGATGGGTTCGTTTCCAGCAGATGACCGGAGATTTCCACCCGTCTGTGTTTCCGTTCTACCCCTCAGGCCCATGGCCGCAGAAGAAGATTCTTCTTTGATAGCAGTCTTATGTTTCTTCAGCTTCTTTGTCTTCAGAGGAGTTGGGGCAAGACTGAAAGAAGAATATCCGAGAGTTAAAAATCTCGAAGAACTGAAGGAGAATGACGATTAGGGAGGCTCCAGTAAAATACCTGGATGTGGCAATAGGAATTCCGTCAACAGTCACCGTATTGCCAAAAGTCTCCTGTTTTTTACGTTTCCGATCATTATAAAAGCTAGCATGTAATTTGCTAAGCTCGATGTCGGAAGCAAGATCAGCTCCTTCAAGTTCATTGAACTAGGAAAGAATTCACGTTATGTCGAAAGTCAGAAAAAGAAGCCAATCTGAAGAAAACTGGAAGCAAGGAAAGTATAAATACCTTAGGCGCCAGATTCTCCACGTGATAAATTGCCAGATTTTCTTCAATCTGACTGCTGGTGGCGACCAGTTGGTGAAGTCGTTTTATAAAATCATTTTTGGTATAAGCCTTATCTGTTCCTCTCATGCTATCTTCTGGTCCTTGGTATTCGCAAAGGAGCCGGGAACGAAAAGAGAGAGGTTGGATACGACGTCCGAACCAGCACAAAACGGTATCCTTCCCAGTGAAAGAAGGCTGAGAGGAAGTAAGTTTGGCGATGCGCCGCTTTATCTTCATCAGGTTTTCTGGCAAATTTTCTACTGCTGCAACTGTCCAACTCTCGCGAGGAGTAGCGGCAGAATTAACAAATGGAGGAACCCCGGTTTCTTTGCCTGGGAATGGAATGTCCTGATGATAAAAGAAAGAACCTAGCCAAGATTGGACAGGTTCCGGCATTTTTATCTTTGGATACCAGTCCTCTCTAAATTTCCTGAGGGTGAAAGATATAGTTCCACAGATAGGCGAAATACCATCTGTGATGTTATGTTTTACCTCAAAACAATATTGCCAGAAATCTAGATTAGGGGTTATCCCGAGATATCCTTCGAAAAGGGCTTGGAAACTGGCTAAATAGAGGATGGAATTCGGAGAGAGGTTATGTGGTTGAACGCCATAAAAGTTAAGGATGTCTAGAAAAAAGGCGGAAGGAGGGAAACCCATACCTCTCGCGATATGAGAGGTAAGGAGGACGCGTTCTCCGTCTTTTGGCTTGGGCTCGGGTTCACCTTCCGGGTTCCGCCATTTGCCTTTAACTATTAATCCCTCCTTTGACATCCGCCGAAGAAGGACGAGAGGAGTATTACTCGGACTCCAGTTGCCGACAAACTCTGTTTCTTCGTTGGCTCCGGTAGCGAAGTGCTCATCGTCACGGGATTGGATCTTGTCCTCCGCCGTTTCGGGAGCAAACGGCGGGGAGGGAGCGGAGCTTGAGCCCGCAGCGTTCGCGGCGGCGGAAAGATCCTCTCCGCCCGCCGCAGAAGCCGCTGTCTTTTCCGGCTCGTCGCCGGCGTGCCTTGGAGACCCGAGCTGCGGATCCAGATCGTTGATTATGTCGTCGACGGTGAGCGCGGCGGAGCGAGTGGGAGACGACGGTGAGGTTGCCATTTGGTGGCGGCGCGGTTGCGTTCGTGTGCTCTGGGTGCGTTCGCGCTCTCGGGAAGGTTCTTCGCTCGGGAGCTTGTGCGCAGCAATGGCGTGATAGTGAGAGTGCGGAAGGTTTTTGACGAGGACGAAGACGGCTATTTATAGCCAGAAATCCGTCAAGATACGTGCCAACGGCTATTTTGACCGTTGGATGATCAACGCGTGTCACTCGCTGGAAAATCCGGGAAATGAAACGACAGGGTAATGATGGTTATCTCCTCGTTTCCCGCGAGAATCTGTCAGAGATATGTTTCTGGGTTTTCCGAGTAAAACCCAAACGTCCCTTACGTCAGCATGATTAAGTGCGCTGACGTAAGAAGTTCCTTCTCCACGAAGGATCGTGAGAGAAAAGCCGGATTTTCAGGATTCCGAGTTTCACATTACCATCTTTTTCAGAAGAAGAATAAGAAGAATCAAGACTGTTGATTGAAATTTCTCGGACAAAGCACATTTGGCGGAAGACGGCAAATCAGAGTTTTAATCCTTCTTGGGGGCTACTGTCGGATATATACCGTATAGGGGTATATAAGATGGTAGTGAAAGTGCCTAGTTACCAGGGTGGCCCAAGTGGTAGTGGGCTGTGGTCCATTGGGCGGCCCAGTAACCTGACGCATAGAAGCCGGATTCTAGAAGAACCCGGATCACGGCCCATGTGATCTGGCTTGGAGGAGAAGACGGATTCCTTACTTTCCAAGTTATTGCTACCGTAGTCTTCTAGGTTTCCTATTCTGTAAGCCCTAATCCGGCTATTATATAAAGACGTACGGGAGATAAACAAACCAAACGAATAACAGAGAAGATATAGACCAACTCGCCGAGAAGTTGATCCTCCGCGAGTAGCTAGATCCAAAACCTCACATTGTAATCCTGTTTCGAGGCTTTAGTCCTGATTAGTGAGAAGTGCAGGAGTAGGCACGTCGTACTGTCGCGACGTACCGAACCTGGGTAAATCCTGTGTTTACTGTCTACCACGCGATCCCGTTACCCCACGTCTCTACCGTAGTCTCATGGCACCCTCGTCTATGAAAACTACTACGATGTCTCGACACGGTTAGATAGATGACAAGCGGTGTTGATGGCTTCGGCCCAAAAGTTATACGGGGATTTAAACTCGGCCATCATAGTTCTTTCCATATCAATAAGTGTGCATTCTTCATCTCCTCTACACCATTTTGTTGAGGAGTGTACGCAGCGGAATATTGATGTCTTATCCCCTTTTCACTCAAGAATTCATCCATGGTGTAGTTCTTGAACTCGGACCCATTGTCACTCCTAATTGACAAGATCTTGGTGTCATATTGGCGTTGCACTTCCATGGCCCAAGATATGAACCTTTCTTGAGTCTCACTCTTCCTCTTGATATAGAATACCCAAGTGTATCTTGTATAATCATCAACAATCACCAAACAATAATTTTTTCTACCGAGACTATCATATGTGGGAGGCCTAGATAAGTCCAAGTGAATACGCTCAAAGGGCCTTGTTGTGGAGATGATTGATGTCTTGGGATGATTCTTCTCATGCATCTTTTCCGGCAATACAAGACCTACAAGGGCGATCTTTGTTAAAATTCACACTTGTTAGTCCTACCACGTGCTCACCGTTCACAAGAGTTTGTACATTTCTCATACCGACGTGGCCCAAGCGGCGATGCCAAAGCCACCCCATGTCGGATTTATCCATTAGACAAGTGGCGATATGTGTAGTTTCTTTCAAGAAATCCACTATATACATACCATTTTCCACAAATCCAACAAAGGCTACTTTAAGATAAATGGTGTGAAGAACAAGCACGTGATGTCGCCCAAATACACATGTAAAATTGCTTTCACAAAGTTGCAAGACGGAAATAAGATTATAGCCAAGGGACTCAACAAGGAGGACTTTCTCAATGGATGAATCCGGAGAAATGACCACCTTGCCATGTCCCAATACCTTAAGTTGTGAGCGATCACCAATAGTTACATGAGCAAATTTGAGGAGTTGGACTTTTAAGTCATTCAACACTTCCTTGCTTCCGGTCCTGTGTGCGGAACAACCACTATCAATCATCCATGATGTTCCTCCGGAAGCACAACCCTACAATGAATCAACTTCTTTTCTTAGGTACCCATTTTTGGATGGGTCCTTTCTTGTTAGTCACAGGGGTAACCCAAATAGCATACTTGTAATCATCACCATATGAGGTGCCAACATATTTTTCATAAACATGACCATCAATAGATTTAAGAAGCACATATGATGGGTTATACTTTCCTGCAAAGTAGTTGTGAGTAGTAGTGTTCCTAGGAACAATACTCTTAGAAATCGTATCAAACTCATCTTCATCATTAGCCAACTCCCCTTCCTTCACAAAAATAATAGAGTTAGTGGTGGGAGTTGACTTCTTCTTGTAGGCCACCTTGGATGTTGAACCAAAACCAAGGCCTTCCTTGCCATAACTCTCTTTTGACTACTCAAAAGATCATTAAGGTTCTTTTGCCCTTGGATGCATGTGGCAAGACCTTTGTTGAGTTGTGCCTTCAACCTATTGTTCTCCTCAATGAGAGTTTCCTTGACACACAAAGGTTTAGTAATACAAGAGTGTTCATCTACTTTTTTTAACCCTTTCAAGGTTTTGAGCTCATTTGAAATTGTTCGATGATCAATTTTAAGCTGATCAAAATCCTTAATGAGTTCATTGTAACCTTGGTTAGTTGCATCATTTAAGTCCATGAATTTCGTTAACTTAGAAAAAGCATTCTCACAATCAAGTTTTACTTTAGCTATGTCAATTGCAAAGGTTTCCTCTATGCTTTCTCTAAAGCAATGTGATTCATCTAGAGCTTTCTCAAACTCCTAATTTTACTAGCACCATCACGAGCAAACTTTTCAAGTAAAGTTATTTTCTCCTCATGTTCATCAATGAGGACATGTGCCTCACTTAATTGATCCATGAGAGATACAAAGATAGATTTAGTTTCTCCTTCTAGTTTCTCCACAAAGTTTATCAAGGGGTTTTCCTCGACACAATTTAATAGTGAATGAGTAGAAGAGTTTGCAAGTTTGACTGTAGGAGTCACCTTTGGGGATATACCCTTGGCCATGAAGCACTTGTGACTCGAGGGACCCTTGTTGTCATTAGGGTTGGAGAAGAGAGAGCTTAAGTTAGGAGGTACGACGCCCCTAGCCATGGCCGCCATACCTACTTGTTCATCATCACCATCACTCTCTTCACCACCGGACGTGTACTCAACTTCTTTTGCAATCATTGCCATAGGAGGGCCTCTCTTGATGAAGTTCTTGGACTTGGGAATGATGGTGGATTTCTTGATAAGTCTTCCACCATTTTCAATTCTACTCTTGAAGGGGCACTCAGCAACAAAGTGCTCGGTATCTCCACAATTGAAGCAAGTCCTTGCCGTCTTCACGCTTGAGACTTCTTTTCCCTTATTATTGGTGGCATTTGATCTAAAATATCCTTTCTTCCACCACTTGTGTTGAGCAAGGGCCAAGCATTCTTCATGTGATGTCTTCATCTCTTTCTCAGAGACCTCATGTGTGGATCCACCATCATCACTTGAGTCATTATCTTCATAGGGGATGGCCTTGGCCTTCAAAGCAAGAGATGGTTTCTTCATTCCGTTTACACGGGCCATGACATCATCGGATGTTTGCTTCATGACTTTTAGAGTGATGAAGAGACCCAAAACATCATTGGGGGATAGATCCAAGTAATCGGCCCTTGATTGCACATTCATCACCATGTTTTCATTGTATGTAATCAAGGTGAGTAGAAATTTCTCCTTGACCCAATCATCCGTAAATCCTTGAAGCCACAATCTCTCATGTCATTTACAAGAGCCTTGAGTCTTCTAAACATGTCTTCAATGTTCTCTCCATCACCCAAAAGGAAGTGTTCAACTTTTCTTTGGATGATTGACTTCTTGGATCGTTGAAGATTGATGTTGTCGTCATACATATCGACAAGGCAATCCCAAACTTTCTTTGCACTTGAGAAGGACCGGATGTGCTCAACTCCTTCCTTTTCCATTGCCTTCTCCAACATGTGCATGGCATCAACGTCGAGTTGCTCATTTATGATGTCACTTGAGCTTATGTTCTTGGGGTCCTTTGGCTCATACCCCTTATCAACAATTCTCCATATTTCCATTCAAGAGCTGCACATGTAAGACTTCATGGAAGCTTTCCAATTAGTAAAACGATTCCTATCTACCATAGGAGGTGGACCAATATGATTAACATGTGGATGTTGAACATTTGGAGCATTGTTATAAGCAAAGCCAAAAGAATTTCCACCACTACCACTTTCGGGTGCCGATGTTGCGGACCCTTCCTTAGATGGAATGGGGTTTCCATGTTCATCAAAGACAACATTTTCTCTAGATCGATTAGATGAAGATGCCAATTCCTTTATTAGTCCCTCCATATTTTCTCGGAGCTATCAATCATAGCTTGGATTAGCTTTTGAATCCCCTCCATGGTGACGGGATCATTAGCCATCCTTTCCTCCTCTTTAGGCGGTAAAGCCCTTAATAAAGAGACGAGGTTCTTATACCAATTGAAAGATCGAGAGGTTAACTAGAGGGGGGTGAATATGTTAGCTACAAAATTTAGCTTCTTTTTCGATTTAAAAAGATAGTGCTCAAATATAGATTGTCTAGATTATGCAACTAGGTGAACAATCCTATATGTTGAGCAAGTACAACTAGTACAGATGAATATATAACTAAGCTAGTAGCAACAAGTAAATGTAGGTTGAGGAATAACCGAACACAATGATGCGGAGATGTATCCCGAAGTTCACTTCCCAATGGAAGCTAATCTCCGTTGGAGCGGTGCGGTGCCACCAATGTGGAAGACTGAGTAGCCCTCAAATGGCACACCGTATCTCCTTCGAGTCCTTCCACCGATGTGGAGAGACTCGAATCACTATGTTGCCATTGAGGTTGACAACTAGAACCTTTACAAGGATGAGGCACACTCCACAATTTTGGAGGGTCCTCACCAAATCCCGAGAGCCACCAAGACTTCGAGAAACAAGATCCACGAGCACAAGAGCTCCGGGGATATCAACAAGGCTCCGAGCTCCGATGAGCTAATAGCAACAAGGTTCTTGGCTCCGATAAACTAAGAACTACAAGATCCCAAAGGGATGAGTGGGTGATTTCTAATCGGCTTGGTGGAGTTGTAGATCGGGGATGTCTACTCCAAATCCCAAAGTATCACGAGTTTTGGTTGGGGATTTGGGGAGATGCTTGAGCTTGAGCTTGGTCAATCAATGGTGGAGAGAGTGAGTTTAATTGACACTTTCTAGAGGTAGAGGATGAGCTCCTTTTATACCGGAGAGGAAGAAAACGGTCGTTGGGGGGAATCCCCTCGCTGCAGCCCACCCCGGCCTAGGGGGCCGGCCAGGCCGGCTAGGGAGGCCGGAACAACACCTCGTTCCCATCCCGGCCTCGAGCCACTGTGGGCCCGGCGTCTCCCTTCCCACCCCGGCCTGGAGCTGGCCTGGCCTGGGGCCGGCGTGGAGACGCAGCGAGGCCGGGGCAGCGCCCGGAGCACCCGGCCAGGTGCCCGGCGTGGGGCCGGCGTGGGGCAAGCTGGGGCCGGGGCACCACCCGAGCAGCCCGACCTAGGAGCCCGGCCAGGCCGGCCAGGGAGGCCGGCTCCCCTGTTTTCTCTTCTCCTTTTCCCATTTCTTTTCTTCCTTTTCTCTTTTCTTTTCTTTCTTTTTGTTGTCAATCACATGGATGTCCATCGAAGTGTATGATTGTATTTCTCCGTGATAGGCTCTGAACATACTTAGGGAAACTATTAGATCTTCCATATGTTGTGATCAAACACCGAAAACAAGATTAGGGACAATGTCCTTTCAGAGTAGCCCGACAAACCTCAGCCCTCGAAGGCGGTTGCGCTTGCTCGCAGCAGCGACGCTTCTCCTCCTCATCAACCGTGCCGCCAATGCCGCACAGAGACGAGCCCATTGTCGATCTACCTACCGAAGAACAAATTCGAGAGATAATTCTTTCCGGGTCCTGCGGTAAAATGGCCCAAACCGCATATCAAGCTAAATTTTTGGGGACAGGGGGCTTATTCGGGATTTGCTAGAGATGGTAACCACATCTATATTCCGAATGAATCTACAAAATGTTCATATCTAGTATCAATCTATGTAATGCCTGAATGAGTTAAGATGAATGTGTTCTTCAGAATATTTCACCCTATTGAAGTATTGAGTACTGAATTTTACTACTTCTAAAACGATTGCCCATGTCAGACCGATATGTACCCCAAAATTTTATTTCAGGAGGAGCCTTCGGTACTGGCGTACTTGGTACTACTCCCTCCGTTCAATAATAGATGACTTGCATTTGTCTAGATATAGATGTATCTAGACACTAAAACATGTCTAGATACATCCATATATAGAAAAGTGGAAGTCATCTATTGTTGAACGGAGGGAGTATATCTTTGGCTGTCAAATGCAGAGGTTAGGTTTTGATCTTTACTCCACCTGCAAGCAGATAAAGGACACACGGAGAAACATGTTACCAAAAAATTCATGCACGTCGAGGACTGTTAAATATTCCATCTGAGGAGCCTTCTTTATGCAATTTGATGGGGTCTGATCATTCCTTTTTCTCCTCGATTCCTACCACTTTTAGGGCCAATTGGAAAAGTTGGCCTTAAGATTTTATCAGCAACTAGATACATACAGCTTAGGAGCATCGCATCGGTGCATTGAATAAAGCTACAGCTACATTTGCACATAGCTATCATAGCAACCAAGTTACAAAGAAAGCCTCCAGAACAGAATCTTGTGAATGAAAGCACTTTGAGCATCAGAATGGAACTAGAAACTTGCTCTAACAAGGATTTGGGAAGACGAAAAAACAAGTTTATACATAGACGAATATATTCCTAACGCGAGAAGCAACATGGAAAACACAGAAAAGTTATTGCATCACCTTATGAGAATCTCGTTTGCTTCCACTCAAGGATGCAAACTGCCTAACAAAATCTATTATTAAGCACAAAAATGAACACTGCGCCCAATGTAAAATTGCAAAGCTTGCAATGTCAGCAAGCTGTTAAGCCTCACTTCTTGCGGCCCTCTAGTGCCTTCTTCAACTCCTCACTCGCATCATTCTGTCCACTGGCTCCAAGCTCCTTCCCATTCCCATGGAGATCCGGCTTCAGAGGGAAAGGATGCTGCGGAGACGCTGACATCCCCGGCATCCTTCGAGCCTCGCCTTTACTGGGAACTGAAATAGCTCGGCTGACACCGATCTCGGCACGCAGACCCTCCACGGAATGACGCAGCATGATGCTCTCATCATTCAGGGCCTCCAGGTGCCTCTTGAGCAATGAGAATTCCTCTCCTTCAGCTGCAGGTGCGCTCTTCTTCCCCTTCTTGTCCCCTTCAGACTTCAGGTGTGAGCGCGGGGTGTGCTCAATTGTGATCTTGTTCATGACAAGTAGTGGCAGCTTGCTGACAGCCAGGCTCCCCGCCTTCCGTCCGTATCCGTCGTCAGCGAGCGCGGCCTTCAGCTCTGGTGGCACGCGCAGCCCCCACTGGAAGCGCAGGCTGGCCCTGTTCCAGAGTGGCAGCATGCTCCTGGTGGTGAGGCGCATCCCGCCCAGCAGCGCGCCCACCCCTCCGGCGCTCTTCCCGGCGGCCGCGACGTTCGCCGCGAAGCCGTTGCCGTTGAGCGTGAAGGCCTTGTGGCCTTCATGGTCGTGGTCGTCGCCGTTGGAGAGGTCGGCGAGCTTGTGCGGCGGCGGCAGCGCGGGGGGGTCAGAGATGGCCGGGGAGCGGACGGAGTTGGCGAGGGAGAAGTCCCCGATCCGGGGCTTGAAGAGGAGCTGGAAGGCGGGCGGGTTGGAGGAGAGGAGGTTGAACTCGGCGGAGAGGGCGAAGGGGGCGCGGATGGGGGAGCCGAGCGCGCCGAGGCCCGTGCGGACGGAGAGCGCGAAGGGCTGGAGCGGGTCGTTGGGGTGGTAGGAGAGGCGGAGCGCCGGGCCGGAGGGGAAGGCGGTGGAGAGGTCGAAGCGGAGGTCCTTGGCGTCGCCGCCGGCCGAGACGCCGGAGAGGAACGGCAGCCCGAGCACGCCGATGGGCACCTTGGCGCGCAGCAGCGGCTGGTCGTCGTCGCGGAACTTGATGGAGGCCTTCATGGTGGGGGTGGGGAGGGTAGGGTTAGGGTTCGGGGCGCCGGGGGATGTGGGGATCTCCTGGATTCGGGAATGGGAGGGCCGGCGTCTGCGAGGTATTTGAACCGCGGGGGCGAGGGGAATCGGGGGCGGGGATCACGCCATTTCGGGTGCCGGAGAGGGAGTCGGCGGCGGCGGCGGTCGCGGCGGCTTTTAATTGGGGGAGGAGGAGGAGGAGGGGAAATGAATTGAAATGGATGGGGGTGGAGGAGGATTGGGTTGGAGCTGGACGGACCGTTACCGTTATTTTCTCTCCGTTTACTGCCCACACGTTTGACGTTTCTACCGCTGATCACGTCGATGTGGCCGTTTTTAATCCAGGGAGTAAATCAGTACACTGGTGTATTTGAATGTGTAGCTGGTCCCTCATCCGCCTGTCAATTTGAAATAGTAACACGAAGACGTAGATACTCGCGGGCTAGGCGGATACGCTCCTTCGATCCTACCTTATGGGATGGAATAGACAATGATATGCATTGACCCGGCCGGGTTTCGTTGATAAAGAACCTGTGCAAATTATTTTCATGAATTATTGGAAAAAAAATATGTAAAGAATACCATATGTAGGGGACCAAGGGAAGGTGATGGTCTTAACATGTATGGGCGTGAAGGGAGGCAATGTTTCACAATCGTCTCAACATGTATGTGCGAAATGAAGATGTCATGCGTCGGAAGCCGGCTGGAGTCGTTTTGACCTAGCGCTCACGGGCGACTAGGGCTTCGCTTCCCTACGGCGTTAGTTCCACGCCGTTGAGTCTGTTTTTTCCCCGGAGACGGTTCCCGTGGGGGATTCTTACTCGATCCATCGGAGGTGGGTACCGTGGTGTGCTTTATTCCTAGGTTGTAGGGGCTTGAAGGCCTCGCGTCTGTTTCTGCTCCTGGTCTGCGTTGCGGCATGGCCGCGACTTCGGCTTCGAACTCAACTAATCAATCGGGGACAACTGCGGGGAAACACAAGATCCATTGACGATCTTCTACTGAGGCTGGGGATCGAGGTAGACGATCTCGATGACCTTGTTTTCGAAGTAGAGGATGTTCCGAAAGAAGGGATAAAGTGGATGGCTCTAGCTAGGGTTCATACAACGAACTCTTTCATTGTGTAAACTTTTGAACAACACATGCTCAACGCTTGGAGTCCGGCGCGAGAGATTAGGATAACATCTTTGGAGCCAACACTATTTACGATTCAATGCTTCTGTTTGGGGGGTTGGTTGAAGGTGGAGAAAGGAGGTCCTTGGTTATTCTGACAGAACGCGGTGGTTATCAAGCCCTATGACGGGTTTTCGGATCCAGACACCATTGACCTGAACCATCTTGTTGTGTGGATCCAAATCCACAAACTTCCAGTAGGATACCACAATGTTGCTCTCATCACCAACCTGACAGAAAAGAAAACGAAAAAGGTTATTTCTGTGGAGACGGACGTGCAAGGGGGCTGGCAATTTTGTGCGCTCAGTGTTAAAATTAATGTGAGGAAGACGCTCTCTCCTGTTGTCTCTATCTCTCGAGGTGGTCAAAGGGAAGTATACCAAATTAGGTTTGAGAAAATACCAAGGTTCTGTGGTGCATGTGGTTTGTGTGGACATACCCATCTCGAATGTGGCACATGAGAACATGTTTTTGAGGACCTCAAGTGGGGAGACTGGCTCAAAGCCCCGTGGAGTCTTGGCATGGGAGGAATCAAAGTGGCACTCGAGGAGACGGTTCTAGAGGCAATCGAGGTAGGATGCAAAACCAGGGGAGAGGTAGAATTCAATCGAGCAGAGGCGAGGTACCCCAGAGTTGGCGCCACAACGCATTACCTCTTGGGAACCTCAAGGAGGGTGATGATGCTGATCTAAAGGACACGGCCAGCAGTCCCATGAAAGACATTGATTGTGCTATGGTAGACACGGATCAAGGTGACTTTACTACTAAAAGAAGGTTGTTTTTAATGAACGAGAAGCATGCTGACACGGAAGATGTGGGACTGAGAGAGATTTCACCATCGTCCATGACTACAATGATACTGCACAAGTGGATCGAACAGAGGAAGGTACAATAAAAATTTCAAAGAGAATAAAGAAGGTAGAAGCTAACTCCACTTCACTAGGATCGGCGGGCTCCCGAGAGGAGTCCGTCTGGTCGCAATGAAAATACTAGTCTGGAACTGTCAGGAGTTGAAGAAAATCTTGGTAGTTCGTGCTCTCCTTGTTATCTTGGAGAGATCTGTCCATATATAATATTTCTTTTGGAAACACATTTGGACAGAAGGAGCGTGGATAAGTCGAAACGCAGAATCAAATTTGACAACATGGAGGTTTTTGAAAGTGATGGTCGATCTGGAGGTCTTTTGTTGTTGTGGCAAGGGGATCTAAATGTAACATCCAAAGAGGCACATCCTAACTATATTGACATAAGAATTGACGAGGGTTCTGACATAGCGTGGAGGTTCACTGGGTTTTACGGGGAACCGAGTGGTGATCAGAAGCATTTATCCTGTGACTACCTACGAGATCTTAATCAGTTGTGTAATCTCCCTTGGCTAGTAGGGGTGACTTCAACGGAATTCTTTATGGCTATGAAGAAAGAAGAAGGAAATATCAGACCCCACGTTGCATGCAAGCTTTTCGAGAAGCTCTTCTAGAGTGTAATCTGGCTGATATTGGCTATATTGGTGATATATATACATGGCGAAGGGGTCGTATTAGTGGGAGGATAGACTAATGTACATATAATCAATCTCTTTCAGATATTTTTTCCTAACATTTCAGTAACTCACGAAGGGTTTGATAAATCAGACCACCATCCCATTGTGGTTGATACGGAATACTATATGGGCTCAATCCCTGCTGGGCCTAGTGGGCGAAGACGGTTTGAGGCTCATTGGCTTTGCGAAGAATATGTCCATTCCATCATTGAACCATCTTGGCAGCGAGCGAAGATGGATCTTGGAGCCTCGTTTGCACAAGCCATGGGCGAGGTTCATAAAGCCTTTCATCGCTGGGACAAGGATACTCTAAAAGGTCCCCGAACGAAACTCCGGGAGCTTCAAAAATTACTCGACGAAGTCATGTCAGGACATTTACCCGATGAAGCCCTAGATAAGCAAAAATGGCTACAGATTGAGATTGAGGAGCTATTAGAAAAATAAGAACTCTACTAGGTCCAAAGGGGCCGAATCAACTGGTTGAAATTTGGCGACCAAAATACATCGTATTTCCATCAGACCGCTTCTGCCGAGACGGAAGTCTAATTTTATCAAAGGCCTAAAAAATGATGCGGGTGATTACATTGAGGATGAGGCCCTGCTTTAGGGTATTGCCTCTAATTACTTTAGTTCTCTGTTCTCTTCGGAAGTTCAAGAACCTTGCCCGATAGTTATCTCTAAGGTGAAAAAGCGGGTATCTCGGGAGTGCAATGCTCCTCTTACTGCTACTTATGACCGAGAAGATATGAAGAAAGCTCTTTTTAATATTGGGGACCTAAAAGCGCCTGGTCCCCGACGGACTTCATGCAATCTTCTATAAGAAATATTGACACGTCATCAGAGAGGATCTTACGAATGAAGTTTTATTGGCGCTAAATTCAAAACAAATTCTTGAAAGCTGGAATGGCACTACCATTGTTTTAATTGCAAAGGTCAAGGCCTCGGAGCATATTTCATAATTCTGACCAATAAGTTTGTGCAACGTGGTTTACAAGGTTATCTCGAAACTGATTGCAGCATGGCTGGAGCCTTTTATTCCGGATATTATTTCTCCCATGCAGAATGCTTTTGTCCCTCGAAGGCCGATTTATGATAATTTTCTAGTTACTTTTGAGAGCTACCATGCGATTAAAAACAGGAGGTCTGGAAGCTATGGCACATGTGCGGTAAAATTGTACATGCATAAGGCCTATGATAGGGTGGAGCAGAATTTTTTTAGGCTTATCATGATCCAGCTGGGGTTTGACGTTGGATGGGTAAATCTGGTGATGAATTGTGTCTCTTCGGTTAGGTACCAAGTGAAGCTAAATAACAACATCTCGTACTTTATTATTCCCTTGCGGGGTCTTCGACAGAGGGATCCCATTTCTCCATACTTATTCCTGCTGTGTGCGGAAGGACTTACCAGTTTGATTTCTTTTCAATAGTAACAAGGTATTCTTCATGGGGTCAAGGTCTGTAGAGAGGAACCTTCTATATCCCATTTATTATTCGCTGATGACTTTTTAATTCTTATGAGAGCAGATTTTATAAATGCAAATAGCCTCAAACAGGCCCTTGATGATGATTGCTCCTTGCCGGGACAAATGGTGAGTGTGCTAAATCAAGTGTGTTCTTTAGTCCCTGTACGGAGGTAGACAGAAGAGTGGACGTCTGCACTATTTTAGATATCATGACATAGGCTATTACCAATAAATATCTTGAACTCCCACCTCTAATTGGGGTGGACAGATTAGATTGTTTCCAGCACCTTATTGACAGGGTGTGTAAACTGCTGAGTGGGTGGAAGGAAAAGTTTCTCTCCTTTGGTAGAAAGGAAATTCTAATTAAGACGATTATCCAATCTATTCCGGTGTATGCAATGTAGGTTTTTAAGCTAGCCAAACAAGTTTGTAAAGGGATAACATCTGCAATATCCCAATTCTGGTGAGGAGACGAAGACCAACAAAAGCACTTGCATTGGTTTGCTTGGTGGATGCTATGTACTCCAAAAAATGAGAGGAGGTATGGGTTTCGTGGTCTTGAAAGTTTAAACATGGGAATGTTATAAAATCAAACTTGGAGATTACTTTCTGAACCCGAATCATTGCGTGCTAAAGTTCTTCGAGCCAAATATTACCACTCAGGAGATTTTCTTAATTGCCCCCTCAAAATAGGATGATCTTACACCTTGCGTTGTATTTGGTTTGGGATTCAAAGTTTTAAAAGAGGGCATATTTGGCGTGTTGGAAATGGTGAGAACATCAACATTTGGGATGATTGCCGGATACCGTCAAGTTCTTCGAGGAAAATCATGACAAGCAGGGGCGATGTTGTCTATACTAAGGTTTCAGAGCTCATTGATGTCAAGACTAGAGTATGGGATGAGGTGCAAATTAGGCAGATTTTTTGGCCAGACGCGGAAAGAATACTGAAAATCCCTTTGGCTGTCGGTATGATGAGCGATTTTTTCGCATGGCACCCGAAAAAACAAGGGTTGTTCTGTGTTAAATCGTCTTACCACGTAGACTGGGATTTCCAGCACATATGCAAACTAAGGCGCACCGGACAGCATGCTCCGTCGGGCCCTAATCCAGTCTGGTGTGGGCTTAATTTGGTCACTCAAAGTTTCTGCAAAAATCAACATCAATTGCTGGCGAGCGCTCCTGGGAGAAATTCCGTGTTACGGGGTCCTCGCAAATCATCATATGCCGATCTCTAGTCAATGCCCCTTGTGTATGTTGGATTATAAAAGCATTGTGCACGCGTTTTTCAGGTGTCCAAGAGCTAGAGATATCTGGGACATGTTTGGAATGACCGAGGTGCTTGCGAGCGCAAGGTTAGAAGAGGAGGGAGGTTCTCTGATGCTTGTGTCCCTTCTAATGAACACATCACCTGTTCCTAGGCTCCCGGAGGTCCGCATCTGTGATATTACAACCATAGCCGCATGGTATATCTGGTGGGAGAGACGGAAAGCAACTCACGACGACAAAGTCCAAGTTCCTAGGAAATCGGTTCAGTCAATTATGTGTCTAGCTATTAATTATAAACGGATAAAAACCTTGCGAGCAGTTCCTATTGAGCGTCATGGGTGTCTAAAACCCTCGGAGGAGTTTACTAAACTGAATGTAGATGCAGCTTATCAAGACGGAGGCTCGGGGGCTATCATTCGAGACCATGTCGGAGGCTTCATCTCGGGTGGTCATTGGAAACTGGATCATGTGGAGGACGCTGCAATTGCTGAGGCATGTGCACTTCACAATGGCCTCCCACTTACAGGTGAAATTAGCTGCAACAAAATTATGGTGGAATCGGATTGCATGGATGTGGTGATGATCATGCAAGAGGGGGGGTAATTCCCTAGGGCCAGCTGTGGCGATTTATGAAGGTTGGTCTTTCCTGTGTAGGAGCTTTGCTCATGTTAAATTCAGTCACTGTCCTAGGGAGTCTAATAGAGCAGCTCATGAGCTTGCCAAGTTTAGTAGGGAATACTATACCATTTGGCATGGGGATCCTCCTATATGTATTAGAGCTATTATAGCTGACGATGTAACCATTGTATAACTCTGTGGCCGCAAGTTTCAGACGCAGTGTTTTCCTTACCAGGGTATCTACGGGGACTGGAAGATTTTTAATGAGGCGGCTTGCTAGCTTTAATATATTGAGGTTTAAGTTTCAAAAAATAATTTGAAAAACAAAAACTAGGGACCATGCTTATTTTTTTCTCATGTGATTAATCTTCAAAATTTACAGGTTTATTTTTGTCTCCTCTATGTATCTGCATTTCGCCATCCCTTTTTAGCCTGGTTTGATTGTTGTCTTCATAGTTATCTTTTGTAATGGTTGTGTCAATTGATGTTGTTGTGCTAGTCTACCTCTTTTGAGATTTTAGGATGGGGACAAGCGCTGTAATGAACCTACAAAAGCCTGCACCCATTCTGGTCGCCAAAAATATAAAAAATAAAGAAAACTCCATGTCATTGTGTTATTTCGGTTTCATGAATTAACTTATGACCAACAAATTACATCATTCTTCTCAATTTGGCATCAACAGTTGTACATTTCATGCATGTGGGACATGGGTGGATGATTTTTTTACCTAAAACAAAATCTAAATTTTTGAGCTTTGTTGTAAAATGTTAAACTATGAGTAATGGGCAAGAGTATAAGTGTATGTGTGAAAGTGCAGTATGGTCAACTAGAGGGGGGTGAATAGGTTGACTACCAATTTTTCTTTTCTTTTCCTTTTAGTAGGGCTAAGCAAGATAAGATAAGGTTCTCTAGATGTGCAACTAGGTGAACAACCTATGTGGACAAGGTAAGATACGCAACGGAAGTAAAACGAAAGGCAACAAGATAAACCACAAGTGTAAACAAGGAGACAAGGATATGATTCCCGCAGTTCCTTCTCAATGAGAAGTACATCTATGTTGGAGAGGTGGGAAGCCACTTAGGCACTCCTCAATAGCACGGTTGTGCACACCTTATTCTCCTTGAGCTTCTCCGGTGAGGGAGATTCTTGTTTCCACTATGAGGTCGACTTGAAGGCGTTGACCAAACCTTTACATGAGCTCGAGGTCACTCGACAATATGGATGGAGGCTCTCAAGCAATCCGAAGCTTCTTGCAACAAGGTGGAAGCTACAAGCACAAGATCTACTAAGGTTTCTAAGCCTCAAGTAGGATTCTATATCTACTAGGATGTGGTGGATGGATTCGAAATTCCTTTGGTGGAAGTGTGGATCTAGGTCTCCTCTAGCTCTCCACAAAGTATGGGAGTGATTGGGTGGTTGGAGAGGGAGATCTAGGAGGGTGAAGCTTTCATTAATGGCTAGGATAGAGAGTGGGAAAAGATTGGAATTTATGAGGTAGGGGAAGGGATATTTATAGCCCTTCCCAAAGTGGCCGTTTGAGAAGTCCCCGCAACACCGGAGGCTCCGACGGTCTTCGTATGCGTGCAGCCGCGCAACTCAAATCCCTTTGCGCTGTGACCTGTGGGGCGGAGGCTCCGCCCACCAGAGGCACACCGGAGGCTCCGGTGGAGCCTCCACTCTTATCCAACAGAGCCCCACTTTGGCGGAGCCACCACCGGAGGCGCCACCGGAGGCCAGCCCCCAGTACGCCAGTGAAGAGGGCGGAGGCTCCGGTGGTTTCACCGGAGGTTCCGCCCACCGGATGTGCACCAGAGGTTTCGCTGGAGGTTCCGCTCTTATCCAACAGAGCACCATTTTCGCGGAACCTCCATCGGAGGCGCCACCGGAGACCAGCCTCCCAGCGGGCTAGTGGAGAGGGTGGAGGCTCCTGTGGTTTCACCGGAGGCTCCGCCCACCGGAGGTTCACCAGAGGGTCCGCCCTAGCCTCCGCTCGTATGCACCCGAGCGCTGTTTTGGCGGAGCCCACACCAGAGCCCGCACCGGAGGCCCGCACCTGGGCAGTGCTGGAAAAAGGTTGGGGCGGAGGTTCCGGTGGTTTCACCGGAGCCTCCGCTGCATGCACAAATCACTTCCCAGCTTTGTCATTTTGAGCTATTTTCAATCCCAATAAAATTGTAACCCATAGAGATTGTATCTTTGATGAACCTGGGCATTTTCATGTATAACAAGTGTACATTAGACCAATAGGTATGTTGTCATTTAATTATCAAAACGGAAGATGGTCTTTCATTCTCCCCCTTTTTGGTAATTGATGACAACATCCCTATTTGCATAATTAAATACACAACATGGACAGAGCTCCCCCTAAAGATATGCTCCCTTCATGTTGAGAGAATTAAACACAATGGATATATAAACATATGAATAATAGTGAGCACACACAAGTGATAGAATTAGGATAATACGTTCACGAGCTCACATTGCATATAACGAGGTTCACAACACATAATAATTTAACCAAACAAAGTTTCCAAATATAAAGCCAACTCTCTCAAGCAAGAGGAAATAAGCAAATCGAATGAAAATGCTTGAGAGAGACCCATGCAAATGCCCGATCCTAAATAGATATCTCTCCCCCTTTGGCATCAAGATACCAAAAGAGGGAGGAGACCGATGCTAACGACCCGAAGATCACTCGGAGGAGTTATCCATGCTCTGAGGGCGGGCGCGGCGGCGAGAGCTAGTGGTTGCTTCTCCAGGCTCCTCATCAGACCACTCAATCAGATTTCCCTTGGAGTCTTTGGCTTGCCACTTGTCCCAGTCGGTGATGCTAGGTAGGACCGGGGACTCCACGGATTCGCCACAATCACGACGAAGCTGACGTGCTGCCTGTGCTGCTGAGCCGTGCTAGAGCTCCCTGTCATAATGCTGCTCCCATTGATGCTGCTCAATCTTCTTGTTCACTCGGAACACTTTCTTGAGTGCCCTTGCCATCCACTTGAAAGCACTATTAGACGGAGGAGCACGAGAGGGACCAGCTGCTTCTTCCTCTTCTTCCTCATCAACAATGATGTGTGGCTTGGCCTTGCCTTTGCGAGAAGCAGGAGTGGGATGCAAGATAGGCTCGGTGTGGTCCTTGATGAGAATTTTCTTCTCCATGTGTGGGATCCAATTAGCATCATTAATAGGATCTTCCGGGAACTTGTCCTCCCACACATGCAAGATGATCTTCATGATGAAGGGCCCAAAGGAAGCATTCTTCCTATTGACAACCACGTGCCATAGCTCATTCCACAGATAATCTAGCACATCGAGCTTCTAAGTTGAACCGGCAAGCCGCTTCTCATGAGTAAGAAGCATAAGATTCTTGAGGAAGCCTTGGATCTCATCGGCATTCCCCGCCTTTGGGTTGATGGTCTCTCGATAGATGCGGAGCATGAAATCATAAGTGGAGTAGAGCCCCTTGACAAACCCAACAACAAATTTCTTCCAGTGATATAGAGGGGTGAGTTGATCCTTGGAGAGAGATTGAGTATTGATGTCATGAATACGGAACCATCCATTGTCAAACTCCTCGCCACCGGCAAACGTTCCATGATCCGGGTATCATCCAAGAAGAGTCCCAACTTCAGACCACTTGATAGTCAGCTGATGTCCCTTGGTCATCCAAATAAGATGACGCTCTGTCTCATTGGCGAGGTGCAGAGTGGCCAAGAACTCACAAACCAAACCTTCATCATATTCTTGTTGGACTTTCATGATGGGAGCAAGTCCAAATGCATCAACAATCTCTAGTGCCTCCCCAAAATACTTGGGATTCCTCTCCAAATTACCAAAGTTAACATCATGTTGAGGGGAAAAATTCTCTTTGGGCTTCCTCATCAAGATCTCATGATAGATTTGGCTTTGAAAGACATTGTGGAATCGAGGGTCCTTACCCTGGAACTATGGCATCTGACGGTTGCGCTAATGATGTATGGATTCTCGCAACATTGTGCCAAGAACACTCCTTCGGACATTTGAGAAGACGTTTTTTTCTTGCGAGGCAAAGTCTTCTCGGTGGCCGGGAACCTCTTGCACTTGGGCTGAGATGGGTCCAATGTTTCCTCGATTTCATCAACCCTTGGAGCTTTGCGACCAGGCAGTTTCTTGGTGCGAGGGCCCTTGCCCTTGTCCTCGGACCCGGAGGCGTCTAAGAAAGAGATAGCAAGAAAAGCATGAAGGAAAGGTAATGCTGAAGTTTAAGTGACGCACAAATCCAAGGAACAAAGATATGAATAGCATTAGGGTTGAATAACAAGGGGTAGGGCACATGAATCTACCCTAAGAACCAAAGTGATTCAAACCTAAAGCTCACAATCTAGGTTTCTAGGGTTTGTACTCGTGATTTTCTACTCCCAAAATCCAAATCCACGCATCTAGATGTTAAGAACATGGAGCTCCTATTGCATCCCCATCCATCAACTAGATGAGAGAGAGAGAGAGAGAGAGAGAGAGAGAGAGCACACATACCCGCACCATCCATGGTGGAAGGAGAGGAAGAAGAAGATCCCGAGGTGGTCCAAGGCAAGGAGGAGGGCTCCCGGCGGTGGAGCACCCGATTCCGGCGGCGGAGAGCTTGGGGGCGGTGGCGGTTGTGAGGGAGAAGAGGGAGGGCGAGTGGGGGGGAATAAGATTGGATCTTGTTGACCCCCGCTCGCCCTAGGTCTTATCTCGCAGAAACGCCATGGGCGGAGCCTCCGGTGGTTTCACCGGAGCCTCCGCCCCCTGTCCATGCAGCGCCACACGATACGGATCCGCTGGGCCAACTGCGCACCAGCGGAGGTTCCGGTGGGCTCCGGTGGTCTCACCGGAGCCTCCGCCAGACCAAGTTTTCGCGTGCAAAACCCAGAAAAACAAGAGCATTATGAATGGAATAATGTTTTGGGCAAAGGAAGCTTGGGTTGGAAACTAGTAACTGATGTACGAGAGACATTACTCGATGGGATTCACAAGATGCAAAGAGATAAAAGACCAAACCCGCACAAGTTGTCAAGGGGGAAGTATGATACACGTGAAAGAGCCAAAAATACCAAAGGTCGGTGGCCGAAGCCACCATGTTTGGGTGTGTATTTTGGCACCGCGAAGATATATCTTGGGTCCAAAAGTACTACTCACAATTAAGCACAATGAGTCACAAATTGACTAGATATGCAATGATGAATTGATTTTCGCATAATAAGAGGAGTGTATACTCATGAGTTGAGTAACGCTCCCCCTATGTCCATGCCTACATCCAAACCTAATATCACGTATAATGAAGGTACATATGCAAGGTTTCAAGTGAAGTTGGAAGAATCGATGACATTTAGTTCATTCCTCAAAGCTCGAAACCTTGGTTCATCAAGGGCCTTCGTGAAGATGTCGACAAGTTGGTCCTTGGTGGACACATATGAGAGATTAATATCACCTTTCTCAACATGATCCCGAATGAAATGATGACGGATCTGAATGTGCTTCATCTTGGAGTGGAGAACGGGGTTGTAGGCGATCTTGATAGCACTCTCATTGTCACAAAGAAGAGGCACCTTGTCAAAATGAATACCATAATCCTTCAAGGTTTTCCTCATCCAAAGAAATTGGGTAGGACAACTTGCCGCGGAGATATACTCGGCCTCAGTGGTGGAGAGAGCAATCCACTTTTGCTTCTTTGAAGACCAACATACTAAGGAGCGGCCAAGGAATTGGCAACCCCCGGATGTGGACTTCCTACCCGTCTTCTCTCCCGCATAATCCACATCCGAATATCCAATGAGCTGAAAGCTTGAACCCTTGGGATACCAAAGACCAAAATTTGGGGTATGAACTAAATATCGAAAGATTCGTTTCACCGCTTCCAAATGACTTTGCCTCGGGGAGGCTTGAAACCTTGCACATTTACCTACGCTATACATGATATCCGTTCTAGATGCACAAAGGTAGATCAAAGAGCCAATAATGGAGCAGTATACCTTTTGATATACCTCTTTACCATTGGGGTTGGGTTTCAAGTCAGTGGTTGTGGACATGGGAGTCTTCATAGGCTTGGCATCATGCATATTGAACCTCTTGAGCATGTCTTGAGTGTATTTGGCTTGTTGGATGAAGGTTCCTTCATGATATTGATTCACTTCAAAGCCAAGGAAGAACTCCAACTCTCCCATCATAGACATATCAAACCTATCGGTCATAAGCTTGCAAAACTCCTCATTGAACAAAGTGTTAGTAGACCCAAAAATGATGTCATCCACATAGAGTTGGCATATGGACAAGTCACCTCCAACCGTCTTGGTAAAGAGGGTGGGATCGATTAAACCAACATTAAACCCACGGTCCACTAGAAACTCTTTAAGGTGATCGTACCACGCACGTGGAGCTTGTTTAAGTCCATAGAGCGCCTTATCGAGTTTATAGACATGATCGGGGTGGTTGGGATCCTCGAAACCCGGAGGTTGCTTGGCATATACTAATTCATTAATGGGACCATTTAGGAAAGCACTCTTAATATCCATTTGTTGTAACTTGAAATTATGATGAGATGCATAAGAAAGTAAGATGCCAATGGATTCAAGACGAGCTACGGGGGCAAAGGTTTCATCGAAGTCAATACCTTCGACTTGAGAAAAACCTTGAGCCACCAATCTTGCCTTGTTGCGAATGACAATACCATCTTTGTCTTGCTTGTTCTTGAACACCCATTTGGTGCCAATAACATTTTTGCAATCCTTGGGTCTTGGCACTAATTTCCACACTTTGTTGCACTCGAATTTATTGAGTTCATCATGCATGGATTCAAGCCAATCTTGATCTTTGAGTGCTTTATAGACCTTCTTGGGTTCAATGAAAGAGACAAAAGCATGAGCCTTGCTAAAATCCGCCAATTGCCTCCTAGTGACCAACCTTCCAGGAACTTGCCCAAGAATCTTGTCCTCCGTGTGACCCGCTCGTTCAAGATTCTCTATCCTTCTCTTTGCTCTTCGTGCTATCATATCCTCCAAAGATTCCTTGGATATAGATTGAGAATCACCTTCTTCATTGGAGACATGTCCATCTTCATTTCGTCCTTGATTAATAATGGGTGAAGGATCACCACTAGGTTGATCTCTCTCAATAATGATGGAACCTTGATCATGATTAAGATGAGTAGATTGGCCTTGATAATTAGCTTGGCCTTGATTGCTCGTTTGACCTTGATCATTAGCTTGAGGGCTTGGTGCATCTTGTTGAATAGCTTGATCATCAATGGGTGTAGTCAATGGCTCCACTTGAGTGGGGCATAGTCCTTCTCCCTCCGTCATCCGGTAACCCTCAATGGGGATTATTTCACCAATCCCCATTCTTCTTATGACGATGGGAGGAATTGCATCTCCTACAACACCATGATCTATAAGCCCCCCTTGGGAGCCGTTATCCTCATCAAACACCACGTCTATAGCTTCTTCAACTTGTCCGGTGGACTTGTTGTAGACTCTATATGCGTGAGCGTTTGTGGCATAGCCAACAAATATACCCTCATAAGATTTGGTCTCAAATTTTGACAAACGTTTACCTTTCTTGCGAATGAAGCACTTGCAACCGAAGACCTTGAAGTAAGATACATCCGGTTTCTTGCCCGTGAGAATATCATAGGGAGTCTTGTTCAAGATCTTGCGAAGATATAACCGGTTGGTAGCATGACATGCGGTGGAGACGGCTTCGGCCCAAAAGTTATAGGGAGAAGAGAACTTCGTAATCATGGTCCTAGCCGCATCCATCAAAGCCCGGTTCTTTTTCTCCGCAACACCATTTTGTTGAGGGGTATAGGGAGTGGAATATTCATGAGCAATGCCCTCTTCACTAAGAAAACCCTCAACGGTGTAGTTCTTGAACTCCGAGCCATTATCACTCCGGATGGCCAATATGGAAGCATTGTGTTGGCGCTCCACTAGAGTGATGAACTCGATGACTCTCTTTTGAGTTTCACTTTTCCTCTTGAAGAAATACACCCAACAATATCTTGAATAATCATCCACAATAATTAAGCAATACTTCTTTCCTCCGAGACTATCATAAGATAGTGGACCAAAGAGATCTAAGTAAATGAGATCGAGAATTCTTGTGGTGGAGATGGTAGTCTTGGTTGGGTGAAGTTCTCTGTGTTGCTTCCCAAAGGCACAAGAGCTACACACACGATCTTTAGCAAACTTAGCCTTGGTTAGTCCTAGAACATGATTGCCACTTTGAAGGTTGTCGTGGTGGTGTCACGGCAGATGCCATGGGATGGCTAAAGATGTGGGGACGATGGACGCTGGAGGTGTCCGGGGAGGGATCACGCGACGAGTAGCCGCGTGAGGTAAGATCCACACAACACAAACAACACGGTGTACCCAGGTTCAGGGCCCTCGTGAGGAGGTAAAACCCCTACTCCTGCCTTTCTCTATGTATTATGATGTCTCTCCGAGTAGCCACAGTACAAATGATATCGCTACCGAGTAGCTTCTCTCTTCCCTCCGGGTAGAACTAGGTCAAGAACTTAGGGTTTCTAGGGTTCGTTGTGAGCATGGAGCAAGATCCCTCGCGCAGGAGGCGGCGGGGCACCTTATATACGCGGTGCCCAGCCGGATACGTCCAAATCTAGACAAGTGTCGACATAGTGTGCACATCGTCCTTTCTCCGAGTACCCGCTGACAGCTTTGGTTCCTAATCTTGGCTGCTTCCGTAAAGTCGTTGGGCAAAACTAGGGGACAGACTGGTATCACTGTACCTAGGCACAGAGTAGGGCCCCCTTATCCTGCCACCGCCTGCTTCCATGCTGTCACTGTCAGGGAGACCGGTCCCATATGAACAGTAGTTCGAATGCTGCCAAGTACGGACCCAGGATACGCGGGATCCTGTGTCAGAACGGCTCCTTTGACTTTCTGGCCCGAGTAGGTTCCCGCCAATTGTTCCCGCCAATTGTACTCGGGCCAACTCTTCTACTCGAAAGGATAGAACTTGATTGATATCCCCTTCTGGTCATCTTGAGGTGAGACCGAGTAGCAGTCGACCGGGTAGCGAGTACCAGGTAGTCGGCTACTCGACCAAACCTCTCTTCTGTAAGCTGCCTTTACCACCTGTCTTTACCCTACTCGGGGGTAACCCCCCGACAGCAGTCCCCGAAGCTGGTTGAGTCTTGCGAACTTGTTCACTAGGCTCTGCCAGCTTAAAACCAGCCTTTGCATCTCAGCCCTTGAACCTCAAGATGCCGAGTAGAACCTCCGAGTAGCTATCTGGAAAGTACCTTGAGTTTCCTCTCTTCCGAGTAGCGCTTGCTTTCTACTCTGTAACCGAGTAAAAAGACTTAGAGAAATTTCTCAGATTGAGCCTCTGCAGCACAGAGCACAATCCAGCCCTTCGCGCAGCAACTGCACACGTGTCAAGCATCCACGACCTTGTCGTTTCGTTGCCCAGGACACGACCTGCCACGCGTCCAGTTTTCACGCAGTGGGCCCATCGGCCGTCATGTCCCATCAAGTGTAGTTATAGGCCACGACTCGGTGGTGGGATCAACTGTGGCCATTACGCGCGCAACCGGCGCTTGTGTGCGTTTCTAGCCGGCCACAGGATCCACCACACGGCACAATCGATCCCACTCCCACGACGGTAACGGTAAACTCGCGGAGGAGATATAAATACCCCCGCCGGTAACTTCCTTTTCCCCTTCCCTTGCACTATTCGTTCTTCGTCTCCTGCTCTTCTCCGCCACCGAGCTCTCCGCCGCCGCGCAAGCTTTCGCGCCGCCGCGGACTCAATCCCCCAACCAACTCCTTCGATTTCTTCCACCTTCCCTACTCGCAACAATGGCCAAATCTGGCTGGGCCGGCTCCTCCGTCACAGCGGAAGATTGCGCCTGGCTCGTCAATACCAGGCGAGTCCCTCCCGGCGTGGAGTGCCGGGCGCCGGACGGTGAAATCGTGCCGTCCCCGCGGGAGGGGGAGCGCGTCGTCTTCCTGGCGCATTTTGAGCGCGGGTTCGGATTGCCCGCCTCCGATTTCCTGCGGAAGTTCCTCAACCACTTCGGCATCCAGATGCACCATCTGCCCCCCAATGCCGTCGTCTTCCTCGCCTACCACGCCGTGGTCTGCGAGGCCTTCCTCGGCATCCGGCCCACGTGGGAGACGTGGCTCAGGTATTTCCACCTGCGCCAGCAATCCACCGGGAAGAAGGACTCCGCGGGCGTCGCCCGCGCCACCGACACCGGCTGCGCCATGATGGTGCAGCGGTCCGGGACGAACCACCCCCGCATCAAGGGGCTGGACTCCGTCAAGCTGTGGCAGAGGACGTTCCTCTACGTCAAGAACGTTGCCGCCGCGGAAGGAGCCATCGTCGACGATCGAATCAACTTGCCCGTTTGGAGCAATCGCGCTCCAATCGGGATGTACTGGAAGGACAAGCCCGTCAACGACGATGACGCCATCGAGATGGAGAATAGACTCGGCTGGCTGAAGGCGCAGGGCCTCAAGAACGACGATCCGGTGGCCTGCTGGATCCAGCGCCGAGTGCTGCCCTTGCAGGAGCGGTGCCATCTCATGTGTTACATGGGAGGCCCCCGCGACTGCACCAGGACAACCACCATCGAGATCGACAACATCGATGTTCCCTGGCACGCAAGGAACATCTTGACGACAAACCTTGGCGACCACTGGCAATACGGGTTCGTCCCGTACAGCCGTACAAAGCCAATTGAGCGGGTACGCCTTTCTTATTTTGCTCTCTGCATACACTTTCCGAGTAGATAACTTCTCCTTCTTGCATCAACTAGCAATTGCCTTGCGTTCCGAGTAGGACATCTAGCCGAATCGCCTTAGGCTTAGTATGCTTCGTGCTTGCACGCCTTGGATAGCCTACTCGAGAACGATTCTTAGGCTTGATGTGCTTTATACCTGCACGCCCTTCCGAGTAATACCTTTCGGCAAACATGCTTAGGCTTAGTGTGCTTTGTGTTTGCACGTCTATCCGGGTAGAATGCTTAGTAAACTGCCTAGGCTTTGTGTGCTTTGTACCTGCACGCCTATCCGAGTAGAATTCCTTCCTGGTACTCGGCTAGTCTGTGATCCTTTTCTGTTTTTCAGGTTCTTACTCGCCAGATAATCGAGAGCTGCGAGGTTTTTGAGGGCAACTGGTCTCCTGATCGTGAGGAGGACGATGTGCCCTCTTTCGATGCCGCGGAGCAGACCAACCTCTCTCGTTCCCCCATTGCTGACAAGCGCGACGCTCTCCGCACTTGGTCTGATGAAGACTTTGACGGTAACTACCCTTTCACTCTGTTTGTTTCCGAGAAGCATCAATCCCTCGTTTGCTGTTTCTGATTCTTTCCTCTTTTCTCTTTGATTCCCAGATGAAGTTGCCGCGGACAAGAACGACGAGGACGAAGACGAGAACGAGGGCGATGCGCCCCTAGTCGTCAAGCCCCTGTCCGTCGCCGCTCCTGAGACCCGCAAACGGGCTGGTAGCGGAGCACCAGCGCCTCCTGCCAAGAGGAAGAAACCCGCCGAGAAGAAGGTGGTCGTGAAGAGGTCCAGACGAGAGCTCAAGTGCACCACCGCGTAAGCCCTCTTCTCGGTCGCCTCCCTTCTCGCGCTGTGCTATTTTCCCCAATCTTCTTCTAATTTATGATTTCCTTTTCTCTGCAGCCCTCCTATGGACGCGAACGCAGCTCTCGCGTCTGACCACACTAAGGAAAAATCAGTACCTCTGGTCAATCTGGATGATGATGAGGACGACATCGCCAACGCTGCTGCTGCCAATCCACAGACCGCCGGTGCGCAAGGAGCAGCGTCTGAACCAGCAGCACAGGACACTACCATCCACGATGAGAGACCCCCTTCTCCTCCGGCTAGCAATGCCGAGGAGAACCAAGATCAAGAGATGCAAGACAAAACCGCCGACGAACGGCCAGAAGCAGAGCAAGAGCAGCCCGCCACAGGGGCTGCTGCACAAGAGAGCCTCGCTGCCGAGCAGCGAGTAGAAGACACCACCGCCGCGGATGCCACCATAACTGACGCTTACCCATTGAGCAGCGTGCAACCGGGCGTGACACCGAGTAGCGCCCAGCCAGGAGCTGCACAAGGCGACGGATCTGCGGCACCACCAACTGCGCAAGGCCCTACACCACCAACTGCGCAAGGCCCTACACCACCAACTGCGCAAGGCCCTACACCGCCAACTTCCTCCTCGTCGCCGCAGAGTAAGGACGCATCCAGCCCTCCTGCCGGGCGAGTAACCAGGCAGCGAGCCTTGGATGCTCTGAAGGATGAGGTTGTCAGAAGGGCAACCGAGAAGGAAGCTGCTGAGAAGGCCAAGGCCGAGAAAGAAACTGCTGATAAGGAAGCTGCTGAGAAGGCCAAGGCTGAGCAGAAGAAAGCCAGGGCTGAGCAGAAGAAGGCCGAGAAGCAAGCTGCCGAGAAGGCAGTCGCCGAGAAGGCGAAGGCCAAGACTGACGGGAAGACGACTGAGGATCCCGAGAAGCAGAGGGTTGAGAAGGAGCAAACGAAGAAGCGGGCCAGAGACCAGAGTACATCCTCAGGCGGAGCGCTCGTGATCCACGAGTCCGGCCCGATTCCTGCTGCGCTCTCTGCAGACGCTCGCGCTGCTGGCCAGCCTTGCTACCCGGAGTATATGATTGAGGTTAGCCATCAGCACTCCATCGGCTTCCCTCCCAAGGACAAAGCTTTAGCTATCCAGAGGGGAAGGAAAGTTGTAGCCATGAACTCCCCTCCTCCAGATCCAAGCCAACACCAGTCTGTCAACATTGCTTCTCGTGGAGTCCAAGACAAACCAATAACTTCCAAGGGTCTTGAACAGGTGTTGGACACCGTTGGCCACATCAACGCCAGGTGGGACAGCAGGGTTCTCGGGGAGGAGAAATGGCACGGCTTGACCCTTGGCGGCATCGACCACATGCGCGTGGATTGGAACAAGGTCGATCTGGGACACAAGCCCATGTCCGTCTCCACCGAGACCGCAACCCTCGCAGCCAAGATGTTCCTGCACCGCAAGAACGCCGAAGACATCGAGCAGTCCTATGCAGTAAGTCCATCTTGCTTTTTCCGAGTTGAAATTTCCTCTCTTCTATTCGCCTTCCTTCTTCCTTACCATCACCCCCAGTCCCCGAGATTCGGGTCGAGTAGACGGATACTCTCCGAGTAGCCTCCTACTCGGGCTGAATCTTCTCTGCTTTGCCTAACTCATTTTCTTCTCGTTTCTCAGGATAGCGTTCTTAAGCGGACCCACTTATACCGCATTCTTCTCTGGAACCATTCCATCGCCAGGAGGCGAATTGCTGCATTAGAGAAGGAAAAGGCAGTTGCTGAGGCAGCCAGCAAGAACGCCAACGACAGCACCCAGCAGCTGGCTGAAGTACAAGGTACGCTTTTAGCTACGCGGTTTCTGCGTTTTATGTTTACGCCCGCTTCTGCTTTCTTATGCGCTAACCTTTCCTTCTCTGCAGAAAAACTGAAGGCCTTAGCAGACGAACACGAGAAGTGCCGCAGCTTCGTGGAGAACTCCGAGGCCACCATCAAAAGGCTAGAAGGTAAGCTTGTTGTTTACTCGGTTTGACTTTGAATTTGTTTCTTCTCTGCTCCTCTGCTAACCTCATCTATCTCTTCGCAGAAGATTACAAGTTGTTTGCTGAGGCACACCAAGATTGTGTCAAGCCAGCAGAGGTGCAGAAACAGCTGTCCGACCAGGCCGTTGAGCTGTTGAAGGACCACACCACGGAGACCGAGAAGCTGCAACTCCAGTTGCAAAAGGCACTCCAGGATGCCGTCAAGATTGGCGCCGAGAGGGACAGAGCCATTGCCGAGAAGGCCAAGGCCGAGACAACTTTCCGAGCCAAGGAGAGGGCCCTTGAGCAGGAATGCGAAACCTAAAAGAAGACCAACGCTGATCTCTTCGCTCAGATGGATAGCTTGCGTCTGATCCAAGAAAAGCACATTTCTAACGAGGAGTCCTGGAGGACCCAGCTGCAGCGGCTGCGCAACGAACTGTCCGGTGAGTCTTTTCTTCGCTGCTTCTTTTCTTCTCGGTCGTATTTCTTCTCGGTTTTCTTCTACTCGGTTCTTCTCTTCTCGGTTCTGAAGTTACCACATGCTATTTCAGAGATCTGGCCTCATCTTGATTCCCCTTCTGTGCCTATGGTGGCCAAGGCCAAAGCAGCTCGCCTTGCGAAAGGTGAGGCAGCAGATACCAGAGCCGAGATCGAGGACAGCTTGCTGGTGCTCAACAGCTATTTCGAACAGCTGGCTGGCGTCGGAACTGACCTGGTGCACGAGGGCTTTGAGCTCCACAGGCTGTTTTGGCCTCATGATGATCGTCCAACCACCATGAAGGGCCTAGGCTTCAAGCTGAAGAATGTGAAGAAAGAGTTGAAGAAGTGGCGTGCCTCGGGCGCCCGTGCTGGTGCAGACGTGATGCTTCTCTGCATAGCATCCTGGTATGAAAACCTCAACATGCAGCTCATCCGCGGGAAGCGCAATAATTCCAAGTGGGAGGTAGATCCCGACTGCGTGGCCACGCGCAAGCAGATCGCCTACGAGGTCGCGGAGTGCGCCGAGACGGAGACCTTCATCGAGGGCCTCCCTGAGCCCGACACCGAGTACGAGGAGGAGGAGGAAGAGGACGACGAGGTAGAATCCGACTTGGAAGGCCTCTTCGAATCTCCTGAGGGCAAGGCCGGGAAGGGGAAGAACGTCGCCGTCGCGAGTAGCGATGAGGACGAGTACGCCCACATCGACACCGCCGCACTCGACTTTGGCACCTCCTCAGGTGCTGCTCTCGACGACACGGTGCCCCCTCCTGGCCAGGCTTCAGGCTCCTCTTCGGCTCCAGGACCCGTCTCGGTGGCCACGGCCACTTCTGAGCAGGCGGCCACCCAGCATGATGCCGAGATGAAGGAATCCGCCACCGTCCAGACGGAAGCGGATGCCACCCATGCCAGCACCGAAGGAACGGCTGCCACGACCGCCACCGAAGAAGCTGCTGCCAAGACCGCCGCCGAAGAAACAGCAGCCAAGGCCAGCGCCGAGAACACTGCCTCCTCATCTTGAAGCAACCTGCACTTTCTTTCAACTTGAACACTTATCAGATCCCCGGGATGCCGGGAGCAGATGTAACAGACTATCTTTGTTTTGCTTGCTACACAGTTTTTTATGCCCACTTTGTTTATTTCGACATTAATCAATTTGAACGACGCTGGCTTAATGCCGAGTTGCGTTTCCATGCGAGTCCCCGAGTTGCATTTCTTATTCACCCTATCTTTTCATCTCTGCTCTACCCGCGACTTGTCGCTTGTTTGGTATTCGAGTCACAAGATTCAAGTAGTAGGGCTGCAAATACTTAGCCGCTAGAAACGATCATGGTAACGCAGCCCACCATTTAGCCGAGAAGACGAAAACAGGGAACAAAAGTAACCAACAATCTACTCGGTTCCTGCACTCTTTCTTCCTTAGCGATTTTCGTGTGCTCATTGACCTTTTGCTTGTTCTCTTGCTTGCCATGAAGCCGGGTTCCGGACAGCAGCAGAGTCGAAGAGTTGGCATATAGGTTTAAACACACTACTTAATGCACTTATGAGTTCTGAAGTGGAGCAACCGAATAGACAAAGGACCAAGCCGAGTAAAAACACTTAGAGCAATTTTGGACGAGGGCAGTCCCCGAGAACAATTTCAGATTGCAGAGTAGAATTTCAACTCGGATGAGGGGGTACATACACATCTTTGCTCACGAATGAAAACGACGAAGTAGAGCTACATTCCAAGGGCGCTTCGTTTCCTCTCCAGCTTTGTCTGCCCTGTTCGCCTGCGACGGGCGCACATCTACAAGGTAGTATGCATCATTGTGCAGCGCTTTGCTCACAATAAAAGGCCCTTCCCAAGGAGGAGACAACTTGTGCATCCCAGCTGTGCGCTGCACCAGCCTAAGGACCATGTCTCCTTCTCGGAAAACCCTTGGGTTCACCTTTCGGCTATGATAACGCCGCAGGTTTTGCTGGTAGATAGCCGAACGTGACAGAGTCAGCTCTCTTGCTTCTTCAAGCAGGTCAACGTCGTCTTCTCGAGCTTCTCTCGCCTCCACCTCAGTGTAGAGGGCTACTCGGGGGGAGTCATGCTCTAAGTCTATTGGCAACACGGCCTCAGCCCCGTATACCAAGAAGAATGGCGTGTAGCCGGTTGACCGGTTAGGGGTAGTCATTAGACTCCACAACACCGCTGGCAACTCTTCTAGCCAACACCCAGGTGTTTTCAGCAACGGCTCAATCAGCCTTGGCTTTATGCCTGCCAGTACCATCCCATTTGCTCTCTCAACTTTCCCATTGGAGGCAGGGTGCGCGACTGACGCAACGTCTAGTCGGATATGCTTATCTCTGCAGAATCGCACCATTGCCCCCTCTGCAAAGTTGGTGCCGTTGTCGGTGATGATACTGTGCGGGTAGCCATATCTCATGATCACATCCTTCACGAACTTCACAGCTGTGACCCCATCGCACTTCCGAATAGGTTTCACCTCGATCCACTTGGTGAACTTGTCCACCATGACCAAGATATGTGTCATATTGCCTTTAGCCGGCTTGAAAGGACCAACCATATCCAAGCACCAAACAGCAAATGGCCATGTGATAGGAATTGTTTTCAACTCGGAAGCTGGCATGTGAATCTTACTTGCGAACATCTGGCATCCGTTGCACTTCCTCACAATATCCTCAGCTTGCTGCAGTGCAGTGAGCCAGTAGAAGCCATGCCGGAAAGCTTTCTTGACCAATGCCCGAGAAGAGGCGTGATGCCCACATTCCCCTTGATGTATCTCCACCAGGATTTCTTCTCCCTCTTCTGGGCTCACACAACGTTGCAGCACACCAGTGGCACTTCTCTTGTGCAGCACATCTCGGACTATGGTGTAGCCCTTTGACCTTCTCTGAATCTGCCTCGCAGTCACCTCATCTTCAGGTAAAGTACCGTCCCTTAGAAAGGATAATATGGGCATTGCCCAACTCGGTGTCTCCCGCACGGGAAACACTGGTTCGTCCATTTCCATTGGGGCAGGCTCTTGTGGTTGCACAGGAGGAGTAGGAGCGCTTCTTTGCAGCCCAGACCGATTGGCAAGAACTTCTTCAATGAATGCAACAGCTTCTGGGTTGAGGGCGGCAGTCCCCGAGTACGGAGTGGCAGTCCCCGAGTAAGGAATGGCAGTCCCCGAGTAAGGAGTGGCAGTCCCCGAGTAGGGAAAGGCAGTCCCCGAGTAGGGAGTGGCAGTCCCCGAGTAAGGAGTGGCAGTCCCCGAGTAAGGAGTGGCAGTCCCCGAGTAGGGAACGGCAGTCCCCGAGTAGGGAACGGCAGTCCCCGAGTAGAGGACGGCAGTCCCCGGGTTCTCTGCAGCACTCTCCCAGTCAATCTCCATTGGGTCAGGTTCTTCACTTGGCAGAGAAGGAACAAAGATGGATTCCGAGTTGGGGGAAGGCTTGATGGATGGCTTCCTCAAATGCTCCAAGGCAATCCCTGCCGGGATGGACTGCCGAGAAGATCCCAACTTGGATAGCTCGTCTGCTGCTTCGTTCTCTGCTCGGTGAATGTGCTGGAACTCACAGCCTTCGAAAAACCCAGTCATTGACTGCACCAGGAAGCGATACGATGCCATGTTGGCATCCAAGGCATCCCAGGTACCTGAGACTTGCTGCACCACTAGATCTGAATCGCCATAGCATATGATGCGCTGCACACCAACCTCCTTTGCTACTCGCAAACCATGCACCACTGCCTCGTACTCGGCAACGTTGTTGGATGCCTTGAAATGAATCTGCAGCACGTACTTGAGTTGATCCCGCTTGGGTGATGTAAGCACAACGCCAGCACCAAGGCCTTCTTTCACCTTTGAGCCATCAAAGTGCATTTTCCAATAGTTGGAAACTGGAGCAGGAGGTTCATACTGCATCTCGGCCCAGTCCACGAGAAACTCCGCCAGGACCTGAGACTTGATTGCTTCTCTTCTCGCATACGCGGGAGCGTACGCGGCTAGCTCGATTGCCCACTTGGCTACTCTGTCACTCGCCTCCTTGTTTCCCATGATATCCGAGATGGGAGCAGAACTTACAACTGTGATGGGGTGCTCCTGGAAGTAATGTTTCAGCTTCCTGGCGCCCAGGTACACACCATATGTCATCTTCTGGTAGTGCGGATAGTTTTGCTTGGAACTAGACAGCACTTCACTGAGATAATAGACTGGGCGCTGCACACTCTTGCCTTCTTCTTCTCGCTCCACCACTATCACCACGCTGACTACTCGGTTAGTCGCAGCAATATACAGCAGCATAGGCTCCTTGGGTAGCGGACTAGCCAAGACGGGAGCGCTAGCCAGCATTGCTTTTAGCTCATTGAATGCCACGTCCGCTTGCGGAGTCCAGACGAACTTGTCACTTTTCTTCATCAGCTGATACAGAGGCAAGGCCTTCTCGCCCATTCGGCCCAGAAAACGGCTCAGAGATGCCAGACAACCCGTGAACTTCTGCACATCTTTCAGTGATCTCGGTAAAGACATGCTCTCAATAGCTTTTATCTTAGAAGGATTGGCTTCAATGCCCCGACTAGAAACCAGAAAACCGAGTAGCTTTCCAGCCGGTACACCAAAGGTGCACTTACTCGGATTCAGTTTCATTTTGTACTTGCGTAGGTTAGCAAAGGTTTCCTCCAGGTCGGCAAGCAGAGTATGTGTTTTGTTCGTTTTGATGACAATGTCATCTACGTACACCTGCACATTCTTGCCGAGCTGGTCGTGCAAGCATTTCTGCATGCATCTCTGATAGGTTGCACCCGCATTCCTCAGGCCAAAACACATGACACGATAGCAATAAGCCCCGTACGGGGTAATGAAAGCAGTCTTTATTTGATCAGCAGGGTTGAGTGCAATCTGGTGGAAACCAGAGTAGGCATCTATGAAAGACAACAGTTCACAGCCGGCAGTGGAATCGATCACCTGATCGATGCGAGGTAGCGGGAAAGGATCCTTGGGGCATGCCTTGTTCAAGTCGGTGTAGTCGACACACATGCGCCATGCAGTGGCAGCCTTGGGATCTTCCTTTTTCTTCTCGACCATGACCGGGTTGGCCAACCAATCCGGGTGCAGTACTTCCATGATGAAGTTACTTATCAGCAGCTTGGTGATCTGATCACCGATGGCCTTCCTTCTCTCATCTCCGAAACGGCGCAAAGCCTGCTTCACGGGCTTGGCGTCAGGACGCACATGCAAAGAGTGCTCAACCAACTCCCTCGGGACTCCTGGTAGATCTTCATTGGTCCAGGCGAACACATCCCGATTCTCACGGAGGAAGTGGATGAGCGCGCTTTCCTATTTCTCCGCCAACCCGGAGCCAATGATGGCCACGCGCTCCGGGAACTCGGGGTCAACCTGGACTGTCTTGGTCTCCTTAGCAGCTTGGAAAGCAGTACCATGCTGGGTACTCGGCACACCTTGTGCGCCAGCTTGTGCGGACTGAGCCATGGCCACCACCTCGTACATCTTCTTCTTCTCGGCAGCGATCACCATCGATTCCGCCAGTTGGGAGCTAGCAGAGGCACACTCCATGGACTTCTTGTAATCTCCCGAGATGGTGATGATGCCATTGGGACCAGGGATCTTCATCTTCAGATAAGCCACATGTGTAGAGGCCATGAACTTGCTCAGAGCAGGCCTGCCGAGTAGAGCATGATAGGGGCTCTGATGATCCACCACTTCAAACTGCAGGCGCTCTGTGCGGCAGTTCTCCCGAGTACCGAATAGCACATCAATCCACACTCGGCCAATCGGGTTGCATGAGATCCCGGGCACAATGCCATGGAAGGTGGTCTTGCTAGGCAGCATCATGTTCTCGGCCAGGCCAAGCTTCTCGAGTGTGTCTTTGTACACAATGTTGATGCTGCTGCCGTTGTCGATTAGCACCTTGCTAAACCTCACATTCTTCTCGGGACCCAGGAAGGTAGGATCCAGCACCAAGGCATAGGTACCCGGATTGGGCATCACCTTGGGGTGATCTGCCCGAGTCCACCTGATCTCCTGGTCACACCAATACATGTAGTGAGGGACAGCAGGAATCACTGCGTTGACCTCCATGGCCCGCCTGTGCTGTGACTGCTTGTCGACTGCCTCAGAAGTGAAGATCATATAGCTCTCATGGTGCTCTTGGTACTGGTTGGAGCCATTGCCCCCATTGTTGCCATTGTTGCCATTGTTGTTGCCCTGATAGTTGTTGTTGCCTCTGTTGTTGTTGTTGCGGTTGTAGTTGTTGCTGTTGTTGCGGTATCTCTCATTGTTGAAGTTCCGGTTGGCTCCTAAAGCCACCTGGTTCACATTCTCTCTTCTCGGGTACACTGGCGGCCGAGCTGCGGGTGCGCGAGTAGGCTGAACAGTAGCATTGGCGGCTGGCAGGGGAGGAGGAGGAGGCAAGCCATCACTCTTGATCACATCCCACCATTCGCATTGCCGAGTAGTATGGTTCGCAGGCCTCGAGGGATGATGAGTGTGAAAGCTGCATGGGCCATCCTTCATGTCGTCAAAGACAAACTTCTTCGGCTGCTCGGAGTTCCCGCTACCCGACTGAGAGGCGCGAAATGGCTTCTTGTTGCCTTGGCCCTGATTCTGGTTCTGCCCGTAGGCTCCAGCAGGTTTCTGCCTTTGGCCACCACTACCTCCAACATTCACTGCATTCACCTCCTCAGGGTCATACCGAGTATCTACTCGGCGCTTGTTGCGGAACTCGTTGCGCTTGCTGCTGTTGAAGTTTCTTCTCGGCTCAGAGGAGTCCATCAGTGGCTGAGTAGGATCACCGAGTGCGTACTGATCCGCAATCTTGATGGTCTCGGCCAGGGTGTTCGGCATCTCTCTCTGCAATCTCTGCCAAAGCATACTGCCATGTCGGCAACCCTGCGCAAACCAAGTGATGGCCTGTGCTTCGTTCACACCCTCACAAGTGTTCCTCAAGGTGCTCCACCGAGTAAGATACTCGCGATCCGTCTCGTCTTCTCGCTGCCTGCAAGCCGAGAGCTGCTGTGGCCTATTCGGCCTCTTGTATGTACTCGTGAAGTTGCTGATGAAGGCATCCGAGAAGTCCAGCCAGCAGTTAATGCTGTTCTTGGGCAAGTTGTTGAGCCAAGTGCGAGCTGGACCCTCTAGCATCTGCGGCACATAGCGCACCGCCCATCTCCTGTTGCCATTCGCGATATGGACCGCGGTGACATAGTCATTGAGCCAATCTTCAGGCTTGGTGCTACCATTGTAGCTCTTGGTGCCTCTTGCGAGCTGGAAGCCCTTCACGGAAGGCTCGTTCATGATGCGCGGGCCAAAGCACTCGGGGCCAGGAGGACCCGTGCTCTCAAGCCGCGCCGACAAGCTGATACGGTCCAGCTGGTGCCTCGCATCTCCAGGCGCCAACACACGCTCACCAACACGGTCATGGATGTCATAACCAGCCATCTCCATAGCCGAGTAGCCATCATCATACCTATCCACCTGCATAGCTGCGGGCTGCTCCACCGGGTTGGCGACTGGTGCCGCTGGGCGCGGCTGCTGCCTCTGCCGAGTAGGCTGAGCTGCGGGTTGCCGAGAAGTACCCGGACGCGCGGCTTCTCGGGCACGGCTTTGAGCTTGATGGGCTTGAGAGCCTGCTCTTGCAGCGTTGTGTTCCTGCCCGGGCTGCTGCGGCACAGCAACCTGTTTCGCGGCAGCAGCCGGGTCATACACCTGCATTTGCCTGTCTCTGCCCGAACGCCCGCTGCGGCTCTTCTCGCGGCTAGGATGCGGTGACGAGGCCTGATCATTAGATCTAGCCGCATGCGAGTGAACCACCTGCGAAGCTCCAGCTCCCGGGTTGGCCTTCCGGAACTCCTCGTTCTGTCTGGCGGCCTCCAACACCAACTCATTGAGCCTCTCCTGCTGCCTGAGACGCGCCTCTCCATCCAGGCGCGGCAACTCGGCAGCCACGGCCTGTGCAGCTCTGAGCGTCTTGGCGGGTGTGCTGTACCTTGGCCTTGTGAAAGTGTTCGCGGTGGCGGACTGCGCGGGCACCTCCGCAACTTTCGCCATCTCGGCACCCAGGTTACGCCGCGTAGCGCCTACCCTGCTGGGCCTCTTGGCGACCGGCGTGAAGCCGTGAGCCTTGTTGTACTCGAGCTGGTCTAGACTCAGCTCAAGCCTGATCTTCTCCAACTCCGCCTGCTCGGCAAGCAGCTCCTGGCGTTGCCGCTCGAGCTGCTCCCTCGCGGCTAGGAGCTCGATGTCGGTGGGAGTGGGCATACCGGTTCGCGCAGCAGACGCGGGGATGACCGTAGACGTGGAAGGTGGCAAGTTGCTCTCCTTCTCGTAGGGCCGGTGGTTCCTGCCACCAGCAGGCGGGTCGTCAACCTCCTCGACAACGGCCGCAGCGCCAGTAGCAGCTGCGCCAGTGTTTGCCGCCAAACCCGTCACCATCACCTCAGCGCAGCATGCTGAGCTGCATGCAGGCCTTCCGCGAGCAGCAACCACCGCGGGAGGATCCTCCGCGTCATGCACCAGCTCGGGGTAGGCGCCGTTGGCGACGGTGGCGACGTAGACGAGGTGAGAGCCGAAGGAGATCACCGAGCCGCCCTCGGGCATGGCCATGCCGCCGAAACAGCCGGCGTTGTCGGTGACGAAGTCGAAGGAGCCGAATCTGTGGACAAGGCCACAAACTACGCGCTCCGCTGATGAAGATCCCGTCCGAACAGAAACTCCAGCCAGCGCCGCTGGTTGCCCCACGGTGGGCACCAACTGTCGTGGTGGTGTCACGGCAGATGCCATGGGATGGCTAAAGATGTGGGGACGATGGACGCTGGAGGTGTCCGGGGAGGGATCACGCGACGAGTAGCCGCGTGAGGTAAGATCCACACAACACAAACAACACGGTGTACCCAGGTTCAGGGCCCTCGTGAGGAGGTAAAACCCCTACTCCTGCCTTTCTCTATGTATTATGATGTCTCTCCGAGTAGCCACAGTACAAATGATATCGCTACCGAGTAGCTTCTCTCTTCCCTCCGGGTAGAACTAGGTCAAGAACTTAGGGTTTCTAGGGTTCGTTGTGAGCATGGAGCAAGATCCCTCGCGCAGGAGGCGGCGGGGCACCTTATATACGCGGTGCCCAGCCGGATACGTCCAAATCTAGACAAGTGTCGACATAGTGTGCACATCGTCCTTTCTCCGAGTACCCGCTGACAGCTTTGGTTCCTAATCTTGGCTGCTTCCGTAAAGTCGTTGGGCAAAACTAGGGGACAGACTGGTATCACTGTACCTAGGCACAGAGTAGGGCCCCCTTATCCTGCCACCGCCTGCTTCCATGCTGTCACTGTCAGGGAGACCGGTCCCATATGAACAGTAGTTCGAATGCTGCCAAGTACGGACCCAGGATACGCGGGATCCTGTGTCAGAACGGCTCCTTTGACTTTCTGGCCCGAGTAGGTTCCCGCCAATTGTTCCCGCCAATTGTATTCGGGCCAACTCTTCTACTCGAAAGGATAGAACTTGATTGATATCCCCTTCTGGTCATCTTGAGGTGAGACCGAGTAGCAGTCGACCGGGTAGCGAGTACCAGGTAGTCGGCTACTCGACCAAACCTCTCTTCTGTAAGCTGCCTTTACCACCTGTCTTTACCCTACTCGGGGGTAACCCCCCGACAAAGGTCATGCAACATTCTCATATTGGTGTGGGCTAACCGGCGATGCCAAAGCCAACCCACATCAACTTTAGCCATTAGGCATGTGGCGGCACACGTGTCTCCTTTAGAGAAGTCCACTACATACATGCCGTTCTCGATAAACCCAACAAAGGCTACTTTAAGAGTTGTTTCCCAAGTGACAATCACATTCTCTTTATTAAATAAAGAGGTAAAGCCACAATTCGCAAGTTGAAGAACGAACATCAAGTTATAGCCAAGGGACTCAACAAGGAGAACATTCTCAAATGATAAATCATTTGAGATAGCCACCTTGCCTCGTCCCAATACCTTAAGATCGTACTTGTCACCAATAGTAACGCAATTGAGATGAGGTAATGGAGGTTCAATATTACTCATCGCGTCATCGCTTCCGGTCATATGTTGGGATGCACCACTATCCACTGTCCATCTACCCGCCCCGGAAGCGCTTCCCTATAAGAGATCAATTTCTTGATTTAGGTACCCATTATTCAATGGGTCCTCTTTTGTTAGTAACAAGGGTCTTAGGAACCCAAATAGTCCAATGATAATCGTCACCATAAGAAGTACCAACGTATTTAGCATATACATGTCCATCTCTAGATTTCATAAGAACATAAGATGGGTTATATTTTCCGGCGAAATCATTGTGAGTGATGCTCCCCCTAGAGGTATCACCACCCACAATGGCGTTGGTCTCCTTATCCTTGGTCACCTCTCCCTCCTTCACAAAGACAACATTTTGAGAGGAGGAAGTGACACTCTTGGATTTCTTCTTTGACTTGGCGACAAAGCCAAGTCCTTCTTTCCCTTTCTTGCCTCCTTGAGAGCTTATGGCATCATTGAGAATTTTCTCTCTTCCTACAATGTTAGTCGTAGTACAAGAGGTAGGCATGATAACAATGCTATTAGATGAAGATGTAACTTGCTTATTAGATTGTTGAGCTAGAAGCTTTCAAGACTTGGTGAGTTAGTCATGAATTTCTTTAACAGACATGAACTCATTTTCTAGTTTTTCATGATTCTCAACAAGTTCTTCATGAGCTATTCCTAGCTTAAACTCTTCTTCTTCAAATATCTTAAGTAAAGCAAGAGATTTTTCATTATCTTTCCTAAGTTTGGAAACACTAATAGCATAAGTATCCTCTAGACTAGATAGTCTCTCTTCGAGAGAGGCCCTCACGGATCTTTCTTTTTCAAGAGCTTTTACAAGCTCATCGTCATACTTCTCGTGGCTAACGCCATGGATTTCCAAATTCATGATGATTTCCGCCTTCTCATCTATGAGAGAGTTAGCATCATCAAGTTGCCTCAAAAGGGCCTTTAACTTTTCTTTAGTTTCACCTTCAAGACTACATAACCAAGAGCCTAGATTCTTGGCCTCCTCATCATCAACAATGTTTTCAACACAATCCAATAATGAGGGAGAACTAGTGGCAATAGACTTGCAGGTGGAAGATCTTACCGCGGTGGCTTTTTCCATGAGACATGTAGGTCGGATTTCTGCCTTCTCATTGGGTGATTCAAATAGAGAGACCGATGAAGAGGAAGTCGTAGCTGTGGCGACGTGGGCAACACCTACGACTTCATCTTCTCCTTCATGTCCGAAGTAGTATGTTTCCAATGTGGGGCCTTCTTGAACATATAGAGCCCTTGGGGCTCTCCTAGCGAGATTCTTATTTTGTGAAGCTTTGTTCTTGTCCTTGGGAACAAGCTTCCCTTCATTATCTTCTCTGGGCTCAAATGGACACTCCTTGACGAAATGGTTTGCACTTCCACAATTGAAGCATGTCCTTGGCCGCTCCCCCTTCTTCCTAAAGATCTTGTTTCTTGAAGATCTAGGAGCACCGGCCTTGTGAGCCTCCCATCTCTTCCAATAACCATTCATGGCAAGAGCGATGCACTTATGAGCACCTTTGTATGTGTCTTCATAGTCCTCATCATCCTCATCCACTTCTTCTATCTTAGAAATCACCTTAGACTTCAAGGCGGGGCTTGGAGACTTTCCAATTCCTCTTGAGCGAGCGAGAGCATCATACGCGCTGTTGTGAGATAGGGATATGGCTATGAACTCTCTAAGAACACCAATGGAGTTGAGGGAGTTGTAGTCGGATCTTGTTCGAATGCTAGTGGAGAGGTTCTTCTCGAACGGAGTTATGGCCTTGACAAACTTCCTCTTGATCCACTCATCGGAGATTTCCTCTTTTCCAAAGTCCCTTAATTGATTGCCAAGGGTGACAACTCTTCTATATAGCTCCTCGGGACTTTCGTCTTCAAGCATAACAAAGTTCTCGGACTTGTCAAGAGCAACATCATATTTGGATGATTGGATGCTAGCATTGCCTTGGAACAAGGTGTCAAGTTTATCCCAAGCCTCCTTGGCGGTCTTGATACCGCGGATGTGTTCAAGATGTTCTCTTGGGAGAGCCTTTTGTATAGTGACAAGGGCGGTCTTGTTGAGTTGAAATTTCACATCTTCTCTTGGAGTCAAGTTGCTTGGATCATGAGGGTGGAATCCATGGAGTATGTTTCTCCACAAAGCGGTGCAAGATCCTGAAAATATGAGACTCCATATCAAACTTCCAAGATGAAAATTCATTAGTGTTAAGCATGGGAGGAACTCCAACATTAACCATGTGTGGCATTGTGGCAATGGGATGGATAGAATCATAATTGAGAGGTGGTGGAACTTTAGAGTGAGACCCCGAACCGTTAGCCGATTGAGACTTGGAGCCTTCGGAGCTCCCACAGCTCTTAGCCTTTTTATCGGCTTTTGCTTTGGCTTTCGCCTTGGCTAAAGCAATGTTAGCTTCCATTTTGGCGATGTCCGGAATGGACTCTTCATCCGAGCTAAGATCATCGACGGTGAGAGGTGGTTCCTCGGACTCCTCGGTTTTCCCCATCATGGCCTCCAACATCTTCTTTATGCTAGAAACCTCTGAGCCAACACTAGAGCTAACCTTGTACAATTCGGTTTGGATGGTTCCAACCGTTTCTTGTAGGTTAGATATAGTGTCGGCCATTTTGGTGATTTCCGCACTGGAACCGGCAGGGGCTTTTTCATTGACCATTATACTCTTGGGCGGTTAAGCCCTTAGCAAGAGCCGAGGCTATGATACCGATTGAAAGTGCACTATGGTCAACTAGAGGGGGGTGAATAGGTTGACTACCAATTTTTCTTTTCTTTTCCTTTTAGTAGGGCTAAGCAAGATAAGATAAGGTTCTCTAGATGTGCAACTAGGTGAACAACCTATGTGGACAAGGTAAGATACGCAACGGAAGTAAAACGAAAGGCAACAAGATAAACCACAAGTGTAAACAAGGAGACAAGGATATGATTCCCGTAGTTCCTTCTCAGTGAGAAGTACGTCTACGTTGGAGAGGTGGGGAGCCACCTAGGCACTCCTCAATAGCACGGTTGTGCACACCTTATTCTCCTTGAGCTTCTCCTGTGAGGGAGATTCTCGTTTCCACTATGATATCGACTTGAAGGCGTTCACCAAACCTTTACATGAGCTCGAGGTCACTCCACAAGATGGATGGAGGCTCTCAAGCAATCCGAAGCTTCTTGCAACAAGGTGGAAGCTACAAGCACAAGATCTACTAACGTTTCTAGGACTCAAGTAGGATTCTAGATCTACTAGGATGTGGTGGATGGATTCGAAATTCCTTTGGTGGAAGTGTGGATCTAGGTCTCCTATAGCTCTCCACAAAGTATGGGAGTGATTGGGTGGTTGGAGAGGGAGGTCTAGGAGGGTGAAGCTTTCATTAATGGCTAGGAGAGTGAGTGGGAAAAGCTTGGCATTTATGAGGTAGGGGAAGGGGTATTTATAGCCCTTCCCAAAGTGGCTGTTTGAGCAGTCCCCGCAGCACCGGAGGCTCCGGTGGTTTTCGTATGCGCGCAGCCGCGTAGCTCAAATCCCTTTGTGCTGTGACCTGTGGGGAGGAGGCTCCGGTGGCTTTGGCGGAGGCTCCACCCACCGGAGGCTTCGCTCTTATCCAACAGAGCCCCACTTTGGCGGAGCCACCACCGGAGGCGCCACCGGAGGCCAGCCCCCAGTACGCCAGTGAAGAGGGCGGAGGCTCCGGTGGTTTCACCGGAGGTTCCGCCCACCAGATGTGCACCAGAGGTTCCGCTGGAGGTTCCGCTCTTATCCAACAGAGCACCATTTTGGCGGAACCTCCACCGGAGGCGCCACCGGAGGCCAGCCCCCCAGCGGGCTAGTGGAGAGGGAGGAGGGCTAGGTTTTCCGCACTAGAACCGTCAGGGCGGAACCTCCGCTCGTATGCAGCCGAGCGCTGTTTTGGCGGAGCCCGCACCGGAGACCCGCGCCTGGGCAGTGCTAGAAAAAGGCTGGGGCGGAGGTTCCGGTGGTTTCACCGGAGCCTCCGCTGCATGCACAAATCACTTCCCAGCTTTGTCATTTTGAGCTCTTTTCAATCCCAATAAAATTGTAACCCATAGAGATTGTATCTTTGATGAACCTGGGCATTTTCATTTATAACAAGTAAACATTAGAACAATAGGTATGTTGTCATTTAATTATCAAAACGGAAGATGATCTTTGAATGTGTTCTATCCGGGGTGAATTTGTGTGCTGTATCCGCGGGCAACTCCGAACTGGTGAAACTGTAGATTCGACACAACTATGGGATGTGTGAACATGATTTAGTTTACCTTTTAGCTAATGTAGATGAGTTACTAATAAGTCTATTTTTTTACAGTATTACCATAGGGGAAGCCCCTACAGGGTAGATTTTATATTAATAAAAGAAAACAAGCTGCAAAGTTAATACGTCTATTAGACAAGTAGATCATTAGCTAAAGTTATTTAACCTTGCAGCTATGTTATGACTATCATTGATGGTCTTGAGGAGCAAATATATCTGAAATTCATCATCTCAAAGTGCTGGAGGCTAAGATAATACATTGGATAAATAGAGCTAAGCGTAGGTGGGGAAAACTTGATGGGAAGAACATAAAAAAATTCACATTCTTGATGGAAAAAAATACCGATGTTGAAAGAATCTTGGTATACCATGATAGTATAATTGTTATCCTTCGGTACTCTTTTAAACTCATAATTTCTAAATCTAACCACCCAAATATGTCCTTCGATTTGATACCATTAATCATACCTACTCAAGATGTGGATCTCAATTCACATGAGGCACCTTTCAATAAATAAGAAATTGGCAACATAGTCAAAACATATGTCCTCGGGCAAAGCTGTAGTGTCTGATTGTTTTATTGATCTTTCCTCAAGAACTCTTGGAATTTGGTACAAAACTAATTCTATTCCATGGTAGGTCATTTTATGTAGGGACCAAAAACCTACTCTAGGGGAGGAAATGCAAAAATGGATTGACACCATCTAACCTTTGGCTTTCTCCACCCATTTCACTTGTAATTATGCCACCATTTTATAAATAAAAATTGACATGATATGGGTCTTCCCAACTATTTTTTGGTTAAAAAAAGTAGCGTATCCGTTGGTATATTTGATACGTCTTAACTCTAATTTGTTTCAGGTAGATTTAGCATGTTCGACCTTCCTCTAGGACCCCTTTCTTACCCTATTATACGAGAATCTTTTTGGAGTCTTGCACAAACCATCCATTTCATCCTTCTTTTAGCAATGGGGTACCTCCCCCCTCCCCCCCGCACACACGAATTCCATTACTCAAAACTGTATGAGTTCCTCATAGAAAAACGGTCTTCCTAATTCTTAGTCGCCTGAGAATAAGCTAAATCACCTCGGTCATCGTTCGGTTTAGGTGTCAAGATTTGTACATTTTACATGTTGTTTTTGTGTACGAATGGATGCCTAGCTTCTCCGCGCAAGAGAGTCTCGGCTGCTCTGGCCACACATTTTCTTGGGATTTTAACTGGTTGAGATATATAGGAGGCCATGAAAGGCCCGTTGTGTTTGTTCATTCAGTTGCACCATCTATTTTCGCTAAAAAAAACTTGCACGATCATTTTTTTGTGTCTTTTTTTTCTGTTGCACGTTTGTTTCTTAGTAATCGCTGCACACCACTTAGTCTTTTTTAAAGTCATACTGTTGTGTTGTCTCTTTCAGACATAGTTTGTTTGATTGATGGTTACATCCGTTAAAAAATGATGGCTTGATAATACTAATTTATTTTTATCCTTTTTGTCCTCTATTTTCATGTCTTGTTTTGTAACCATTTTAGCAGGTCAGTTTTACATTGATTTTTATCTACCTTTAATATACAAATTAAACAATATATTGAAGTTCTTTTGTGATGTGCAACTAAGTGTACGTATCTATATTACGAATTACATGTCACGTGTAACTAGGTAATTGTTAGTGGTTGCACATGTGTTTACTCCTTTTACTATTTTTTTCTCATGATGAATATTAATTTTCTAATTTTTTGTTAATTTGTACCTATCTAGTGCATTTTGTTGTGTTTTCCTAATTTTATGTTTTTTTTAAATCTGGTCAATATATAATTAAGTTAGAAGCTGTATACTCCTTAATTGCTGGAACTTCTCGTTATTCGTGCTAGCGCGAGTGTTACACCCGAGATTTTCTAGTTGCAAGTAGGTGCTAACTAAGTTATTTTTCTTCAATTGCATGTTGGTTGCAACTGATTTTTTTTTATTGTTGAATTTTCATTTTGGTTTGTATTGGATAGAAGTTGCAAGTGATAGCAACTGAGATTTTCCAACTGCAAGTGGCTTGCAACTATGGATTTTTTTAAGTTGCAAGTGGGTTGCGAGTGTTATTTTTTTGAGTTGCAAATGTGTTGCAACTGAGAAATTGTTCATCTTTGTGTTGTGATGTGTGTTGGATAAGAGTTTCAAGCGGGTTGTAACTGAGTTTTTCCCCAGTTTCAAGCGGGCTGGAACTGGAAAACAAATCGTCTTTGTGTTGTGATTTGTTTTGGATGTGAGTTAAAAGTGGGCTGCAACTGATTTTTTTCCAGTTTCAAGTGGGTTGGAACTGGAAAAAAATCATCTTTATGTTGCACTCGTTTTGGATGTGAGTTGAAAGTGGGATGCAAGTGAGTTTTTTTTTTCAATTGCAAGTGGGTTGCAACTAAGAAAATATTCATATTTATGTTGTGATGTCATCAAACTGAGTTGCATGCTTGCAGCTGAGATTTTCTAATTGCAAATGCGTTGCAACCGAGAGAAATGTTCATTTTTTGCATTGTGATGCGTGCTGGCTATGAGTTGCAACTAAGAACTTTCCAGTTGCAAGTAGATTTAAGCTGAACATTTCCAATTGCAAGTGGGTTTTCTACTGGAAAAACATGTGCATATTTGTGGTGTGTTGCGTGTTGGCTGTGAGTTGGAAGTGGGTTGCAACTGAGATTTCCAGTTACACTCGGATCATAAATGATAGTTTGTTGTCCAGTTGCATGTGGGTTGCAACTAGACTTTTCACTTGTAAATACGGCTGCAACTGAGATTTTCCTGTTGTAGATGGTTTGTAGTTGAACCTTTTCCGTTGCAAATGTGATGCAATTGAGATTGCTGATGTAAGAAAATGAATGAAGAAACAAATTTCTCCCGTATGTTCTGTGTCATGTCGGCACAATACAACACAAATCAGGGTAGCAAGCAACATGCAACTAGAATAATCTCAGTTTCAACTCATGTAGTTGCACATCGGTTGTAACAACGTGTCAACTTCAAAATGTGTGTAATAAGTTGCACACGGGTTGTAACCATGTCTTAGTTACACACCATGTTTAATTGTACATCACACATACATGTAGTAAACATAGTTTGATTATAAAAATCCCTCATGTTATTTTTCTTTTTCAGAAGATGGTTATAACTGTTATAAAATTGTATCCCTACAATTAAAATTGCATGGAAGCAGTATTTCACGTCTTGACAGTTTTAACAAAACTTGAAAAAGACACGTGCAACTCGCTTAAATAATTAATGAGTTGGCCCAAATTGAAAAAATAATTACTGAGTAGTTGGCCCAAAAAGAAAGGCACACCTACAACTTTCTTTCGTCAAATAGGGACGTACGACCACACACGGAAAATCATACATTGGCAAAAGAAAAGATCACTCGGAATCGACTGAGAACTAGTCAACTGAGCCCTAGGCGCTCCCATAGAAAAAATAGGAAAAAGGACCATTGATTTTTTTTTTTTCCTTTTTGAAAATTATTACGAGCGAACATGAAGATTTTAGAGCCGTGGAGCGAACGAATGACCAGTTGTTTTGTTTTTTAAGCGACGACGGACAACAATTTTCAAAGCATGACGCTGACACGTGGTAACTTTTGCTTGGTCCTCTCCTGCTAACATCCTCACATTAGTGCCGTTCATTTTTTTCAGGGAAAAGGACATAGTTTCTTTTTAAGAGAAAGAAGGGGAGAAGACATTTTTTTTGGTTTGAATGTTCACACATATATTAAGCTAGCAAACCCTCCTCATTAAAAACCTTCCAGTACCCATAGTTACGCTAGAAGGAAAAGAGTGCATCTAACAACTTGTTGTCGGGAGATTTTACACAGTTACCTCAAAGAGGCTTAAATCATTTGCTAAAATCTCGTTACAGAAAATGGGGGTCCTCGATCCAACAAACTGTATCAGGACCCTCCGCTTTGCTAGCTAGAATATGAGCGATTGATATCTACGCATGCTTTTATTCTTGTAAACAGTGTTGGGCTTCCAAGTGCAGAAATTTGTAGAACAGCAGCAAGTGTCGCTTAAGTAGATCCCCCAAGGTTTATCGAACTCAGGGAGGTAGAGGTCAAAGATATCCCTCTCAAACAACCCTGCAATTAAGATACAAAAAGTCTCTTGTGTCTCCAACACACCCAATATACTTGTCAGGTATATATGTGCACTAGTTCGGTGAAGAGATAGTGAAATGCGAGTAATATGGATGGCTATAAGTAATAATAGCAATCAGAAATAAATATGGCAGCAAGCAAACATGTAGCAGAACAGGCGGAAAATGGTGTTTCAATGCTTGGAAACAAGGCCTAGGGATTCTAATTTCACTAGTGGACACTCTCAACAATGATCACATAATTGAATAACTAAATATCTTCTCTTCACTATGCTACTCTTAACCCTCTCCGGTTGGATAACGAACACTAATCATTGCGTAGCGCTGCAAAAAGCATTCCTTAAAGTAAGCATTCCCATGTCTAGTTAGCCCCACACTGTCAACTTGAGCTCCCTAGAAGGTACTAGACAAACACCAGAATTCATAGAGGAGACACACACGATGTGCACACTGTCACCTTCACACCGCGGGACAAGGTGACTCTAAAGTTCATATTAATAAAACACTTGAGAAGCACAATAGATGAAGAGTAACATCTACTTATTGAACTAGATTACAGAGCTCACGATCACATATAGATCACACCATGGGGGAGAGAGAGATGAACCACATAGCTACCGCTAGAGCCCTCAGCCTCGGGGGAGATGTCGATGGAGATGGCTTCCGGGGGCACTTCTCCGTCCCGGCAGGGTGTCAGAACAGAGATCTGTCACCCGGAACTTGGGTTGAGGATGACGGCTGCTGCGGAAGGTTTCATGGAATTTCGCCGATTTTCTTAGGGTTTTTGCATCAGGGGGATTATATAGGCGAAAGGGCAACGTCAGTGGGCCACCAGGGTGGCCTCACCACCCCCAGGTGCGGCCAAGGGGGGTCGCGCCTGGCTATGGTGAGGGCCCCCTGGTTCCCGTCTTCGAATCCTCTTCGGACTTCTGGATGCTTCCGGGGAAAATAGGAACTTTGGGATTCGTGGGGTCCAATTCCGAGAATATTTCGAGAACAACTTTTCTGAAATAAAAAACAGCAGAAAATAGGGAACTGGCACTTGGCATCTTGTTGATAGGTTAGTCCCAGAAAACGTGTAAAAATGCTATAAAGAAGGTAGAAAACATGTAGTAATTGGAATAATATCAACGTGGAACATCAAAAATTATAGATACGTTGGAGATGTATCAAGCATCCCCAAGCTTAGTTCCTACTCGTCCTCGAGTAGGTAAACGATAAAACAAAAAAAAAAATCTGAGGTGACATGCTTCCAACATAAACTTGATCATCATAATGTAAAAGCATATGTAAGCTTAGATCATAGAACTTTAACACAAACATGATAAATAGAACTTTAATAATAAAGCATAGCAATCACCTTGCATCATGAGAAGTAACACAAATAAAACATCATGAATAACAATGCAAAGAAAGATATACATTTGCTTCAAGTATAGAGAAAGCATGGCAAAGTGATATTTCGCAAGTCCTTAAGAGTGGGGCAAAACATAAATGCCAGGACACCTTCAAAGTTCATGAGGAAGACTAGAACAAATAATTAAAGAACAAGAAAAAACACATCATGAATCAATTATTGATGTTTATGGGACAAATGCACCTAAAACTCAGAATGGAAAAAATGCTCTCTCAACTGTGCATAAAGTTAGAAGATGGAGACTCAACATAAAACTAAAAGAAAGGCCCTTCGCGGAGGGAAGCATGGATCACTCATGTGCTAGAGCTTTCTATTTTATTAAACAGAGGTATTAAAAGTTTGGCACTCCTCCCATCCATCTTTCACAAACCACGGCTAACCGAATCCTCGGGTGCCTGCCGAAAATCACATACCATGGAGGAGTGTCTATATTTTAGGAGAGGTGTATGTTAATGTCAACGAATGGTAAACATAAAATACAATATGTCACAAGGCAACTGGATTCACAAGAGAGGCTCCCATATGAAGGACGCATCTGGGTAGAAGGTCATCCCTCTTTCTCTTTTGTTTACACAATTATGCTTTGACTGATAAATCAGGGGCAAAAAGAGTGAAGAGAATTTGTTTGCATTAATTTGGGGCTGGACACGCCGTTGCCAGCTCTTCTATCATTTGGATAAGCGGATGAAGCCACTAGTCCAGGGTGTGAAATCCAATCAACAAGTGAGATAAAGATTCTCCATTGACGTTCTCATGAGAAAAAACAAGAACACAAAACAGGAGTAATTTTGAAAGTTTTAAAAGTAGCACATGAGCAATTTACTTGGAGTGGCAGTGAAATACCACATGTAGGTAGGTATGGTGGAAACAATGGGAAAACTTCGGTTTAAGGGAGTTGGATGCACGAGTAGAGCTCATACTCAGTATAGGTGGAGGCTAGCAAAAGACTGGGAGCGACAAATCAAGAGAGCATAAGAGCCATAATCATTTATAACAACATAAGCATAATTAATTAAAGCATAAGCGGTATCACAAGTTCAAAAACTAAGTGGTCATGGAGGCTATTCGTGACTGTTTCATAGTCATAAACATGGTGTGATCATGCGCCAAGTCAACCAAATAAAATATTCGAAAGAGAATACCATAAATTCATGCTTTACTATGCCAAGAACAACTCATGAATCTTTCGATGGCATATTAAACACTCTCAGATATTTGAGGCTATTCATGCTACTCAATAATTACAAGGCTTTAAAACTAAAATAACATTTAGCATAGCATGAAAAAGTTCTAGCCACGGTATATACAAGCTTCTACTTGCACTGTTATAAATTCTACTTCAAGCAACATTTTATTTTCCCAACAAGTACCATACAAGATATGTTTTAACAGAAATACTCTTTATGATACAACAATCAAACATGAGATTACTCACATAACACTACTAAAAGTGACAACTCTGATAAGAGATGCATGCAAAACAGGAGCTAAATAAATGCAGCAGCCAGTCAAAGATTAAGAATACAAGGTATTCTCATGAAAAAGCGGAGCGTGTCACTCTCCAATAAAAGAATTCTGGGGTACAACCAATCTTATTGCAAAAATAAAAACAAACTTAAAGCAAAAATAAAAGACGCTCCAAGTAAAGCACATAAGATGTGACCGAATAAAAATATAGTTTCACTAGAAGTCACCTGATAATTTATTGATGATGAAGGGGATGCCCAAGGCATCCCCAAGCTTAGACGCTTGAGTCTTCTTGGTATTTGCTGGGATGTACCACCGGGGCATCCCCAAGCTTAGGCTTTTCACTCTTCTTGATCATATCATATCATCCTCTTCTCTTAACCCTTGAAAACTTCCTTCACACCAAACTTCTCACAATCTTCATTAGCAACGTTAGTGCAATCGAAATAATAAATTCAATTGGTTCAGTTTCAACACATTACTAATACTCAAAAACACATTAGCCACTGTCACAACTTCTTTTAAAATTCTTTTTCTCAAAAGAACACCAAAAGAAAGAGATTAAGATGCAAATGCAATTATTGGCAGAAATCTGTCAAAAGAGGACATCAGGTAAAGATGATTTTTTTTCCGAAAATCTTCTGTTGCTCAAATAAAAAAGTGGTCAACTAATAAAAGTTGTGTATACAGCCCAGGATTACACACAAAAAAGCTCAGGTCATTTTGAATTTTTTATGATTTTATACGAATTTAACAGTGGACAACAGAAATCTGTTTTCTGCGCAGAAATCCGTAATATAGTCTCAACTTTCCACTAGAGGCTTTGCTTGGCTCAACAAAAACACAAAAGAAATATACAGAGGGGATGCTAATAAAATAGACAACACCCAGGTACAAAGCACACAAAATAAAACAAAGGAAAACTAGTTGAAAACAGAGAAATAAAACGGGTTGTCTCCCGGTAGCGCTTTTCTTTAACGCCTTTCAGCTAGGCATAGAAAGCAACTCAAGTATTTTAAAGTGAAGAAGAATCAACATCATAACTTTCTCTAATAATATATTCAAAAGGTAGCTTCATCCTCTTTCTAGGAAAGTGTTCCATACCTTTCTTGAGGCGGAATTGATATTTAATACTCCCCTCTTTCATATCAATAACATCACCAACAGTTCTAAGAAAAGGTCTTCCCAAAATAATAGGACAAGAAGCATTGCATACAATGTTCATAACAACAAAATCAACAGGTACAAGGTTATTGTTAACCATAATAAGAACATCATCAATTCTACCAAGAGGTTTTTTCTTAGCATTATCAGCAAGATGAACATCCAAATAACAGTGTTCCAACGGTGGTAGATCAAGCATATCATAAAGCTTTTGAGGCATAAGAGAGATACTAGCACCAAGATCACACAAATCATTGCAATAAAAATCATTTAATTTTATCTTAATGATGGGCTCCCAACCATCATCTAATTTCCTAGGGATAGATGTTTCAAGTTTCAGCTTTTCTTCCCTAACTTTCATGAGAGCATTGGTAATATGTTTAGTAAAGGCCATATTCATGGCACTAGCATTGGGACTTCTAGCAAGATTTTGTAGAAACATAATAACTTCAGAGATATTGCAATCATCAAAATCAAAATTATTATCATCAAAAGTAATGGGACCATTGTCTCCTACATCTCTAAATTTTTAGCACTTTTATTAGAAGCAATTTCAGCAATTTGAGGCAGTTTAGCACGTTTCACCGAAGGGGTGGGGACTTTGTTAACACCAACTATTTTATCATTTATAGTAGGAGGTTTACGAGCACTTGGAGCTTCAGTTTTACTAGTGGTGGTTATAGTGCAAACTCTAGCAATATTATGCTTTCTAGCCAATTCATCTTCTCTTTCCGACCTAACACGTAATTCAGCCATCAACCTAATATTATTATCAATCCGAACTTGGATGACATTCGAAGTTTTAATTTCTTTAACAGCATGTGGCAAAACCTTCAGTTTTAGAAAATCAACATCAATAGCTAGGCTATCTACTTTAGAGGCAAGAACATCTATTTTACCAAGCTTTTCCTCAACAGATTTATTAAAAGCAGTTTGTGTGCTAATAAATTCTCTAAGCATGTTTTCAAGATCAGAGGTAGAGATTTTATTGTTATTTTAGGAATTTCGATAAGAATTACCATAACCATTATTAGGAGGATAGGTCTTATAATTGTTTCCACCAAAATTATTTCTATAAGCATTGTTGTTAAAATTATTATTTCTAATAAAGTTTACATCAACATGCTCTTCTTGAGCAACCAAAGAGGCTAAAGGAACATTATTTGGATCAACTTTAGCTTTATCATTAACAATCATAGACATAATAGCATCAAGCCTTTCACTCAAAGAGGAGGTTTCCTCAACAAAATTTACCTTCTTACCTTGTGGAGCTCTCTCAGTGTGCCACTCTGAACAATTTATCATCATATCATCAAGAAGATCTGTTGCATTGCCCAAAGTGATGGACATAAAGATACCTTCAGCAGCTGAATCCAATAGGTTCCTTGAGGAGAAATTCAGTCCCGCATAAAAGGTTTGTATAATCATCCAAGTAGTCAGTCCATGAGTGGGACAATTCTTCACCATAGTTTTCATTCTTTGCCAAGCTTTAGCAACATGTTCATTATCAAATTGTTTAAAATTCATTATGTCACTTCTCAGGGATATAATCTTAGCAGGAGGATAATATTTTCCAATGAAAGCATCTTTACACTTAGTCCATGAATCAATACTATTTCTAGGCAAAGATAGCAACCATTCTTTAGCTATTCCTCTAAAAAACGAAAGGGAATTCAGTTTAATAATATCTCCATCCACATCTTTATATTTTTTGCATATCACATAGTTCAACAAAATTATCAAGGTGAGCAGCAACATCATCAGTACTAACACCAGAAAATTGCTCTTTCGTAACAAGATTTAATAAGGCATGTTTAATTTCATAGAAAGCAGCAGTAGGAGCAGGTGGAGCAATAGGTGTGCAAATAAAATCATTGTTGTTTGTGCTAGTGAAGTCACACAACTTAGTATTCTCAGAGGAACTCATTTTAGAAAAATAACAGCAAGCAAATAAATAACAACTATAAAGTAAACTATTTTTTTTTGTTTTTGATATAAGAAAGCAAAACAAGACAAAACTAAAAACAAGACAATAAACGAAATAAAGAGGTTGAGAGTGAGAGACCCCCCTTGCTAGAAGACTTCTTCCTCCCCGGCAATGGCGAGAGAAATTCCTTGATGCTTGCGATGGCGACAGAAATTCCTTGCTAGCCCTTGATGGTGCCAGGAATTCTTGCTGCTATGGATGGCGTGTTGGGAACCCCAAGAGGAGGGTGTGATGAGAAAGCGGTAAGAATTTCCCTCAGTTAAGAACCAAGGTTATCATTCCAGTAGGAGGAAGACGATCTTTGAAAGGTTGATGCCACTGACGGCGGTGATGGCGACTCACCGGTGTCAGCAACAACGCGGAACCTGCACACAACATAACCAAAATACTTTGTCCCAACGTATAGTGAGGTTGTCAGTCTCACCGGTCTTGCTGAAAACAAAGATTAGACGTATAGTATGGAAAATGGTGTATGCTTGCAGTAAGTAAAGAAATCAGGAAATTGTAGTGGTTTGTTTAACAGTGTAAGAAAATGGACCGGGGTTCATAGGTTCACTAGTGGTGTCTCTCCATAAAAGATAGCATGCTGGGTGAACAAATTACAGCTGGGCAATTGACAAATAAAGGTTGCACCGTAGTGCACATTCATGACATGATGACTACTATGATATTTAGTGCGAGCATTACAACAATATACATAGACCGTAATCCAAATGCATCTATGACTAATAATCCACCCTCAGGTTATCATCCGACCCCCCTCAGGTATTAAGTTGCAAGGAAAAGATAATTGCATTAAACAATGTGTGTAAAGTAAAGAATGATTGTACACACGGGCACTCGCACCACTGTTTTCTCCCTAGTGGCAACAACACATCCTCCCCCGTCACGTTTCTGTCACTCGAGCACAGGCGAAAAGGAGGCATGAACCCACTATCGAGCATAAATACTCCCTCTTGGAGTCACTAGCAACTACTTGGCCAGAGCAACCACTAGCAACGGAAAGCCTGCAGGATCACAAATAGCATATGCAATAAAGACTATAATCAACTTGGCATAAGTTCAATATTCATCGGATCCCAGCAAACACAACATATAGAATTACATAAGAACAATCTCGATCATGTTAGGCAGCTCACGAGATCTAAACATGGAGGCATATGAGGAGAAGAAAACCATCTAGCTACTGCTATGGACCCGTAGTCCAAGGATGGACTACTCATGCATCACTCCGGAGGCAGGCATGGTGATGGAGAAGCCTCCGGTGATGATCTCCTCTCCGGCAGGGTGCGGAGAGACAGCTTCAGAACCCCCCTGATCTAGGGTTGACGACGACGGCGGCTGCGGAACTTTTCGGGGATATTTGATCACGTGCCTAGGGTTTTCCATCGGAGGGAAATATATAGGCGAAAGGGCAAAGGCGGTGGAGCCCTGGGGGCCCCACACCACCAGCTGGCGCGGCTAAGGGGTGGCGCCACCCCATGGTGTGGCCCCCATGGTGCCCTTCTTCGGCTCCTCTTTGGTCTTTTGGATGCTTCCGGGGGAAATAGGCACTTCGGGCTTTGTGGGGTTGAATTCCAAGAATATTTCCAGAACAACTTTTCTGAAATAAAAAACAGCAAAAAACAGGGAACTGGCACGTGGCATCTTGTTAATAGGTTAGTCCCGGAAAACGTCTAAAAATGATATAAAGAAGGGAGAAACATGTAGCAATTGTCATAATATTATCATGGAGCATCATAAATTATAGATACGTTGGAGACGTATCAAGACTCAAAATAAAATTAAAAGAAAGGCCCTTCGCAGGGGGAAGCATGAATCACTTATGTGCTAGAGATTTTATTTTATTAAACAGAGGTATTAAGAGTTTGACACTCCTCCCATCCATCTTACACAAACCATGGCTAACCGAATCCTCGGGTGCCAGCCAACAATCACATACCATGGAAGAGTGTCTATATTTCGGGAGATGTATGATAATGTCAACGAATGGTAAACAGAAAATACAGTACGTCACAAGCTAACTAGATTTCACAAGAGCGGCTCCCGTATGAAGGACGCAACTGGTGTAGAAGGTCATCCCTCTTTCTCTTTTGTTTACACAATTATGTTTTGACTGGTAAATCAGGAGCAAAAATAGTGAATAGATTTTGTGTGTATTAATTTGAGGTTGGGCACCCCGCTGCCAACTCTTCTATCAATTGGATAAGCGGATGAATCCACTAGTCAAGGGTGTGAAATACAATCAACAAGTTAGATAAAGATTCTCTATATACGTCCTCATGAGCAAAAACAGGAACACAAAGCATTGAAGGTTTTAAAGGTAACACATGAGCAATTTACTTGGAGTGGCAGTTAAATACCACATGTAGGTAGGTATGGTGGACACAATGGGAAAACTTGGTTTTAGGGAGTTGGATGCACAAGTAGAATTCCATACTCAGTACAGGCGGAGGCTAGGAAAAGACTGGGAGCGACAAATCAAGAGAGCATAAGAGCCATAATCATGCATAGCGACATAAACATTATTAATCAAAGCATAAGTGGTACCACAAGTTCAAAAACTAAATGATCATAGAGCCTATTAGTGACTGGTTCATAGTCATAAACATGGTGTGAGTATGCGCCAAGTCAACCAAATAAAACATTCAAAAGAGAATACCACAAATTTATGCTTCAATATGACAAGAACAACTCATGATTCTTTCAATGGCACATTAAACACTCTCATCTATTTGAGGCTAATCATTATACTCAATAACCACAAGGCTTTAAAACTAAAATAACATCTAGCATGATATGAAAAAGTTCTAGCCACAGTCTATACAAGCTTCTACTTGCACCATTAAAAATTCTACTTCAAGCAGCAGTTTCTTTTTCCAACAAGCACCATACAAGATATGTTTTAACAAAAATACCCTACATGATACAGCAAGAAAACATGAGAGTACTCACATAACACTACTAAAACTAACATCTCTGAATAAGAGATGCATGAAAACAAAGGCTAAACGCAGTACTAGCAAAAAGTGAATACTCACAGAACAATAAGAATGAAAACTAGAGTGTTCTAAGCAATGAAAACGGAGCGTGTCTCTCTCCCACACAAGTATGATAAGATCCAACCATAAACTACAGCAAAGAAAACTAAACAAACTGAAAGCAAAAATAAAAGACGCTCCAAGTAAAGCACATAAGATGTGACCGAATAAAAATATAGTTTCACTAGAAGTGACCTGATAATTTGTCGATGAAGAAGGGGATGCCTTGGGCATCCCCAAGCTTAGACGCTTGAGTCTTCTTGGAATTCGCTGGGATGTACCACCGGGGAATCCCCAAGCTTAGGCTTTTCACTCTTCTTGATCACATCATATCATCCTCTTCTCTTGACCCTTGAAAACTTCCTTCACACCAAACTTCTCACAGTCTTCATTAGCAACGTTAGTGCAAATCGAAATAATAAATTCACATGGTTCAGTTTGAACACAGGCCTAACACTCATAAACACATTATTTACTGTCACAACTTCTTTTAAAACTCTTTTTCTCAAAAGAACACCAAAATAAAGAGATTAAGATGCAAATGCAATTATTAGCAGAAATCTGTCAAAACAGGACAGAAGGTAAAGCTGATTTTTATAAAATCTTATGTTTCTCAAATCAAATAGTTTTCAACTAAGAAAAGTTGCGTATATAGCCCAGGATTAGGCACAAAACAACTCAGGGCATTTTGAATTTTCTGTGATTTTATACGAATCTAACAGTGGACAGCAGAAATCTGTTTCCTGCACAGAAATCCGAAATATAGTCTCAACTTTCCACTAGAGGCTTTAGTTGGCTCAACAAAGACACAAAAGAAAAGATACAACGGGGTTGCTAAGGAAATAGACAATAGCCAGGTGCAAATAAAACAAAAATAAACGACAGAAAACGGGTTGAAAATGGAGAAATAAAACGGGTTGTCTCCCGGAAGCGCTTTTCTTTTAATGTCTTTCAGCTAGGCACAATGATTTTTAAAAGATGCTCACATAATAATAAGAGCTGAAGCACAATAAGAGAGCATCAAGAAGCAAATATAAAACACATTGAAGTCTAACCCACTTCCTATGAAAAATAATCTTGTAGAAAAACAAGTCAACGAAGCACAAAGTGACTAGCATAGGAAGACAAAATAAGTGCAACTTCAAAAATTTCAACATAAAGAGGGGAAACTTAATATTGTTGAGATGCATAAAACCATGTTTCCCTCTCTCATAATAACCTTCAGTGGCATCATGAATAAAATTAACATTATAGCTATCACATAAAACATTCTTATCATGAGCACATGCATAAAAGAATTAATACTCTCCACATAAGCATAGTCATTCTTATTAATAACAATGAGAGAAAATTCAATAAAATAGCTATCATTATTATTCTCATCACCATAATCATCAAATATAGGAGGCATATTGTAATCATAATTAATTTTCTCCTCGATAGTAGGTGGACTGAACATATCATATTCATCATATATTGGAGGCAAAGTATCATCAAAGAAAAATTCCTCCTCAAAACTTGGGGGACTAAAAATATCATATTCATCAAAACCAACTTCCCCAAGCTTAGAATTTTCCATATCATTATAAATAATGGTGTTCAAAGAATTCATACTAATAACATTGCTACTAGCATGCAAATAAAGCTCCATAGGTTTTTTAATTTTCTCTTCAAACACTTCATGTCCTAACTCAAGATAAAGATTATAAAGCTCTCTCATATTTTTGTTGTTTTCCATTAAGCCTAACTAGTTAAAACAAGAAACAAAAATATTTAATTGAAGAATATAAAGGAAATAACTTCGAGCACTCACACCCGAGGATGTAAGTACCTTTTACCTTACCTCCCCGACAACGGCGTCAGAAAAAGAGCTTGATGTCTAAGCACACTTCTATTCTTGTAGACAGTGTTGGGCCTCCAAGTGCAGAGGTTTGTAGAACAGCAGCAAGTTTCCCTTAAGTAGACCCCCCAAAGTTTATCGAACTCAGGGAGGTAGAGGTCAAATATATCCCTCTCAAGCAGCCCTGCAATTAAGATACAAGAAGTCTCTTGTGTCCCCAACACACCCAATATACTTGTCAGGTATATAGGTGCACTAGTTCGGTGAAGAGATAGTGAAATGCGAGTAATATGGATGGTTATAAGTAATAATAGCAATCTGAAATAAATAGGGCAGCAAGCAAACATGTAGCATAACAGGCGAAAAACGGTATTTCAATGCTTGGAAACAAGGCTTAGGGATCCTACTTTCACTAGTGGACACTCTCAACAATGATCACATAATTGAATAACTAAATATCTTCTCTTCACTATGCTACTCTTAACCCTCTCCGGTTGGATAACGAACACTAATCATTGCGTAGGGCTGCAAAAAGCATTCCTTAAAGTAAGCATTCGCATGTCTAGTTAGGCCCCACACTGTCAACTTGAGCACCCTAGAAGGTACTAGACAAACACCACAATTCATAGAGGAGACACACACGATGTGCACACTGTCACCTTCACACCGCGGGGCAAGGTGACTCCAAAGTTCATATTAATAAAACACTTGAGTAGCACAATAGATGAAGAGTAACATCTACTTATTCAACTAGATTACAAAGCTCACGATCACATATAGATCACACCATGGGAGAGAGAGATGAACCACATAGCTACCGCTAGAGCCCTCAGCCTCGGGGGAGAACTACTCCCTCCTCATCATAGGAGACAACAACGGCGATGGAGATGTCGGTGGAGTCGATGGAGATGGATTCCGGGGGCACTCCCCCATCCCGACAGGGTGCCAGAACAAAGATCTGTCCCCCCGAAACTTGGGTTGACGATGATGGCGGCTGCGGAGGGTTTCATGGAATTTCGCCGATTTTCTTAGGGTTTTTGAATCGGGGGGATTATATAGGCGAAAGGGAAACGTCGGTGGGCCACCAGGGTGGCCTCACCACCCCCATGCGCGGCCAAGGGGGGACCGCACCTGGCTATGGTGAGGGCCCCCTGGTGCTCGTCTTCGACTCCTCTTCGGACTTATGGATGCTTCCGGGGAAAATAGGAACTTCGGGGTTCGTGGGGTGAATTCCAAGAATATTTCCAAAACAAATTTTCTGAAATAAAAAATAGCAGAAAACAGGGAACTGGCACTTGACATCTTGTTAATAGGTTAGTCTTGGAAAACGTGTAAAACTATAAAGAAGGGAGAAAACATGTAACAATTGGCATAATATCAACATGGAACATCAGAAATTATAGATACGTTGGAGACGTATCAGTGACACTATTTCTCTCCCTAGGGAAATTATAAAAAATAACATGAGTAAATTTGCGACCTAGGAAGTCACATTCTTCAAACATGGTTGCTGCTCCACCGAGTGAGTTTCCTCCATCAGACATTGATTACTTCCATGCTATCACTGTTCACTTCAATTCTATTGCATCCTATTTAACCAGCGAGAATGAGGCCATCCGTAGTGCCCATGCATTTGCGCTTGCTGGATCCCCTATGTTTGTTATAGTCCGGCAGCTAGCCGCCATAAAAGTACAACTGTCATCTCTAATCACAACACCTGTAGCACCTGAGAAATTTTGGGATATAAAAGATGTGTCAGTGTTAAGTTTGACATAATTTGACCTTGGTTTTTGCCAACCATCTCTTCTAATCCGATGGTTCCTTTTGAGAGATCTTTAATAATTTAGTGTCATAGCTAATATTGCTTGTGAGGAGTAAGCCGGTTTTGCAACCTGCTCATCACGAGCAATCTTCCTTCGTTCCCACCACATATACCAATATGCCACAATAATAAGATCTTTGGCATTCAGATCTTCGAAACCCAGGACCTGCAAATCGTTGCCTCTCAGAAGATATTGTAGGATTCCTGACCCCTCCCTATCAAAGTTCTCCACTTATTTTCTTCTTTCAAAAAGAAGCTGAACAACCTACTGCTTGAAAAGCGGATTTGTCTTATTGCTTCCAGTCCTCCTCCGTTTAGCGATAGAAGACCAAAGATCGAGATTTTCCCAAATTTCTCTTATACGGCCGCATCCGAAAAAAGCATGCTTTGTATCCTCATAGTTTATTTTGTAGATCGGACAAAGGCTGTCAGAAGCAATGTGTCTACTTGCAAGAATACTTCTATAGGGAATAGTACCATATAATAATCTCCAAGAGAATATTTTCACTTTTGCCGGTGCTCGTAATTTCCATAGCTTATCCCACATCGGGTTTTTGTCAGATGTTCCTAGACCACTTGTACAAATAAATTTTCTTTTATGTTGGAAGTCATACTCAGTATGATAAGTAGAACGAGATATGAAGATGTCGTTCTTAGTGTTATTCCAAGAGACAAAATCATCCATGAACCCAAATGTGAGGGGAATTTTCATAATCCGAATGACATCATCTTAGAGAAATATATTGCGTAACCTCCGTTCATTCCAACATCGTCCCTCAGTATCAATTAACTCTGAGACTCTTGTATAGACCACACTTCTCCTCTCATAAACCACCTTTCTTGAAGGGCTGCTAGGTATCCATGAGTCTTTCCAAATATTTATATCCTCTAGGTGCCCACTCGCCAAATACACCCTTTCTTGAAAGAATGATACCTGCCCAAATACTTTGCCATGTGAAGGAGAAGCCTTTTTTCAGAGTTGCATTTAAAAGGTCCCTCGAGGGATAATATTTTTCTTGCAAAACTTTAGCACACAAAGACTCGGTCTCACAAAACAATCTCCAAGCTTGACGAGACAACATAGCTAAATTGAAACAATGTACGTCTCTAAACCTCATGCCTCCTCTTTTCTTTGGAACACACAGCTTCCACCAAGAAAACCAGTGCATATGTTTCTGACCATCGTCATCTCCCCACAGTAACGGGTCATAGCATTTGTGATCCCTTTTATTACGAGTTTGGGAAGTTTGAAAACTGACATAACATATGTTGGCATGGCTTGAGCTACTGCTTTCAACAAGACCTCTTTACCTCCATAGGAAAGTGATTTCTCTTTGTAACCATTTAGGCGTTGCACAATCCTATAAAAAATATGAGCAAAGCAATTAGAACGATCCACTCCTACCTAAGTTGTTAAACCAAGATAGGAGTCTGTAATAGCTTCTGTCAGAATATTTAGTTGCATGCATATAGCTTCACTCATCTCCACTGTGGTGCACGGACTAAAGAAAATGCTAGATTTTGCTTCACTCACCAGCTGGCCCGAGGCCTCACAATAGCCTTGTAGAATTGTTCTCAAAGTAGTTGCATTTTCAATGTCTTCCTTTATCAGAATAAGAGAATCATCCGCAAATAACAAATGTGACACTGCTGGAGCATTGCGCATACTTTAACACCCACTAGTTTCCATCTATCCTCAGCATCTTGCAAGAGACAAGTCAGGCCTTCTGCACATAAGAGAAAAAGATACAGGAATAGGGGATCACCCTGCCTGAGACCCAAAACTATCCGTTTCATGACCATTAAAGCACATCTAGTACTTTACTGATGTTACACAAGCTATTAACAACATTATCCAGATGATATCAAAGCCCATCTTTTCAAGTATTTTTTCGAAGAAGGTCCAGTCCACTCCATCGTAGGCTTTATGCATGTACAACTTGATAGCGCACCACCCAAATTTTCCCATCCTTTTCTTCTTAATAGTATGGTAGGATTCATAGACCACAAGGACATTGTCAGCATTAAGTCTGACCGGCACGAAGGCGCTTTGGGTTGGTGTAATAATCTATGTAAGAATCCCCTTAAGCCTTGCTGCAATCACTTTAGAAATAATCTTGTAAGTCACATTGCAAAGGAAAATAGGTCTAAATTGAGTTAACTTCTCCGGGCTATTAATTTTGGGAATTAAGACAATGGTGGTATTCTTCCACCCCTCCGGAATAGTCGCCGTGTTGATTGCAGCCGATATTTTAAAAAAAAGATTGCATGAATACCATCTGGACCCAGTGCCTTAAGATCCCCAATATTAAATAAAGACTTATTTATTTCCTCTCGAGAATAAGGACCCATAAGAGTTGTGTTCATAGCTCTAGACACCTAGGGTTTAACCTTTGAAATAATCTTCACACTCGGAATATCCACCTCCGAATTGAAAAGCCCTCTGAAGTAGTTTTTTATGTGATGCGCAAGGTCAGCTTCTCCCTCAATAAGGTTCCCATTATCATCCTTCAAATCCATGATTAAGTTCCCCTTTTTTTTTCTCTCGGAAGCACATCTACGAAAAAAAATGTATTACGGTCGCCATTCTGCATCCAATTAACCCTACTCAATTGAATCCATTTGATTTCTTCTTTTTCTTGTGCCTCTTCAATCTGTATCTGCAGATGGTGTTGCTTTATTGTTGCTTCGTCGGAGAGAGGACCCGAAAGGACCTAACTTAGTTCTTTTTGTAAATGCCACAGTGATCGTCATGATTCCTTCAGGCTCTGCATGTCCCATGCATGCAAGGCTGAATGCACATGGGCTAGCTTTCGAGCCAGGTCCGATGGGCCAAACTGTTGGGCCTCAAGCTAGGTTGAGACAACAACATCATCCACTGCCTCTTCTAGCAGCCATTTAGCTTTGAACATATTTTGATGATTCACCTTTGTTGATTGAACATTTTCCAGTTTTTGGTATCCACTATAATAGGAATGTGATCCAATTTAAAGAACTCCTCGTGGATAACCCCCGAATGTTCAAACATGTCCATCCAACTCTGGTTTGCCACCGCTCTGTCTAGTCTCTTTCTAATGCGTCCCCTGCGTCACGTAAAAATATCACCCTGGAACCCTAGGTCATGGAGGTTGCAATCAGATAGAGCGTCTCTAAAATCCCTGCATACATATCTGAGGTCGTAGATTACCTCCCTCTTTCTCGACATTGCTCAAGATCTCACTAAAATATCCTAATACCACCCATGGCATAGTCCTCGTATTGTGTAAAGTCCGAATATAATCCCACGTTAAATGTTTCCTGTCTCCACTTGGTTCACCATAAATTCCGGTAATTCTCCATGCATCATATGTACCCTCATCTATCCGAATATCCACATAATTAGTGTGCTCACTAAAGGAAGTGACCCTGAGATCATTGTTCCATAGGAGAATTAGCCCTCCACTGCGTCCATCACTCTCTTATAGGATCATCTGATCCTCCACTGCGTCCATCACTCTCTGATAGGATCATGTGATCAAACCGAAGCCTCCTCTTTCCAGCTTTCGCTCTAGAAAGATGTGTTTCAGACAAGAACAGAACATCCGGCTTAACACGCTCTTGGACCCTCAAGAGCGATCTCACTGTCATGAGTTTTTGTAGCCCACGGCAGTTTGCTCTACATAATTTCATTGCGACCAAACAGACCCCCCTCAGGAGCCCGCCGATCCTAGGGGCGGGGAGACAGCTCCATCCGTCTTTGATTTCTTTGACCTCATTGAATCCCGTGGAGAAGAATTGGGGGTCTCCTTTTCCCTTCTTCCATTTCCATAGCAGCTCCCAAGGGAAAATCTGTGTTCGGAATGTTTTCCCCATCCTGTTCAAAAGCCAGACGTTTTCTTGCATTTACCTCATTCTCTTTATTCTTCATCTCACTATCTAAGGGCTTGAGAGGGCTGCAAGTTGTATCCCGTAGCTCATCATCCGTCGTCACTGCTGGTGCCTTAAACGGTACCATTACATTATGTCGCCAACTCGCACACCTTCTGGATTCGGTGGTCCTCTACCTCGGCCATTCGGATCTCTTCCACCACTAGAGCCACCTCCGCGCCCGCCACGGGAGCCACTCCAATTTCCAGTCAGGCTTCTCCCATACCATGTTTCCCAATCTGCTTTCCGAAAAACACTCCACCCGAGCTTTGTTTCATCATGCTCTCCCGTGCCACACTCAAGATGAGTATGTCCGAACCTTCCACGTGCTCCACAAACTTTGGGATTTTTTCGTATTTGATATGGAAAGCTTCTCTCTGGCCTCCCTGGGATAGTGTTACAATCCTTGCTAAAACCTTTCACACATCAAGTTTAACCTTCACACGGACAAAGTTCCCAACATCAACCGTGGTTTCCACCTTCAGTCACTTGCCAACTTTTTTCTCCACCAGATTTTTTATAAGTTTTTTTTATCATGGTATCCAACCGGTAATTTATGGATTTGAAGACAAACCGCAATGTGGTTTAAGTCAATGGATTCCACCGGAGCTAAGCCATCATATTCATCAATGATTACTGCATTCTGATGAAAGTGCCATGGATCTCCCTCTTCCAACTTGATCCAATCCCCCAGGCAAAAACATTGTATCGTAAAGAGATTTGGTTCTAGAGCCGTGAATGTCACCTCCTTGGATAGACTCCAAGCTGCTCTCATATGTTGTTCGAAGGTCTGAGGGCTAAAACCATTATCTGTATGGACACGAGCAAGAACCAACCACTTCATCCCCTTGATCGGCTCCCCAAATTCATCCACAATCACCAAGTCGTCAGTTTCATCTTCTTCGATCCCTAGGCGATGGAGCAGATCGTCGATGTATTCCGGTCCCCTATCCACTGACGCCCCGGTCGGACTCAAAGCACTTGGCGCCGCCATGGCGATCGCCACTCTGAAACCCGACCGATGAAGGCTCACCTCACCGAGATTAGGGTTTCAGATTTCGAGAGAGAAAACTGGACCGCGAGAATCTCAGTGCCACCAAAACCAAGTACTCGTCCCAGCCCTAGCCAGAGATGGGAGGAAGAGAAACTCCACACCGGTTAGGATCCGGCAGTGGAGGCGAGAAACCCTAGATCGCCCGGGAGCGTCTAGGTAATTGTGGGGATAAATTCAGAGGACATTGTTGTCTTAGCATAAAAAACCAACAACATTGGTTTCTCATAGAAATAAAACCAACAGCTACGGACTCGTCCAAAAAAAAGAAAAACAGCTACGGACTCATCCAGCAGCTACCGGCCATATCATAATTTGGCCCATCCTCCCCAAGAAAGCTGATTCGTGGGCGAGATCAAGAAAATTCCAAAGATCGGAGTAAAGCCCAAACATAACACTCGTTTTGTCCGTCATTTTCATTCTAAAATCAAAACTTTGATAATATTGGCCATGCAGCAGTCTTGGCCGTGTACCTTGAATTGTTTTTAAGTTTCCGCGAGCCTGATTTACAAACTACAATGAAAAAGAAAAACTGTTCTATGATACAGCTACTAAACGAATGAAATGCTGAAAGAATCACCAATTCCTACTCCACGACAGCACACAGGTGATGAATCCGGTAAGAGCTGAAAGAATCACCGGACAGAGGACACGGCGCGGCCGAGCCTGCACGCACGGAGCGACGGCCCGGCGGCGGCGGCGCTCATCCACGACACGCCCTCCTCCGCCTTCCACACCCCGTCGTCGAAGTTGCGCGCATATCCCTCCGCGTCGTACCCGCACCCCGCCGACACCCTGCTGCGGCAGCGCCCCCTCCTGGCCTGCGCCCACCGCCCCTGCCGCCGCGCCGCGCACATCCGCAGCAGCGCGCGCCTCAGCACCGCCCACGCCCCTCCTCGGCGCCGGCTCTCGGACAGCCTCACGTACGACGTGGCGCCCATCGCGGACCACGCGAAGTTTTCCCTCTGGCAATCTGGCTGCACGTACGCGCCGAGCTAGAGAAAGAATGATGGAGCTGGTGGAGGTGGACTCACGGGTCGCGACTGGTTTTATCAACGAGGGTGCCCGAACGAGACCGTGTGACGGAAAGCCGTCGCGACGGACGCGCGTTTCCTTTTTCGTGCGTGTTCGCTCTTGAGGCCGTTCCCATGCCGCTTTCCGACGAGCTGGACCTTTGTTCAGCTGTTCGCCGCCAAATGGACCCACCGTTAAATTACTGGTTAGTTTCTCTGCGCAGATTTGGCTGGATTAAGCTGGCGCACGATTTGATTTCTAATTGGCATGCCGTATCGGAATCATCTCCCTGTAGGCTCTAGTCCAGATCTGTGTCCATAATATAATGTGGAGCACAGTGCGGACGCCGTTCGTTCCATCGCATTTGGTGGGCGATGTGTGCTGCACTAAGCCTTGTTTAGAAAGAAATTAGCAAGTACACGCAGGTGAACAAGTCAAAAGGTGCATCAAACTTCAGTAGCTAAGCAACTAGGAGGGACAGGTGAATAGCTGTCGTACCTCTTCGTCTCCCTCTGGCGACCAGAGGGGCGATTAGGGTTTTTTTCCTCCCGTCGGTTTCATTCCGTCGTGGAGTCCCAATTCCTCGGGTAGTCGATCTCGATCTCCGATCGGTTTCCTGGCCCGATCCAGTTTCCTGTTCCACGGTGCTTCTTAACGATCGCGGGTTCCCAGCGTCGGGACAAAGTCCAATCGTCTGAGAGCTGATCCGACGGGGTTAGGGTTGGCGATGTCAAGCAGTTCTAGCCGCACGGGCGCGGCGGATGGAGGTACAGAGAAGATCAACGATCTCCTTCTTCGCATGGGGATTGAGGAAGATGAATACGATGATCTCGTGGTGGATGAACTAGAGCATCTGATAAAAGAGGTCAAGTGGCTTGCTTTGGCCCGGGTACATACTAGCAATCAGTTCAGTCCGCAATCTTTTGAACATCACATGAGGGTAGCCTGGAGCCCCGCGAAGTAGATGATCTTTACACCACTTGCTGCAAACCTCTTCACGATCAAATGCTTCTGTTTGGGTGATTGGTTGAAGGTGAAGGAGGGAGGCCCATGGCACTTTCGCCAAAACGCTGTGATAATTGAAGAATACGATGGCTTAACAGATGCGGAGGCTATTGATCTTAATTATATAGAGGTTTGGTTGCAGATACACAAGCTCCCAGTGGGGTACCGTGACCCTTCGCTTATCAAAAATCTAGTTGAAAAACGCGTGGGCAAAGTGATCAAGGTGGAAACTATGGTGGAGGGTGTCGGAAACTTTGTCAGAGTAAGGGTAAAGTTGGATGTCCGTAGAGTTCTCACTAGAATAGTCTCTCTTTCTCGTGGAGGTGTACGGGAAGTGTTCCAATTGAAGTACGAAAAAATTCCAAAATTTTGTGCGGCCTGTGGATGTTTCGGTCACACTCACCTTGAGTGTGGTACTGGTGAACACGATGAAGACAAACTTAAGTGGGGGGAGTTCTTGAAAGCGGACTGGGACACATGGCATGGTCGTAGGACGAATACATGGAGTGGACCCCGAGGTGGGCGGGGGTTTGCAAACAACGGACGTGGCAGGGATGTCCCGATCAGGGGAAGAACAAACTGGCCGGTAGCTGGAGCTCAGAAAAGCTGGCGACATAATGCCATGCAGAAGGATCAGGACAACATGATGGATGAAAATCTGATGGATACTACGACGAGCCCTCTGAAACCATCCGATAAGGAGATGATAGATGCTACGGATAATTCAGTACGGAAGCGTCTTATGTATGAGAAAGAGGGGGATGGTGAACAGTTGGCAGAGATAAACCATATGGAGTTAGCTTTGGCAGCGGATGGTGCGGAGGAGGATCGTCTTACCTCCGTAAGTAATGTCTCAACGCGATCGAAGAGATCAAAGATGGATGGAGCTGACTCCCCATCACTCGGATCGGCGGGCTCCCTGGAGGGGTCCGTCCGAGAGGAATGAAAACCAAATTCTATAAGTGCCGAGGGATGAGGAAGAACTCGGCAGTTAGGGCTCTCCATGGTGTAGTGGAGAGGGACAAGCCTGATATTTTATTTTTGTCTGAATCTCATCTTGACAAACCAAGGGCAATCAAGTTGATGAGAAGGTTGAAGTTCGATAATCTGGCTATTTCTGAAAGTGATGGTAGAGCAGGTGGTTTAGTTATGTTTTGGCACGATGACCTCATAGTTACATCTCAGGTAGTGCATACAAATTATATTGACATTAGAATTGGAGAAGGATCACCCGGTGCGTGGCGGTGTACTGGGTTTTATGGAGAACCAGAGGCTAGTAGGAAATCTTTATCTTGGGATTATATTCGAGAGTTGAGCCAACAATGCGATCTCCCATGGCTTTTGGGAGGTGATTTCAATGAAATTATGTACGGTTTTGAAAAGGAGGGCGGCGCGTCACGCTCTCAAAGATGTATGCAAGATTTTCGACAAATTTTGGAGGAGTGTGCCCTATCCGATCTAGGGTATGTGGGAGAATTATTCACTTGGAAACGAGGGCGGATTAGGGAGAGATTAGACAGAGCAGTTGGGAACGAGGAGTTGATGGTTTTATTCCCAAATATGGCAGTCATAAATGATGATTTTAATCGTTCCGATCACCGCCCGGTCACTGTTGACACGGAATTCCATGCAGCTGTCCCTGTCCGCTCCTCGGTAAAGATGCAGCGCTTCGAGGCTCGCTGGTTGGCTGAAACGGATGTTGACATGATTGTCCAGGTAGCCTGGGACAGAGCCAGGGCGCGGGGATCAGCACTCGCTGAGGCGACCGAGGAGATTCACAGGTCGCTGCATACCTGGGATCGCGACGTGCTGAAGGGGCCCAGAAGCCGACTTCGGGACTTACAAAAGGAATTGAATACGATTTTGTCTGGGCCAATGGATGACGAGTCGTTGAATAAACAAGGTATTTTACAGATTCAGATTGAGGAATTACTTGAAAAAGAGGAGCTATATTGGGTACAACGCGGAAGAATAAATTGGCTAAGAGAGGGAGATCAGAATACCTCTTATTTTCATAACGCAGCCACAGCAAGGAGGAGGAAAAACACTATCAAAAGGCTTCGGAATGATCAAGGCAACTGGGTTGAGGATGAATATGACATGTTATCACTCACCTCTGATTATTTTACTACTCTTTTCTCTTCTGAAGTGCAGGGTATTAATCCCGAGGTGTTACAGAAGGTCCATCCACGTGTCACTTCGGTGATGAATGATGCATTGACGGCTTTATATACAAGGGAAGAGGTTAAAAATGCCCTATTTAGCATTGGGGATTTAAAAGCCCCGGGTCCTGATGGCTTACATGCGGTATTCTATAAAAAAAATTGGACGGTTATTGGTGAGGACATGACTGATGAAGTTTTATTGGCTATAAACCAAAAGAAGATTCCTGACAGCTGGAATGATACTGTCATTGTCCTTATTCCCAAGGTGAATAGTCCTGAGCAACTATCTCAATTTCGGCCTATAAGTTTGTGCAACGTGGTCTATAAGGTGATTTCAAAATTGCTGGCTTCGAGGCTCAAGTTATTTCTCCCTGATATTGTTTCTCCTCTACAAGTGCTTTTGTCCCCGGGAGACTTATTTCTGACAATTTTCTGTTGGCTTTTGAGAGTTTCCATGCAATAAAAAACAGAAGGGTTGGAAGTTTTGGTAATTGTGCAGTAAAACTTGATATGCATAAGGCATATGACAGAGTGGAATGGAGTTTTCTCAAACAGATCATGCTGCAGCTTGGGTTTTATCATGGTTGGGTGGATCTGATTATGGAGTGTGTCTCTTCTGTGCGCTATCAGATAAGGTTAAATAATTCATTATCATCTCCTTTTGCTCCTTCCAGAGGATTAAGACAGGGTGATCCTCTTTCACCTTATCTATTTTTGTTATGTGCTGAGGGCCTAACAAGTTTGCTAGCTTTCCATGAGATTCAGGGAAATATTTGTGGAGTCAAAGTTTGCAGGGATGCTCCATCTATTTCACACCTTCTTTTTGCTGATGACTCTCTCATTTTAATGAAAGCCGATAGACTTAATGCATTGAGTCTGAAGAGTGCTCTGGATGATTACTGTCAGGCCTCAGGCCAATTGGTGAGTGTTGCAAAATCCAGCATTTTCTTCAGCCCTTGTACCAATGTGGATACTAAAGTGGAGGTTTGTTCTATTCTGGATATCATGACTGAGGCTATCACTGATAAATACTTGGGTCTGCCCCCAATTGTTGGGGTAGATAGGACAAACTGATTTAAACATCTTATTGACAGGGTTCTAAAACTTCTTAATGGTTGGAAGGAGAAACATCTCTCCTTTGGTGGTAAGGAGGTTCTAATCAAAGCGGTAATTCAATCTATTCCAGTTTATGCAATGTCAGTTTTCAGACTTTCCAAACAGATTTGCAAAGGGATAATATCTGCAATATCCCAATTCTGGTGGGGAGACGATGACCAACAGAAGCATATGCACTGGTTTTCTTGGTGGAAAATGTGTGTTCCAAAAAATCAGGGTGGCATGGGGTTTCGTGATCTAGAGTGTTTTAATATGGCTCTCCTTTCTAAACAATGCTGGAGATTGATTTCTGAACCGGAGTCTATATGTGCACAAGTTCTGCGCTCCAAATACTTTCCCTCGCGAGATATTCTTAACTGTGAATTGAAGAAAGGTAGCTCATTCACTTGGCAGAGCATTTGGCATGGGATTCAGACTTTTAAGAGGGGCCATATATGGAGAGTTGGGGATGGCGAAAACATTAATATTTGGGACGACTGCTGGATCCCAAATAGCCACAATCGCAAGGTTATAACTACGAGAGGTAATATTGTTTACACTAAAGTATCTGAACTTATTGATGCAGATAATCGTGTTTGGGATGAGGAGCTAATTAGAACACTGTTTTGGGATATTGATGCGGAGAGAATTCTTCGGATTCCCCTCACAATTGGCATGATGGGAGACTTCATATCGTGGCACCCGGATAGGAGGGGTTTTTTCTCGGTTAAATCGTGTTATCACTTAGAGTGGCATAAACAGCATGGCCGCAATCTTCGGAGAATGAATATTTTGGGCTCTTCTGCGGCTAGTCCTATTTGGAAATCTATATGGTCCCTGTGTACTCCGGCAAAAATTAAAATCCATATGTGGAGAGCTATGCTTGGGGCTATACCTTGCAAAGGGGTTCTAGCTAATCGGCATATACAAGCATCCAGTCAGTGCCCAATGTGTAACTAGGCCTGTGAGAGCATTGCGCATGCTTTCTTCAAATGTAAAAGAGAAAGAGAAGTGTGGGAGTTCTTGGATTTCCGTGAAATACTTGACACAGCCGAAGGATTGGAACAAATGGGTGCTACTATGCTCGAAAGTTTGCTGCTGAGATCGGAGGCGTCCCCTTTGTCTCCTGAGACCCGAATCTGTGATGTTATGTCGGTTGGCTGCTGGTACCTATGGTGGGAGAGACGCAAGGCTGATCACGGAGAGGTGTTACAAGCCACGACACGTTCGGTGCAATCCATCCTTGCACTATCTCTAAACTACTCAAGGGATAGGAAAAAAAGTAACAGGCCCGATCACTCGACATGGATGGCACAAGCCACCAGAGGATTTCATCAAGCTGAATGTTGACGCTGCTTTTGCGGAAGATCTGGGGTCTGGTGGTTCGGGAGCAATTCTAAGGGACCACTTGGGCTCCTTTATCGCATGTGGTAGTAGGACTCTCCAATATGTTGATGATGCAACTACGGCGGAAGCAATCGCACTGAGAGATGGCCTCCTATTAGCTGGACAGGTAGGGTGCAACAGGTTGATAGTGGAAGCTGATTGTGTGGAGGTGATCGAGACAATGCAGAACGAAGGAAATTCTCTGGGATCTGCGGCAGCAATATATGAGGAGTGTACTTTTCTCTATAGAAATTTTTCGGTGGTGAAATTCCAGCACTGTCCTAGGGAGGCTAATGAAGCAGCTCACTACCTTGCTAGGGATAGTGGGGGTTCCTATGATATTTGGCATGGTGATCCACCTGATAGTATTTTACATGTAATTGCAAACGATGTAACTCTTATCTGAGCAGCAAGTTTTCGCACTCTTTTCCTTACCAGGGTACCTGAGGGGACTGGAAGTTTTTTAACGAGGCGTCTTGTGTGCTATATTAATATAGTTATCTTATTTTTTTTAAAAAAAAGGAGGGACAGGTGAATATGACCGGATGAAAACAGATAAATATATATGGACTGGGCCACAAACTGGAGTATATGTGGACCTATTAATTTGAAGACCCCAGAGGTGGCGAGGTTTCGACAAAGACAACTCCCACGTCGCGTTCTGGAAGCCCGGCGGTGGGCGGTCCAAATTAGCAGAGATGGCGAAGGTTGTTCCGGGCGAAATCCCAGCGCTTCGGTGCCAATGGTGGTGATGCCTGCGGCTGTCCTGGGGGCGATGTTGTTGCTACCTTTGCTGTGTCAGAGCTCCGGGTGAAAATCCTAAACTTCAGTCTTGACAATGGCGGTGTGAGGCGTGTTACCTTATTACCTTCTTGAGGGCATTGTTGTGGAGCTCCAGTCATTTTCGATTTCGTGTGGTTTTCATCGGGGGTAAGTTTTTCTTTCCTGTTTTTCTTTGTCTATCTTTGATATGCTTTGTAAAAGGGTCACTCATCATCTTGTATTAATTGGGCTGACTGGTTTTATTTATAAATAGGGACGAACATATGTTTCGAGAGAGCTGCTACATCCTTTTTTATGAGAGTCGAACTCGCTCTATCTTCATGTCAGAACCGGCTGGATCCTGGTCTTCTCGGCATAAGTAGTCGACTCCTGCATTTTGCTTTGCTCAGCGTGGCTTCCCAAATCTTTTAGTCGCAGCACCCTCTCTCCAAGCCCGAGTCGGTATGATGTCCGACTCATTCTAAATCCACCTTACAATCAGACAAACGCGGCTAACAATTTGACACAATTTTATATGATGATTTTTCTTAAAGGAGGAGGATGAATGAGATGAACAATAGGATCTTAGAATTTTTTATGTTGATGGAGAATAAAAACAAGGGGGGGGGGGGTGAAACAGTGTCAACCTTGAGGTCATTTATAGAAGGAGGCATCCAGAGCCTAAAAGATGGACATCAAAGGCTTATGTTGGATTACTTTTCTCTGACCCGGTGTATCCAAAGCGATACTTTTGACGCCTCTTCAGAATGTTCATATATTTGTTACTCCACATTTTCTGAGTGATTCAATAGTATGGCACCTTCTTCATGCACAGAAGGAATTGCGCGGGGACACTTGGCCAAAGTACTATCTAGCATCTTTGCACATAATGCTTTATGACTTTATGGAATATCTTAAGATTTATGGATGATCATCTGGCAATAGGAGAGACGGACTCTAAATCTCCCATCAAGTGCTTAAGGTGCTTTGCGAAGGATGTGGTTGTATGCTTTGAGCCAAAGTACTTCAGAGCACCCTATGCTCAGGCACTAAGATTGATTTTGGCGATGAACAAAGCGAGAAGGTTTAGGGCAGGTACAACACGGACGCTAGCAGTAAAATCGTGTCGGTTTTGTGGAGTTTTTGGTAGTTATTTAGCCATTGATGCGAAACTAGGCGCCCGACGCTTGAAAAACGCGTACAAATTAGGACTCCGGGCGCCTTGATGCATGTTCTAACTGCCAAAATTAAGCGTTAGAGATAGAGGCCAGCGCTATATATGCCCTTAGGGGATGCTCGACTCTGTTGACTGTATGCAATGGAGGTGGAAAAATTCACGATGTCATGGATAGTTCACCGACCATGTCAATGATCTAACCATCATCCTTAAATCCTTAACATATTATGCGACATGGTTTTGGCATGCAAATTTTTGGAATGCCAAGAGATTTCAATGATATCAATGTGCTCCATCCGGCACCACCCTTTGCAAAGTTACCAATGGAGATGCACCACCGGCGGAGTTATTGGCAAGTGAGCGCATACCTTGCCGATGGAATATTACCCACAATGGGCAACACATGTCAACCCAATTCCCAACCCCAAGTTAAGAAACTACTTAGGTTTCATAATGCTTAAGCAACTTCTACGAAGCAAGTAGAGAATGCTTAAGCAACTTCTACGAAGCAAGTAGGGAGGGCATTTGGGATTTTGTACCCTAGTTTGCGATTGTGCAAGGACCAACTCGCTATTTAGACCAAAAGAAGCTTTGTGTGATCATGACGGCTTGTGTAATCTTGCACGATATTATCATGGAGAATGAGCCCGGCGAAGAGTTGGACTGTACTTATGACCCTCATGGGAAGACAATAGCGGATCCACATACGAGAGTAGAATGCATGAAATGGTAACTTCAAGTTCACCATAGCATTCGAGATGCAAAGACTCATCAAGAAGATCTCATCAAAGAGTGGTGGTAGTGGCATGGCCAACAAGATCGTGGATCATCTTTTCTTGGAAGAATGGCCCAAATTATTTCACAAATCTCAAAAGGGTTTTGGTGGAGTATGCTATGAGCATTTCTATAGTGTAGGCATATTTTTGGCAACCCGAAATTAATGGGTAGACAGGAGAGGAGATTTCGGTACTCACAAAAGTTTTACTTTTGCAGCATACTCAAACTTTGTATGTTTGAGCTTCTACTCCTCGCATCTATACTTGTACATATGCAACCCGAATTTATTCGAAAATAATCCGACACAAATAGTACTACATCATTATAACAAGTTTTTCAAGGATATGCCCTAGGAGGCATATCAGAATCATAGAAGAAAGACCAAGCGACCAAACATACATTGCGGGCTGGCACAGACGCCGAGCGCGCACCCACGCTGCCAAGGTAGCTACAACTCAACACCTACTACTCGCGAAATCTCCACCGCTCCGCCTCTGAAAGGCACCCCCTGAACAGCCCGGCCACTCTCCAGGTCTCAGATTCTGCACTGATAGCAGCCAACACCACCATCGGCGAAGGGGCGGCGTTGTTAAAGACAACGTCGTTCCTGTGGCACCACAGGGTCCAACAGACGAGTGTGACCGCCGTCCAAAGCTCCCGTCTTTCATGCCGTCCCCCTGTCTCGAGCTAACCCACTCCACTAGTGGCGCGGCCAAATCGGGGATCCACCCCTCCCTGCCCCAGGCATGGAGGCAAGCCACCCACACTGCCCGTGCCAGCACGCAGCCCATGAGGAGGTGGTCGATGGACTCGTCGTGCTGATCGCAGAAGGGGCAGGTGTCTGGGCGTGGTAACGCACACCGAGCCAGCCGGTCGGCGGTCCAACAACGATCCCGGAGGGCAAGCCAAAGAAACATGCGACACCTGAGCGGGGCCCTAGATTCCCAAATCAGTCGGGCGCCCGGCATCAGCTCGGAACCTGCAAACATGGCAGCGTAGCACGACCTCGAGGAGTACACACCACTCGCATCCCAGCACCACCTGAAGGTGTCACCTACCCCAGGCCTGAGCTCTACTCCTGCAACACGGTCCACCAGATCCAGGAGCTCAGCCAGCCCTGGTGCTGGCAGGTCGGGGGAAACATCCTCAAGCCAGCCCCCTGCCAAGCCCTCGCGCACAGAGCGGCGCTTGGTGGCACCACGAGAGACCGCCCTAAAAAGGTTAGGGGCGAAATCCCTTATCCGACCAAAGGCCAGCCAGCAATCCGTCCAGAACAAGGTAGATGCGCCGTCACCAAGCGTGGAGCGAGTGGCCGCATCGAAGAGTTGCCGAACCAGCCTGGGAACTTGGATGTTGAGTTCCCTCCACGGCTTGGTGCAGTCCACTCTGCCCAGCCACAACCATCTTGCCCGCAAGGCAAGGTTCATCATCCTCAGATTGAGGATTCCAAGACCACCAAACTCCCGGGGCATACACACTCGGTCCCAAGCAACGAGGCAGTGGCCTCCCTGGACGCTCTCACGCCCCTTCCACAAAAAGCCTCGAAGAATCTTCTCGATGGCAGTGTAGGTCTTGACCGGGAGGTCCAGAGACATCATGGCAAAGATCGTTATCGCGGAGAGGGTGGATCGGATTAACGAAAGACGCCCTCCCCGATTAATCAAAGGAGCTCCCCAGCTGGGGAGTCGTCCAGCCACGTGATCTACCAGGTACAGGAGTTGTGCCGCCGAGGGCTTCCTCAGCGTCAGAGGAAGACCAAGGTAGCGCATGGGGAAAGCCTCCACCGCACAACCCAGCCCCTGAGTCACCTGCTGTGCCATTTCCGCCGTCCCCCGGATAAGGCGCGCTGAGCTCTTGCTGAAGTTTGTGTGGAGGCCGGAGGCTCCACCAAAATCCTCTAAGAGTGCCGCGAAAACGCGGAAATCCCCTAACGACGGTTTGAGGAAGGTGACGACATCATCAGCGTACATGGAGGTGCGGTGACGTAGCTCCCTCGCCGAGAGGCGCGATAGGAGCCCCACCTCAGATGCCTTCTGAATCAATAGGTAGAACACTTCCATAACCAGGATGAAGAGCAAGGGGGAAAGGGGGTCCCCTTGGCGGAGTCCCCGCATATTGGCAATCCAGCAGCCCGGAATGCCGTTGGTTAACACCCTGGTGGAAGCGGCATCATTATAACAAGTTAGAACCCGAAGCTAACAAATATTCCATCAATCAAACTGTATAGTTCATCCGACCACAATAGGAAACATAAATGTAAGATTGATTGTCCACATCATTAATTCCTAAGATCGGAATATAGGCCTCCGAAATAGTACTGTCTGTAATTTGTTATTTCTGCCGCACTTGGTCATTAGCATCAGCACCATCGTTCCAAACAAACCCCGCAAAACCCTTTTTTTTAACACAACCACAAAACATGATGGCTAAAATAAAAATATCCAAAACCTGGCATTTACATGGAAACCCTTTAACTGTCTACCAACCTGATTTACAAACTACTACGAAACAAAATTTGTCCCATACAAACTACAAGATGAAATCTGAAACGAATAACGAATCGCTACTCCACGAATCTAGCTGCACGGATCACAAAAGAATCACGGGGCAGCGGGCAGCGCGCGGGCGAGCCTGCACGCGCCGAGCGACGGCCCGAAGGCGGCGCTCCACGGCACGCCCTCCTCCACCTTCCACAGACCGTCGTCGAAGTTGCGCGCGTAGCCCTCCTCGTCGTACCCGCACCCCGCCGCCACCCTCCCGTGCCTCCTCCCTCGCGCCCGCACCAGCATCCTCCTCGCCGGCGCCCACCGCCCCAGCCGCCGCGCCGCGCACAGGCGCGCCAGCCCGCGCCTCAGCGCCGCCCACGCCGCTCCTCCTCGACTCCGGCTCCCGGAAGGGCCTGACGCTGACAGCCTCTCGTACGACGTGGCGCCCATGGCCGGCGATCGAGCAGCAGCGAACGGATGGAAACCGACGCTTGCACGTATGCTGAACGAGCGATGGGTGGACTCCCGGGTGGCGGGTGGTTTTATAAACGTGGCGCGAATGTGGAGGTAGTGCCAGCCATCGCGACGGACGCGGGCGCGCTTCTTCTTCGACGTGTTCTCTCGAGGGAGGGCGTCGTTTTGCTTTTGGTGCTTTCGGCCGAGCTGGGCCGCGGGCCCCACGCCCGCCCGTCCGGGACAAGGACCGTTTCTCTGCTCCGCAGCTGCTTAATGGCCCATTAAAAAAAATGATTGTTGCGCAGGGTGGCATCGTCTCCGTTCTCTAAACGCGTGGCGTAAAGTACACACAGGCTGTTTTTTTTTTTTGCGAGGATACACACAGGCTGTTTGATCGCGTTTGCTGGACTAATACCGAGCAAGGTGCCAGTTGCAGCGCTAAACTTTGTTTGGAAGAAAAGGTTTACGAAAATGAATACAACTAGTACTAGTTCCCAAAGTTGTTAAGAAAACAGAGGGAAAACATTGTTTATCACAACAGTTGGCAGGAATTTCCGGAAGCTGTAATCGAGGGATTCAATTACCTGGAAGGTCCTGCTATTCAATTAGATGGATTCTTGTATACTAGAGGAACATCGACATTCCTAGCGCCAGCATTTTCTAGTGTTTAACGACTTACTAGCAAGTTGGGACGGGTGTACTACCAGGCAATGACAACTGACGGGCGAGCTTCCACTCCTCCATCAGCCTCAGCAAGCTGTTGTACAGATTTTACCCATAATGCAAACAAACAGAATCTTAGCCCAGCATTAGCTATATAACCAACTTATTGATTAATCTGCTTACACGCATTTCAGGGTTTTCTGTACAGAAAGAACAAAATTGAATCAAACTAAGGCTTAGCGTCGGTGATTGATTTGTACTGATCTATCTCCTCCTCCACGGCCCCCCTCATTTCTTCGCCTTGGAGAAGCGAAGGCACCTGTACTTCTCTCCGCTGACCGTGATCTCAAGGGCTCCGTCCTGGTTGTCTTGATTGGAGGCGGTTCCCATGAGGACGCTCTTCTCCTTCTCCAGGTTCTCCTTCTCTGTCTTCAGCCTCGCCTCTTGCCGCGCGATCTCAGCCTGTCGAAAAAGATGACACTGAATCAAGTCAGGCAATGCTACCCACCGTTAGAATAGACTGCTTGTGTTATCATTTCATTATGGGGAGGAATGCCTATGGTTTCAGAGTTATCAGACACGTTTCAATTATTACCGTCTGTTGAGCAATCCTCGTAAAGATCAACAACACCCTGTTTAACTTTGTTCGTACACAGTAGTCTATGATGTTGAGCCCGGAAGCAACCAAATGATGAAGCACTTCATTTTTTCCGTATAAAGACCTTGTTGGAGCTAACAAGAAAATTAACATTAAATCTGCATTATTGGACAGTTTTTGTGGGTGAACATATTATTATCATATTGCAAAGCTATAATTTACTTTGGATTCTTTAGATACAAGAATGTGACTTGAGCTTCCGACCTTGGGTGCACCCACCCATATAAGTCAATAGTGCATTGCAGTCTTATAACATATATACAGTTCAAACACTTCTCTAGAAAATTGCCCAGTTAAGTACATAATGCTTAGACAGCACCATGGCTTCTGTTATCAGTTATCACAACATAAGGTACACTACCATCTCAATGACACCCTTTAAGGCCTTGTTTACTAGGGCTGTAATTTCACCCCCAAAGGGATCTGGTGAAACCACTCTTTTCACCAAAATACCAAATCTCCTCAAATACTCTTTCATCCCAATCCACTAGTATGGTGGAGTGTTTTCAATTTAAACAAAAATGAGGGGGCTTGGAAAACCAGCTTGGTAAACGCGTTACTGAGAATTTTTCAGGATCTCAAACTATGCTGGGAAATCCCTTGAATCCACTTCAAATACACTAGTATAAGTAAAAAAGGACTAATATGGACCGAAGTTACCCTTCAGTATTTCTATGAGGTGATAAAACTGACAGGATCATCAATCCATGGACAGAAGCACAATGCGCAGATACATAACCACATTAGTGATAAAACTGACTAGACATGAAAGATGAAAAGCCAAATTGGGTGCATTTCAACCTAGTAGTGAAGCAATAAGGGGGAGAAAGTGGTATTTTCTACTGTCACTAGTGACGCAAGAACCAGATATGACCATAGAAACTTCAAGGTGGAATCTCAATTCAAATATGGACTGAGCCAAAAAAAAATACATTATGTAAGAGATATTCTTCTCACTCACAACGAAATAGTTGTGATATTAGTAGTAAATTAAAGCAGTGTCTTATTCCTATGATAAGGTAATCAGATGCGTAGGCTCACAATTTTGAACCAACACCACATCAGTCAGGATCTATAGGTTTAGCAATTGAGGAACTATGCCATTTTCTGAACCAAGATACCCTCCTTTCCATTTCTTAGAATTGGAAACTATGACATGTGCAGGAGTGTCCCACTACCATCACTACTGTATATTACGATGATCGTACCACCAAATTTTATACTACTTGGTAAGAACCTGACTACTCTGCATCAAAAGGTCATTTACCCAATACATTAACCAGACTGCCTGAACTTCAGACCTCACATGTCATCTCGCCATGGAAGCACAGGAATTAGTGAAACAGTAGATGCAAAATCTAATCCCAAGGCGCGGTGGTTACTGATAAATCAACACCAGAACAAACACATTCTAGCAAATTAACTTCCCCACTCTGAAGGCTAATCTTTAGAATTCCTTCCGGAGATGGAGCGACTACACGAGGTTACTGACAGAACGCAACTGAACCACCAAATGATTCATTCAACACAAACATGTATGCACGGAGATGATCGACGGAGGAGGAAGAGAGTAAGCAATGAATGGGGTTAGACTACTACCTCGCGGCGGGAGAGCTCTGCCTTCCAGGCGGCCTCCCTCTCGGCGACCTCCCGCTCGCGCTCCTCGATGTAGCTCTGCATCTCCCGCTCCCTCATGATGCGGTCCTGGATGTCCGCGTCCAGCGCCTCCTGCAGCTCCTTCACGAACCTGTCCACCACCGCCTTGATCCGCACCGACATCTCACCCCTCCCCTTCTCCTAATCTACACCTCGCAGGTTAGGCAGGTTAGCCACGACGCGCTCCTCCTCCTCCTCCTCCCGCTACTGGAGCCGTCCTCCGGCGATCCACATGGGCGGCGGCTGGCTAGGGTTCCGAGGTGGCGAGGTTGGTTGGCGCCGCAAGTCTCGTGCGCCGATGGTCCCTTCTCTTGGCCGGCTTCTCGTTTGGGCGCTAGCGCCTGTGCTGTGTGGAAGACAAGAGGCGGGACCCAGCGACAGCGACTGGGCCCAGAATCTGCACGACTCCTATGATCCGTGAGCAGTCTCCTCCCCTTGAAGGCGTATTCTACATACGCCGTAAGATCCAGCTGAAACGTATTCCAGAAATCCAGAATCTTCATGCTATTATGCTGTGCTATCTGCAGCAGCAACAGGATTAGAAACAACAGCAGAAACACAGGAAAAAATCGCAAAGAAAAGAGCAAGAAAAATCAGAAACAGGACTAGCAACAGCACCAGCAGCAGAGGGAAAAATCGCCAAAAAAAATGAGAAGCAAATCAGGAACATCACAGCAATAGCCAACAGAGCATATCAAATGCCAAATGTGCATAAATTTATCTCAACCACAAGTTATTCTCGACGACATAGCAATAATCCGACTCCCGGTTCACGACATCCGGACTATGATAAACGACCACCTAAATAGTAATAATCCACGACGGCAAATTAACATCTAAAGAGTCTCGAAACACTGACATTACACTAGATAAATGACATCTAGTCAGGATTTTAATTTCTTCTCCTTGCAGACTTCTACGGATGACGGTCAAGCTGTCACTGATGCTAGATGGAGCTCACTTCCAGGGCATGCTGGACAGGCCCCCCTGCTGACTGTTGTTGCTGTTGCTGGCAGTGGCTGCGCCGCCACCCTGGTTCATCGGGCTCCCGGGGCCGCCGGAGGACTCGCTTAGCGTGCCCCTGGACGGCGGGCTGCTTGGCCCCATCCCGACTCCGATAGGAGTAGGCGCGATGGGATGGGGAGCAAGCTTTGGTGGTGCTGATGCAGGTTCAAATGGGGCAGCTTGGTGCTTTTTCGCCTTCTTTTCACCTGTGTCGGTGTTGAAGCTTCCCACCACCATCTGTGGATATAAGGATGGTGATTAGTCATTTCTGCAGTGTGCAATGAGTTGCTAATAGAATAAAGATGTCTGTCACCGATGTGAAAAGTCTGGAGTAACTGAACATAATAGTCTGGCAAATTGGTGTTCCTTGTACTAGTGACAAAAAAACATGAAGCTACAATCAGGTAACAACACTATCCACAGAATATGTCAGCAGGCATGTGAGTGTCCTTGTCAGAAACCAAAATACAGGACAGGAAAATTGTGCCTCTGCATGACTCAGTAGATATTTGAAGGAATGTTAAATACACTGAAATGAAACTGTGCAAAGTTTACTTTTGGCTATTAGAAATTATAATTAACAAACGAACCTATGACTGCATATTTGATGCACTGAAATTTAAGGCTGGATATAAGGATGGTGGTTAGCCACTTCTGTGGTGTGCAATGACTTGCTAATAGAGTACTGATTGGTGGATGTCACTGATGTGAAAAGTCTAGAGAAGTAATTGTACATAAACTTGGTGTTCCTTGCACTACTGACAGAAAAACATTAAGCTACAAGATACAACACTATCTACAGAATATCAGTCAGAAGGCATGTCTTTGTCAGAAAACAAAAATCCAGGACAAGAACATTGTGCTATATTCTCTGCATAACTCGGTAAAAAATTGACAAAATGCTAAATACTTTTGACTGCATATTTGTTGTACTGAGATTTGAGCTTGGTGTGAGAGAAAGAACAGACCTGTATAGGTGTACAGGCAATCAGAACTCCAGCAACTCCACCACCCAAGACACGGCCATCAGGACCTGCTAGTGAAACACTCAGCCCACCGGTTCTAGTACGATGGCCTCCAATCTCTTGAACCAGGAATGATCCAGACAGTGACAGTAACTCAAATCGGCCCTGTGGCAGAAAACAAGAGAACTTTCGCTTACTAACCTGTCGTCAACAAACCATCTACAGTGATTTATATACATTTCAACAGAAATAACACTCTAGTTTGACCATATTTCTTATAATCATGGTACTTTATCATACAAGTTTCTTGTATTAAGAGCTCCTGGAGCTCTGTAATATCAATTTCATGGGAAGAGTTGTATTATATTGACAGGTTCTTACAGTCAAAAGTACATACCTCGTATGTGGCCGTTCCACCTGAAGTAGCAGCTTGCCGAAGACTCACATTTGATATGGCACCATTTGCTGAAAGGACACAAATTCCCCTAGTTCCCTGCTGAGAGAATGCCATAATCTTTGCAGCCACATCCTGAAACACCAGTATTCAAGTCATTTTCCATGAGAAAACTATGATCATGAATGATGCTACCTTGGTCTTGCATCTGCGTACAATTAAAACTTGCCAAGTGTTTCTACAAAATAATTCGCACATATTTTTGTGAATGTGAGAAAAATTAAGAATGCTTAAGATAGCAGGAAAACTAACAAGATGAGCTACTGAGCATCCTGATATTTGTTCATTCAAGAAATATATACCAATGGATGTTCAACAAGATATATCACATAGGAGAATATAGCCCAACTGAACAAAATGCCACACAACTGGACTCTACTAGGTCAAAAGATCATATGATGTACATCACTATATGGACTTTATATTTACACCAGATTACAAGAGTAATGTCAGTCCCACAAGTGCATGCTGGTAGCATAAGAGTATAACACACCATATTTTATCACAAGGTGTTGGTGTGTGCTCAGATAACAGGCCAAAATATATATGATCAAAGATATTGCTATAATGCATAGGTTGATGCAAAGATAGTACGTTTATATACTCCAAAGTGAAAGACAGTAATGATATTAAAAATGGTAAACATCACTGGAGAGCTGGAGCTAAAACAATTTAACATGAATACTGTATAACCAAATTGACAGATTGCCTCATCCTTAGCTAGACGGTGAATAGAATAATTCAGGAAACCAAGGGTCGAGGAATCTTTACCTCTCCAGCTTGAGCACAAAGAACATGAGCTGTAAATCCAGCTCCTGGAGTAGCTGCAAGTAATAATAGTAATACAATCTCTGTGTGAGAATAATGCTAATAATTCAATCAAGAGCATGACCGAATACATGCACAGGTCTCAAAAGAAGCACAATGAGACAGTTTGAAATTTCAATTCAATAGACATATAAGACATCAGTTATATAGTTAAACTTCATCTCAAGAATACAAAACAACCAAATACTAGAAAGGATTCCTTAACTACGCATTTCATTAAAAACACACTGCAATAATTCTTGCCTATATGACATTTATTTACACTAAAGAAGAGGTTCCTGTTCAAAAAGCTAGAAGGGTATGAAAGTAATTTCCCGACCAATCGACCTGCAGTCTGCGCGCAGTACATCATGCCAGATCTAGTCAAAGCAAATCAAACAGCTCTGAGGAAGCCCAGAGCCTAGGCAGTAATTTTCTATTTCTAAACAGATAACTAGATTTGAAAAACTGCAGGGAAAATATTCCTCAAATTGCGCGCTTTCTGAAGTTTAAGAACAGTAATTAAAATTTTAACAGAAAAATGGAGAAGTTTAGAGAGATTTACCAATGATATCCAGAGGAGACGGTGGCGGCTTGGGCTTGTTGGTGGAGCCCTTAGGCCGTCCTCTCTTCTTCATCCCTACCGGCGCCACCCCCAGCGCAGTGCCCGCCGCCGACATAGCAGACGGCGAGAAAGGGCCATGAGCGCCAGGCGCCGGCTCCGCGGGCACAGGCACCAATGCCAGCGCCATGGAGCCTTCTTCGCCGTACTTCCTTGGCCTGCCGCGCTTCTTCGCGGCCGAGTCCTCCATGTTCACCCGGAACACCGGCGAGCCATTGCCTCCGGTGGCAGCCGCGTCGGGGACAGGCGCCCCGGCTCTCCCGGGCTGGTACGTCTCCGTCGGCGGCGGAGCTGAGCTGAGCGGCGCGAAAAAGGGAGTGCCGTCGGGGCCGTAAGCCATGCGCATGGTCTGCATGGGGGCGGAGGACGGCGGCGTGGGCGGGCTATTGGGCAGCCCGAACGGCTCCCTTCCCGGCATCACTCCTTGCTGCTCCGACGACGCCCTCACCTCCATCATTCCTCACCGAAGCAGAAGCTGAGCTCCTACTCAGAACAAACAAGCTCAAGAGCTATAATAAAACCATAAACCCCGCGCTGCACAGAGCTCGAAATTTTTAGCGACGAACAGAAGAGCTCGGAGTTCACAGCTCTGTGTATCTTGGAATGGGCGGAAAGAAGCCGGAAATGACGGGAAAACGGAAAAGAAAATGGGAGGAAGGGACGGTAAACCGGAACGAAATGAAAAAATAATGCGGGTGTGGCTAAAAATCTAAGCCCTGGCAAGAGGATTTGGCGAATAAAGCACAGAGATTACGGATCCCCGCCCGAGCAGAGGAGCAGCAAAATCACCAAGAAACCGCCCTCAAATCAGGATAATACCGTGGAAATACGGGCAAAAGACAAGAAAATAATCAGGAAAACGATGGCGAGAATGAAGCGGAGCTCGGTTGCGCACTCGTGAGCGGAAAGACGGAGCTCGAGAGTCCTCGCAGGCCACTCAAACAGGCTGCAAACAGGGGAGAGGGGTGGAGAAATTTGGGGATTTCGCTTATCTCCTACGTAATTTCCCCTCACGAGCTCTCTCTCCTCCGATTTGTTTTCCTTTTTTTCTCTTTCTTTCGCTTTTCTTAACTCCCCTGCTCTCACGTAATCCTTTGGGAAAAGGAAAAGGTTTTAAATTTGGGCATTAAAAATAGGCAGGTAAGTGAAGCACGTCAGGATTGCATTGGTAAGGGTCTACATTATTTGACCCCAAGTGCTTATTATATTTACTTTGTGACCTCCCCTGCTTTTGGCTTTATCCGACCCTGTATTTTTTCTTTTGCTCTTGTCTGTTTTTTCACTGTGCACATGGACCTAACCAAAGCCATTCCCCTTCCCACCATCACATGCCAACTGGCTAGCAAAACAATAAATTAGCTAGCATCCATTTGTGTTTGACCAGACTCGTATGTATTTCAAAAATCATGACCAGATTCATTGTCTTTGGAAGGATTTGATAGTTTACAAATTTCAAATGGATTTTGACTAATAAATTGGTTAGATTTGACCAGATCTGTTGTTCTCTAAAAGACCTAACCAAAGTTTTACATATGTCTTGACAAGATTAATTTGTTTTATAAAAAGTAGCTATTTAGTTTTTAAATTTTCTTATGATTTGACATTTTATTGCTCATATTTCTTATATTTCGGCAACATTTGCTTAGATCATAGTCAACGACCATGTATACCGTCATCTATGTGCCAATATTATTGCCAATACTAGTTAAAAATGATAGGAATAAGAAGCCATTATTCAGCATTGCGGTGAAGTTAAAAATGACCTTAATCCTAATAATTGCAAACAATATCAGTTGCTAGATACAAAAATCAAAGGTGGCATCACTATAATTGTAAAAAATACGAGCAGAAATGTCACTCATGGTTCATTTATATCTCAACATAGTAGTCACGACATGAATACTAACATGTATGAAAATAGGACGGAGAAATTACATACCAACTCGTGATGAGACGGCGATGGGGAGGCAGATCGATGAGATGGTTGTAGCCGAATAGAGGGGTGGAGCGGAGAGGGGTGATAGCGATGTATTTATAGAAGAACCGAGGACGCGATAAGGAGCAAATAATTAATGGTTTAATATATCGAGTTAAGACAAAGTGGAATCATTTAATACCAATTGGACTAGTATTTAGTCGCATACGCGTAAAGGAGGAAGGTGAGGGTTGCTGCTCCCAGTTAGTAAGATACAACCAACCGTGTTATACGCTTTCAATTATTTGCTTTTATTTCCTTCCAAAGTTGAATATTACGTGGCCCCCTTGTGGTCGCATGGACATCCGGAGTGAGTAGGCCCTAGGGCACACCAGGAGGAGAGTTGAGGTAGTTTCGCCCTCTCTCGGAATTATTTCTCTCTCATAGTAACTTCACCGGAATATCTCTGAGTGACTCCGGAATTGCTCCTGTGAGATCGAAATGACTCCGACCTTTCTCAAGACCACTTGGACTATTAAAAACTCTCAATCAAAGGTTGACACAACTTAAGTGTATGATCTGTAAAGGTTCGGTAACACACAGACATCTTCGGTAACTTACCGAACAATAACCAATAGCATAGGGAAACTTGAAGATACTCGTTGCACTTATTCCCTTAGCTACACGATACTGACGATATCACGAGGTGAAACAATGTTCTATAGTCCGACAAACTCATTGATCATAACACATATGAAACTCGTACCAATAACGTTCTTTTTTCTTGTACAAATCCCCGACATCCTTGTGATAAATCACACTGTGTGATGCAGCACACCACATTCCACCAGGCCCATCACCAAGTGGACCCATGAAGAGATCACGAGCAAAGGCGATGCATGATAAGGTGAACTCAATCCCCTCTCTCTACGCTTCCGATGACTTGGTGAATGGTGCACTACCTCATGGAAATGCCCTATGTGTTCTCAGGTTTGATCTCACCATGGAGCCCCAAGACGATGCCCAAGAACGTGCCCAAGACGATCCCCAGGAAGCCATGGAAGAAGTCCGAGAAGACGACATCGAGAAAGAATACAAGGAGGAGAAGATGGGAGAAGGGCAGGGAGGCCGACCTCTAAGCCGGGTCCCTGCCAGAAGCCCCCGGCCTCCACCCCGGCCTCGGGACGCCTGCGCCTCAGACCGGCTGGCCACCCGAGTGCCCCGGCCTCCACCCCGGCGCGCCAGGCCGGCTGCCAACCCGAAGGGGCCGTCCTCCACCCCGACCTCCGACCGGCTCTTCTGCGCGCCAGGTCGGCTGGCCAGCTTCTGCCCCCACCCCGGCCTCAAGGGCCGGCAAGGCCGGCTCCCCTGAAGACACACAAATGGAGGGGAAAACCCCCCTTTTCACCGCCACCTGCCCCCTTGGCTATATAAGGAACCTCTTTGGTTGAATCTAGGGTTAGAGATGATTTGAGACTTGTGAGCTTAGCTCCTTACCCCCTCTTGTGAGGCTGCTCCTATGATTTGTATCTAGGACTGTATCAAGGCTACTCCTATGATGTGTATCTAGGATCATATCAAGATTCACCAAGTTACCTATCCTTTCCCCTTGGGATTCAGTTAGGGACTTCCCAATCTTTCTCAACTAATCCTTGAGGTTCTATTGGCGTGGTGGACCGGCCACGAGTGTGAAGCGGTTTCCAATCAGGTGAGTTTGGTTGGATCGATCGTCCCGTACGCGGCCGTAGCGGCTTAGTTGATGGGATATTTGGGTTCTTCATTTCTTGCTAGTTATCTCCCCTTGATCCCCACGTTTCCCCCTCGATTCCCCTCTCGTGTTCATCGTTCGTTCTTCGTGTTCTTCGTCAATTCGTGAAGATCGGGCCACCCAAGAGGTTAATCCCTCCATCATCTGGTATCAGCAGCTAGATTGACACGAATTCGACCCCCACAATCCCCCTAATTTTTCTTTCATCCACCTTAATTTTGAAACTTTTTCACCATAAATAGCCTCAAAAGGGATTTCGACCGATCTGTGTATTCGTTGAGTTTTTCGTGGATTTGATCCATGTATTTGTTGCCAAAAACCATTCCCCGTCTTTCTATTCAGCTAGTTTTGTCGAATTTGTCCAAATTTTTTCTTAGATTTCAAGGAATTCGAATTTGAGCAAAAATCACAGAAAATTTCAGCTCTTCGATTTCTCGATAGATTTTGTAACTTGTTTTTCTTGTCGTCGTTGATCCAATTTGAGTGATTCAACTTCCGACGCGAAGCCTACAACATCATCTATGCAACCACATCAACGGATCAACACGACATCGACAACCCCCGGCCGCAAGTCCGTGATCATCCACAAGAGAGGTATAACTTGCTTCCGTTTTAACTAACTCATTGTTCGTGTACCTTGCCCATTCTTACTAGCTCTTATGCATCGCTTGGCATTGCACTAGTGGCACCGAGAGTGTGCGTTTGGCACTTGTGAGATCGTAATTCGACTAGGCTTGGCATTTGTATCACCATAGAGCAAAAAGTGAGAAGAGAACATAAAAAAAGGAGAAAAAGAAGAAAAACATCGATGCCAAGTGATATCCCTTGTAGGAACGTGTAGCTTCGCGTAGCAAAAGAGAAGAGAGTGACCAGTTTCCACGTGCGAATCTTTTTGCCTCTTATAGTTTGCGGTTTGAGCTAGCGTCCTCCTTGTGTTGGTGTGGCATTGAGCTTAGTCTTCGGTAGGAACATTTCGTCTCCGCTCGTCCTTTGGCCGCACTTACCCCATTAATCAAGTGTGTGTGTGTGTTCCATTTTTGTTTCCTTCGCTAGGTTTGATTCTTGTGCTAACAATTTCATTTCGGTTCTTTTCGTCGTTTTACAAAAAACTTTTCTTCCGATTTGTTGATTTTCCTTGCCACTTTTCCTCACCCATTTGTCTTCCACATAAAGCGTGTGTGTTGTCGTTTGCGGTTTTCTTTTGATCTTTTTGCACTCACTTTGGACATACCGTCCTACACCTAGGCTTTTCCAGTAGCCTCAATACGACCAAAAAAAGGTAACGTTGGGTAAGTGAGACATTCATTTCTTAATATCACCCTTGTGTATTTTGAGATGGCTAGGGAATGAGTGTTCACAAGTCCGAGCTCGAAAGATGAAGGAACCCTATTCTTCAACGACAACGCCCACCTCAACTACATCACCATCAACGACCATTTCCAACTCCACCAACTCGCGAAGGACGGATTGGAGCGCTATGAGCATCTTAGCCAAGCGCAAGAGGCTCGATTGAATGATTAAATGACACGCATCAACCTCAACTTGGCTAATCTTGCCAACCGTCGTGGATCATCATCGTCCTCAAGGTCGCACCGTTCAAGCCACCACACTCAAGATCATCACCAAGCTCGTCTCCATGATCGCAACCCCAATATGGAGGATGGTGGACAACCATAGCAACACCCACCACCACCTCGTCCACCACAAGCCCGTCGATGACATTGGTAGGATGATAGCTCGCCATCACCACCTCCTCTCCACCGACAAGGCCGTAGTGACCCTCGTCAACATCAAACTCAACGACTGGACCTTCCACAACACCATCCGCCACCTCCACAAGGCAACGCTCATGACTATGGTCACAATGACTTCGTGGAAGGTACTCATTAACATCAAAGGCCACCAAGGCGCAATGTGCGTCCCTACCACAATGACCGCCAAGAACAAGAGTGTCATCAACACCCTCGCCAAGAACAAGAACTTCCTCAAAACCCTCGCCATGAACAAGAGAGTCCTCAACAACAAAACCTTGATAATGATGATAGTGAACGCCGAGAAGCACGACTACGTCACCATCAACAACCACCTCTTAAGGACCACCGGTGCCATCCTCCTCATCATGACCGCCAACGCCAATACAATGAGGATGACCCATATGATCTTTCACCGCCTATGTATGATGAAGACCATCATGAGCGACCCCATCGACAACATGAAGACAACAAAATGAGTGCCCTTCGCTTCAATGTCGCAAAGTTCAATGGTGAAAATGACCCCCGAAGAATATCTTGCTTAGGCCCTCAAGGTGAATCCACAACTTTAGTGACAAGAAGATGGTCGCTATGACATCTTTGGAGTTTGAAGGCTATGCACTCTTATGGTGGGACTGTCTCCAAGCGGAAAGAGTCAAGAAGCGGATTGCTCCCATTGATACTTGGAATGAAATGAAGCAATTCATGAATGCCTGTTTTGTTCCTCCACACTACAAGCGTGACCTCTTCAAAAAACTTCAAGAGCTTCGCCAAGGTTTGAAGTCGATTGATGAGTACTACAAGGAGATGGAGACCGCTTTGATAAGAGCTCATGCGATGGAATATCAGAGCAAACAATGGCCTCAACTATCCCATAAGAAGATTGTCGAGTATCAACCATGTGACAACATCGTTGCACTTTTCCATCAAGCTCTCAAGGCCGAGCGTCAAATCGCGGAAGACCTCAAGTACAACAAGAAAAAGGCTTACCTTGCTTCAAGACCTTCTTCTTCGTCTCCAAAGACACAATTCACAACACCGACCAACACCAAGAGCGCCTCTAGAACTCCAAATGCTACCAACAGAACTTTGCAACCATTATAGAAGCAAGCATCTCCTACCACCACCTCTAATGCTCCGCAAGTCAAATCGAGCACAATTACTTACTTCAAATGTGGCGGCAGTGGACACAAGTCTGTCGAGTGTTCCAACAAGATGATCATTATTGTCAACCAAGATGGTGAACGTGACTCCATGAGTGAATGAGAATACTATGCCTTGCACCAAGTTGCTCTTAATTCCTTGGATGTGCAAAATGATGATGAAGAAAGTGTCTATTGCGATGAGGACAAGAATCCATCGCTAGTGGTGACAAGAGTCCTTACTACTTCCCCTCAAGATGAGCATGACCAACGTTGCAATATTTTCCAAACTCGTGCCGGCATCAATGGAAAATCAATCAAGGTTATCATCGATGGCAGTAGTTGCCACAATTTGGCTAGCAAAGAGCTTTGCGACAAACTCCAATTGACTTACAAGCAACACCCGCATCCCTACCATGTCCAATGGCTTAGTGACTCCATCACGTTCAAGATTCAACACATGGTATCTGTACATTTCAAGATTTGCCCCTATGAAGACACGGTTGAATGTGACGTTGTGCCTATGACCGTGTGTCATCTTCTTCTTGGAAGACCTTGGCAATATGGCAAGAGTGCTATTTATGAAGGACGTACCAACCACTATAGCTTCAAGTGGAATAACAAGATGTTTGTGCTATGCCCCATGTCTCCTAGCCAAGTTATCGCCGACAACGCCAAGACCCTTGCACGCAAACAAGAAGAGCTCATGAGATGAGTGGTGAGAGAGTGATCCACATCAAAGAGAGTGAGCGCCACAAGCCAAATTTGAGTGGGAAAAGTTCGAGTGCTCCCAAAGTCCTTGCCTTACTTGCCACCAAAAGATAGATGCGAGAGTTACGAGATGAACCATCTATCCTTCACTTTTTCCTCATGTGCAAAGGAGAAACACCTGAAACTAACACCATAACAAGATTTCCTCCATCTTTGGTGCCTTTGTTGCAGGAATTTGAGGACGTGTTTCCCGAAGAACTTCCACCGGGCCTACCTCCCCTACGTGGGATCGAGCACCGCATTGACCTCATTTCGGGTGCGCCACTCCCAAACTGTGCTCCCTACCGCACCAACCCCGAGGAGACTAAGGAGATCGAGCGGCGAATCCAAGAACTACTTGAGAAAGGTTTCATCCGCGAATCTCTTAGCCCTTGTTCTGTTCTGGTTATCCTTGTCCCTAAGAAAGATGATACTTCTCGCATGTGCATGGATTGTCGCCCTATCAATGCTATCACCGTTAGATATAGGCATCCTATTCCTAGGCTCGATGATATGCTTGATGAATTAAGTGGTGCTACTATCTTTTCCAAAATTGACCTTTAAAGTGGTTATCACCAATTTTGCATGACCATAGGAGATGAATGGAAAACAGCTTTCAAAACAAAACTTGGTTTGTATGAATGGCTTATCTTGCCCTTTGGTCTCTCGAATGCTCCTTCAACCTTCACGCGTCTTATGAATGAAGTCTTGCGCCCTTTCATTGGCAAATTTGTCTTGGTTTATTATGATGACATCCTTATCTATAGAAAATGTTTGGAGGATCACCTTGATCATATTTCTCAAGTCCTGTTGGCTCTTCGCAAAGCAAAAAAAAATCCAATCTTTCCAAATGCAATTTTTGCACCAACAAGCCTGTTTTCTTAGGATTTGTGATTTCCTCCAATGGCATTGAAGTTGATGAGAAAAAGTAGAGGCAATTAGAAATTGGCCTAACCCTACTTCTGTGGGTGAGATAAGGCATTTTCATGGCCTTGCTGGTTTCTATCGCCGCTTCGTGAAGGATTTTTCCACAATTGCTTGCCCTTTAAAAGAACTTACAAAGAAAAATGTACCATTTGTTTGGGGCAATGCGCAACAAAAAGCTTTTGATACACTCAAGAAATGTTTGATCGAGGCACCTTTGCTTGTCTTGGCGTATTTTGACAAAACTTTTGAGATTGAATGTGATGCTAGTGGAATAAGCATTGGTGGCGTTCTTATGAAAAATGGACGTCCTGTTGCTTATCATAGTAAAAAATTATATGGTGCTAGAATCAATTACCCGATCTATGACAAGGAACTATTTGCTTTGGTTAGAGTCTTGGAAGTTTGGCAACACTATCTTTGGCCCAAAGAATTTGTTATTCATTCCGATCATGAATCTTTCAAATACTTGAAAAGCCAAGCTAACTTGAACAAAAGGCATGCTAAATGGGTAGAATTCATAGAATCTTTACCTTATATCATTAAGTACAAGAAAGGTAAAGAGAATGTCGTCGCAGATGCTTTGTCTAGAAAAGAGTGTCTTCTTACCCGCCTTGAAATCAATGTGATTGGTTTGGATGAGATCAAAGACTTATACTCTTCCGATGTTTTCTTTGGACCATTTTTTGTGAAATGCTTGCCAAATCGTGGCTTTGATGACTATTATCTTCACAAAGGTTCTTGATTAAGGCTAACAAATTGTGTATTCTGGAGTCCTCTCTTCATTTGTTGTTATTGAAGGAATCACATGAAGGAGGTCTCATGGGACACTTTGGCTGGTACAAGACCTACGCCATGCTCTCCAACCACTACTTTTGGCCTAAGATGAGGCACCAAGTTGAAAGACTCGTCAAGCGATGTCCTACATGTCTCCGAGCTAAGTCTACTTCCAACCCTCATGGTCTTTACTTACCATTGCCTATACCGCACGCACCTTGGAGTGACATTAGCATGGACTTTGTGTTAGGACTACCAAGCACTAAAACAAACATGGACTCAATATTTGTCGTTGTTGATCATTTCTCTAAGATGGCACATTTCATTCCATGCAACCGAACGGACGATGCTTCACATGTTGCCACCTTGTTTACAGGGAAATTGTGCGTATACATGGTGCGCCCACGTCAATTGTGTCGGATCGAGACGTAAAGTTCACCTCCTAATTTTGGAAGACTTTGATGGCCAAGCTCGGCGTCAAGCTACTATTCTCCATCGCCTACCACCCAAAAATGGATGGCCAAACCGAAGTGGTGAATAGCATGCTCTATTCACTCCTACGGGCGTTGATCAAGCCCAACCTCAAGAATTGGGAGGAATGCATCCCAGATGCTGAGTTCGCCTACAATCGAGCACTACACCAAGCTACTAAGCGAAGCCCCTTCAAGATCGTCTACGGCTTCAACCCCAACACCGCTCTCGACATCCTACCATTGCCTCTCCACGAGCAAGTTAACATGGACATTGACAAGCGCACCGACTACATAAATAAGTTCCATGAATCCACAAGAGCTACACTTGAGAAGCATTCCGAGCAACGCGCATCCATGATTAACAAGAACAAGAAGCCCATGGTGTTCCAAGAAGGTGACCTCGTTTGGCTACACTTGCGCAAAGATCGTTTCCCACAAGAGCGCAACTCCAAGCTCAAGCCAAGAGGTGACGGACCTTTCAAGATCATTAAGCGCATCAACAACAACGCATACAAGCTGGAATTACCACCCTCCAAGTAAAACGTGCACGACTCCTTCAACGTCAAGGATCTCTCTCCCTTCCATGGATACCCAAGTGATGAGGAAGATCCCGAGTCGAGGTCGACTCTTTTTCAAGGGGGGGGGATGATGCAGCACACCCCATTCCACCAAGCCCATCACCAAGTGGACCCATGACAAGATCACGAGCAAAGGCGATGCATGATAAGGTGAACTCAATCCTCTCTCTCTATGCTTCCGATGACTTGGTGAATGGTGCGATACCTCATGGAAGTGCCCTGTGTGTGCTCAGGTTTGATCCCACCATGGAGCCCCAAGACGATTCCCAAGAACGCGCCCAAGATGATGCCTAAGAAGCCATGGAAGAAGTTCCAGAAGACGTCGTCGAGAAAGAAGACAAGGAGGAGAAGATGGGAGAAGGGCAGGGAGGTCGGCCTCAAACCCCGGCCAGGCTGGCCTCTAGGCCGGTTCCCTGCCAGAAGCCCCCAGTCTCCACCCTGGACTCGGGCCGACTCCTCTGAGCGCCTAGGCCGGCTGGCCAGCTGCTGCCCCTAGGCCGGCTCCCCTGAAGACACGCAAATGGAGGGCCGGCTCCCTTGAAGACACGCAAATGGAGGGAAAACCCCCCTTTTCACCCAACCTACCCCCTTGGCTATATAAGGAACCTCTTTGGCTGGATTTAGGGTTAGAGATGATTTGAGACTTGTGATCTTAGCTCCTAACCCCCTCTTGTGAGGCTACTCCTATGATTTGTATCTAGGTCTGTATCAAGGCTACTCCTATGATGTGTATCTAGGATCGTATCAAGATTCACCAAGTTACCTATCCTTTCCCCCTGGGATTCAGTTAGGGACTTTCCAATCTTCCTCAACTAATCCTTGAGGTTCTATTAGCATGGTGGACCGGCCATGGGTGTGAAGCGGTTTCCGATAAGGTGAGTTCGGTTGGATCGATCGTCCCGTAGGCGGTCGTCGCGGCATAGTTGACGGGAGATTTGGGTTCTTCAGTTCTTGCTAGTTATCTCCCTCGATTCCCCATGTTTTCCCCTCGATTCCCCTCTCGTGTTCATCGTTCGTTCTTCGTGTTCTTGGTCAATTCGTGAAGATCAGGCCACCCAAGAGGTTAATCCCTCCATCACTGTGTCTGGCCAGGCGATTGTTTAACATCGGTGATATTGAGAGGCCGATAGGATGTATCTCTCCATCGTCTTGAGTAGTTAAGTATTATTCTTGAATGATCTCAGTTCCATTAAACATTCTAGGTCATACCCAAATGTCAATGTTATAATCTCCTCTTACGGTAGAATGACTAGCGATTGTGCGGTAACTAGATATTCTCATAGTATAGGAATCCTAGACAATTAAAAATATATAGTAACTTTGATAAATCACTACAATTATCAATCTCTTTGCAAGATCATATACTTGGGTCAGTTCATTACTATTATTATGTGGCGCTACCCCCAGCCCCCTCTGGCACTCCCTCCTTCTCGGTTTTTGCTGAAACTCTTCCGGAACCCTATAGATAAAATCATCGACCATATACGCTAATGTCAGAAATATATTTATCACATTCTAAGACATCTCATGTCCTTCCTTTGATCTCCAAAATAGTTCTTCTTTCCATCGTTATTTTTTTCTCGTATGATAACTTCACAGTAACACCTCCGTTTGACGCCGAAATTGTTCTTTTGACATCAGAATGACTTCGACCATTCTCAAACACCACTATAACTACGACAAACTCTCAACAAAAGATTGACACGGCTTAATAGTATGATTCATAAAGGTTTAGTAACACAAAGTCATGTTTGGGAACTTACCAAACAATAACTAACAACCTAACGATGGTCGTTCATGATTGATATTGTGTGTTCACGAAGGAAGAGTGTCGATGACTCATATCAGCAAATCCCTCGGGTGAGCCGGTAGGGTTTCGAGTAAAGGAACTATGTGGGCTCTGGTAATATCAACGGCTAACAGGGGGCACAATTTACCCAGGTTTGGGGCCCTCGTAGAGGTAATACCCTTACGCTTGCTTGTCTGATCTGCATTATGGGGGAATTGTCCTCAAGCAATTCAGTGATAGCTGAGTGCGATAAAAGACTTTTGTGAACACATTTGTTTCATACGATATAAATATACTCACTATATGATCAGTGCTGAGGCAATTCATAATAAGATGTATGCAAGATAAAAGGCACCTCGCAGTTATGCAAACCATGAAGAGATTCCAACAAACTAATAATAAACAACATGAAGTAAATCAATCTGCGGGATTGCAGTACTCATAATAGGGTATGGTAAAGTGTACTCGCTTGCCCTTAATAATGGAGAAAAACATAAATGCTAGGGCACCTCTGAAGTTCAAATAAACACTAGAAATAAAGATACCAAATATACAAGCATCAAAGTTATACCACAATCATCCGTGTTTTGGGACAAGCACATTACACTAAGAATGACAACCATGCTCTCAAGAAGGTGCATAAAGCGAGAAGGTGAAGAATCAACATAAAAATAAAAGAAAGGCCCTTCGCGGAGGTAAGCAGAGATTAACTCATGTGCTAGGGCTTTTTATTCGACTGAGAGTAGTCGAGTAACCACTCAAAACTTATTGCAGGAACTTGCGACTGATTAGTCAATTGTTTGATTTAAAGGGTGTATACCTTGTGGATAATGTACTTGAGTAGTAAATGTGCCTTGTGTCGTCTTTTTTCACAGAAGGGTATGGCTCAGTTGCTTGGCTCTCCCGAGAGATCAAGGAAAATTAATTTCTTCCTGGAGAAAAATAGTTATGGCCTACACGAATTCGAGACCTCGAACTCGAATCCGGCGAGGTGATTATCGCGACTGGACCGTGGAGGACTTATCGGGTCGAATTTAACCTTAAAGGGGTACCCGGCGCATCCGCTAGGATTTTTCTTCGTGTTGTTGACACGGAAAATTTACTGGAGGACGCGGCTCGAGTGCGATTCTAGGCCCACAAGAGAGATCCTTGGGTCTTACCTTCCCATTCGAAGAATACGGCATCCGGATGTGCCTCGACGATCGAATGACCCGTGTTTAAGTGATTTGTTCGTACATCGTAATGCGGAGTTGCGGTATTCGCGAGAACCACGTAATCGCGATTTTCATCTAGATGCTCAGCGAGTGCTGTCTTTTGTCTCTGAATAGTGGCGAGTGTCACTGTTTTCATTCAGCGTTCCTTGAGTAAGGTGATCTCTTCCTCTGAGTTTATACGAAAGAAATTTTGTGTCGTGAGGTTCATAAGAAAGAAATTTTGTGTCATGAGGTGTGCAATGACGTCACCGCGCACTCGTCTGCTCCCGATGGGACGTGACGCGGTGGGGCAGGGCATGTTGGGCCCACTTTGTCAGCTTTTTGACCGGAGACGAGCCGCCGTGCGCCGTTTTTTTTGCTGGACACGCAGTAATTACGCACGATCTTGCGTTAAAGATCATGCGGGGTAACTGTCCTTCGTCTCTTCGTTTCAGTTCGACACGTGGCGACCGGGATGCGTGCCACGTATGTAGATCAATAGCTCATGGTGATCCAGTGGCAGTATAAATAGTGGGCCTTAGGGGAAAATTTATTTTCCCTGACCCTTATTCATCTTCTACCTCCTCTAGCGCGCCCACCTTCCCCTGCGAGAAAGCGAGCTTTAATGGCGCCAGGCAAGAAACGGGCCGCGGACGCGACTTCCGGCAAAGAGGTGGCCAGTGCTGCCGGGCCGCTCTGGTGAAGAGGACGGGCAAATGGCGCCCATCCAACATGACGAAGAAGAGCATATCTTAGATGCAGAGGGAGGGACTGCTCCCTCCCGAGGACTTTGGGCGTGTGCGCATTCCGGCGAAGGGAGAGGAGGTTCCCAGCCCGCGCGCCAACGAGTGTGTTGCTTTCCTGGAGCACGTCGTCCGAGGTTTGTCATTTCCCCTCTATCTGTTTCTTCTCGGGCTTTTGTATGTCTATGGCATACAGCTTCACGATCTCCCCCCAAACGCGGTGCAGCACATTTTGTGCTTCATCGTGCTGTGCGAATGCTTCCTTGGAATTCGCCCACATTGGGGGTTGTGAAAGGCTATCTTCTAGGTGAGCATCTACCGGGAGAAGCCTTTGGCGGGTGAGAAGGTCGGGGAGCCGTTGGAGACTGGGGGCTTCGGGATCCATACGACCGACAAGTTCCTGTACTTGGAGATGAATTTTGTCGAGTCGGCGCAAGGGTAGCGCCGGAAGTTGTTCTACGTTCAGGACAATGACGCGGCTGGTGTCCCGGAATTCAAGCCATTCTCGATTTTGATGCGGAGGAAATCCTGGGCGCACACGCTATCATCCGAAGAATCCAAGAAGGTGTCTCCCCTGCTCGCGCAATTCGGGCGACTCCGACGGAAGGACCAGGGGCCTCTGCTGAATGGGATGCATTTGGCGAGTGTTTTCCTGCGCCGGAGGGTTCAACCGCTTCATGACAGTCCCACCCCATTGTGGGAGTTCTCGGGCATCAACGACCCGAGCCGGACGTACGATGGCATTCTCTCAAATGCAGAATTCGAGAAGAAGATTACTGCCATCACCGGCCTGAAGAAGGGGGAGGGCTACTCGACGTGTCCTTTCACGCCTTTTGACGCTGAGCATCCCCCGAGCGAGGTAAGCTCCTCATTTTTCTCTTTTCTTATTTCTCTTTGTTCGGATTTTTGTCGATTGAGTCTTTTTCTTCCTTTCTCTCTTTTCCTTTGTTGAACAAAAACATGGCGAAGTACTACCTGCCACTTTCTGCGGATGTCGGAGGCTCGAATCTTCTTGCGAGCAACTTCGAAGCTCCTCTTGACACCAGCGTCGCAAGTGCAGAGTAGAGTGAGGAATATATGGAGGAGGAAGAGAAGAAGACAAGCTTCCACTTTGCCACCGCAAGCGTCGCAAGGAAGAGGAAGAAGAGGTAACCTCTATGGACAATTCCTTGAGCGAGGACACAGTCGAGGAGATTGAGCGTATTCGGGCGACTCCCCTCAATGTGCTTCCACCCGCAATCCAACAACCGAAGATTTGCACTACTTGGAACTTGGACAACCTTGGCGAAGATGATGAGGATGAGTGAGTTTCGTATTCTTCTCGAGATGAAGTTGCTTCTTTATCGTATGCTTTTAAGTCTCGTTTAGTCTTGGGGCCATTAGCACGGATCAAATCGCGTCTTCTGCTCAGTCGGTGAAGCAGAAGGGAGTCGTCATGGACCCCGCCCGAGCTCCGAGCCCTGCTCGACGACCTTCGAGCCCTGGGAAGGCGATCGATACTTTGGAGTACGTGATTCCTAGCTTGGCGGGCAAGCAGCCTAAGGATGCCGGGGCGTCAACGATCAAAGAGGTTTCGGCTAGTTTGCCTGACCCTTTGTCGACCCCGAATGTCAAGGTGATGTTTTCTTGACTTCTGGTACTTGTTCTTATTTTTTATCGGGTGCACCATAGTGCTCCCGATGGGAGTAGACCCCGATTTGGTCGTCAAATGTTTGAAGTTGGCTACAGATTTGCGTCTTTGCTTTTTTTTCTTTATCTCGATTTCTATCGGGTGCACGATAGTGCTCCCGAAGGGAGTAGCCCCCGAGTCTATACTCGACTCCGTGTAGTCGTGTATAGACTCTACCTTTCTGACTTGCAATTTTTTTCCAGGCCATCCTTGATTCTCTGGTTGCTTTCGGGCGTCGCCTTGCCGTGGCCGAGGCGGAGTGCATTTCTCTTCGCCAAGAGCACGACCGGAGTCTTCAAGACGCCCGTTCTTCAAGAGGTGAGTCACCATATGCTTCCAACTTTGGCTTTGTTTCTTCTGGCCGCAATCGTTATTTGACATGCTTACTCCGTGTGGCAGAAGAGGTCGCCCGCGCGAACATCGAGAAGACTGAGGCTAACTCTCGGATCAAAGATCTCAAGAAGGAATTGAGTCTACCCGAAAGGAGCTAGAATCCACTCGCAAGGATGCGGCCGATCATCTTGCCGAATCTCGCGAGTCCTTGAAGAAATCGGAGGACGCGACTGTGGCCCATGACAACGAAATGACTGACTTCCTACGCCCTATAGCTCAGGCTTTGGCTGGTACGTTATCTGTCTATTTGCGTTTTTGTCTTGTTGCTTTCTCCTTCCTGTTGTGACTTGTTCCATTCTGTTGCAGATGCAGTCGGTGTTGATTTGGCTTTTCCTGGGGGATCCGGGTCGATGCGCTGGCGGATGTGTGCATTCAGCTGCAGGAGCACAGAAAGAAGGCTTGCTTCTCTCTGCGCGATGCTGCTCGAGTGCTATCATAGCTGCGCCAACGATTACGTGCGGGGTGCCATTTCCATCGACTCTTGAGGGCCTCCTGCAAGTTTTCCTTGGCGAAGGCGATCCTCTTCAGGAGTACACTCTCGCCCACACCGAATGTGGAGCCAAGACAGTTATTCAGTTTGCCCTGGCGCACAATGTCTCGGGTGACCTAGAGAAGGTGTACTCGGAGTTTCCTCGAGATGCCTTAGGCAAAAAGGTAGCGCTTTGACCTTTTGGCGATTGTGCTGAGAAGTTAGCGAGGATGCTCTCTGAGCTAGTTTCTTGCGACCATGGTGCGAAGCCTGCTGCGAGTGGGGCCACCTCTGGGATGTCCGTAGCTCCTTAGGATAGATGTCGTTTTTTCTTTTGTATGTCGGTCTATGTAATGAACCTTTGGGGAATTTTCTATGTTCTTCTTTCTAATTGAAGGGTTTCAAGTGTCACCACTTGTTACTTTTCCTTACTTTGTGCTCTCCCGACGGGAGTAGCTGTGGTGACCCAACACACCACTGCATGTGTAGTGCGCAAGTCGATGACATAATACACACAAAAGGACTTATCTGTGAATATTACATCCCTCAGAGTAGTACAACAGAAACACAGCGGGACCAGGCAAAACTATAGGATACAAACTTCATTACAAAATCTTGAGAATCTCTTTGATGAATCAAGAAGATCTCATACAAATGAAACATCAGAAGAAGCAATTCGAAGATCCAAGCTGGAGAAGAACTCTAGCTCAGAACTAAATTTACTATGGCTGATGCCAGCCCTAATCTATGGCTTGTAACAGCTAAGTCCAAGAATGGACTCCACCTACACCTTGATAGCTTCTCCTCCACCAGCGTTGTTGATGACGATGCTTCACTGGCTAAGTAGTACAAGACTCCACCTAGCTTCATGAGGTAACGATGGCTTCACGATGATGACTTCCATAGGCTTCAACTCTAAGCAGGGGGTCAAACGGGAACGAATGAGTAACGAGCGCTACTCAACAAGCTCATGATATATAGTGGGTAGTTTGATGCACTAACTACAGCTTAATACCCAAAAGAGTCCTAAGCTAATGCAGGTTTTGTAAAACTTTCTTCAAGAGATTGCTTTTACTTCTGAAAACTATGCCCGCCAGACCATCACAGGAGCTAGAACTTCATGGAGTTGCCTTTCCTATAGCGTTCGCAGTTCCTTCCCGGAACAGGGGGTAACATGCCACATCCTTTTACACTCTGCAGAGGTGCGTTACTTTACCCATGGACGACCAAGACCATGTTGCACAACCAGGTGTACATTCCTGTCCACTCCCACTCAGGTGTGGGGCCCGGTTGTTGGTCCAAGCCAAACCGTGCTTCTCCGCACAACGCATGCCCACCCATTTCTGCCAGCAGGTTGAACGCCTGATTCCACCCCTCACGATGGATATCTACGCGCCCCTGGCAGACCATCATAGACCCGCAGAGTCCGTGGGAATTAAGGGATCCCACCCATGTGCATGTAGTCCCGCAGAACCTACAGCGTACGTCTCTGGCAGCCCGTTGACATGCGAACGAGAAAAGTATCACGGCTGACTTACTCCCCCCATAGAAGACCCATGGTTAACGCGGTATTTACGGCGCACCGAGTTCTGACGGCATTTGTGATTAATTCCTAGGTAATACGTTCCCGTGCAGATGGAACCTTCCTTAGACCTATTCATCTTACCATGGTTCCATCCACCCACCAAACAGAACACTACCACTCTGGTAGTCATTCAATTAGTCAAGTTATTATAAAAATAGGATCATGCATTCTTTTGAGTGGGGATGGTATTACAATAGGGTTTTGAAAATAGTTATTATGAAATAGTTCAAAGGACATGAGCAAGTGATGAACTTGCCTGAGATTGAAATAACCATAATCAACCATGTCTTCGGGTTCAAAGGTCTCGTAGGAAATCCCGACATCTGAAAGATAGCAAAGTAGTCCCGGTAAGGACTACAGAAAACACTGGCAAGATGATACATGCATAGTAATGAGATGCAACGTGAATTACCCTGGAAAACACCCCAGCTTACAAGTGTATGCCACGTTTGATATGATATCTTAAGCACACAGGTTTTAGGTGAATGGTTTCATTACTCGTGGTGATGTGGTTATTAGTTATCTTAGACTTACATGTGTTTCACTTTTACTTATCAAACAATTGTTATTCTCTTTAGTTAGAAGTGTTTATCACTGGATTAGATAACAAAACAACAACACATGGAAAATAACTATTGAAAAGGTAACAGACACATTTTATTTTATGTTCAAAAGTGTAGAGCTAATGTTATCAAGTTTATTTGAAAATAAGGAACTAATACAACTAATTCTATCATCACAATACTTTCTAATAACTTGTGATGATAGGTTTAGTAGTTTTGAAAACATGAGGTTTTTATCAATAAAAAACATTATAGAATTTCAGCATACTCATAAAAGAACAAGTTTAGAGGTTAAATAAATATTTTACAATTGACATATTTGAGTTGGAAATGTTTTTCTCTTTAATTTGGTATATCATTTAATGTTTTCTGAAAATATTTGAATAAATTATTAATTTATTAATTATAAATGATTTAAATGACTAGGCAAAACATTGCATGCATGGAAGCTTGATCAAATGACTATGAAAACATCATAGATGAGTTGTACATGTCATTTGGAGCATTTTGGTATATAACTTGTATTTTTCTGATTTTATGAATTATTTATTATTTTTCTCTATTTTAAATGATTTAATTTAATTAAAGAAAATATTAAATTTTAAACTTTATTAAATATTTTTGTAAAGTTGATAATCATTTAGATTATATTTTTCTAATCAATTTGGGATATTATTTATATTTTTCTGATTAATAGAATTAAAGTTATTGATTTTATAGGATTAATTATTTTTCTGCTTATTTTAAATTGACAGGTGGGTCCCACCTGTCATATTCAGTTTTTAACCAAAAAATAAAAGAAAATAGGCTAATGACGTCATGGTGACGTCACAGGTGATGTCACCAATTCCCAATCCTCATAGTTGCTTCGCAATTGCGCGATGTGGAAGAAATTGATGCATTCTGTGGATGCTACTAGCTAGAGGAGCTCCGGGCGAACGCATAGGTGGTGGTTATGTGACCAAATGGTCACCGGAGTTAGTCCGGCGACCACCGGCGCGGCGGCTAGTCTCGGCCGACGGCGGATACACACATCCGCCCACCAAATGTAAAATTAAGGGCACCCCTAGGTTCCCCTGCTCAGCCTGGAGCTCGTGGAGGTGGCGGTGAAGCTCGGAGAGGTCGAGGTTGCCGGCGGCGTGCTGTTTCCCGCGGCGGCCGGAATCGGAGAAGATGGCTTGATTCGGGTCCTCCGGGGCTTCCTAGCAAACGTATCTCGTCACGGAGGGGAAGAAGAGGTCGGCGAAGCCAACGGTGGCCTCGGCATGGCTTCCCGTAGACGGGAACGACGGCGCGCGACGGCGGCCATGGGTTAGGGTTTCGGTTCCTGATGGAGGGATAATAACCCGGTAGGCCAACTCCAAGGTATAACCTGGCCCAAAGGACGCTGCGCAAGATCCGGCTAAGGATAGAGAAACTTCTGGAAGGCCCAAGTTTGTAGGCCTCGTAACCCGGATTGTGGGTTACGGTAAAGGAAAGTTAGGGTTTGTATGCGGTGTCCGGGTAGGATTCAGGGTGCGTCTTGGAGGGTAAGCCAGGGGGTACGGGTGCTATATAAACCGACCCCTAGGTTTAGTTGAGAGAGATCTAAGAACCCTAGCAATATCGCTTGATATCGAGCATCTAGTGTAATCCCAGAGTTGAGTTATTATATCAAGATCGGAGACTCGGCGACTTTGATTGCCGGCTACCAGATCGAGTTGTATCATGTTTTCCTCTGAGCTAAACCCTCTCCCAAACGCCTGTGTCGTCTTGCCCCAAGATCAGTTACCCCCGGTAACGTCTGCCGTGATTATCCTACGACAGTTGGCGCCCACCGTGGGGCCTGCGTCCAAAGGTGTTTACATCACGGGAGAAGCTCGGAAGAACATGGAGAATCTTGTCGTCGGCGAGATCTACATCGACCACAAAGGACAAAAGACGGTGGACGATTCCGGCTGGGGGCCAGAATCGGATCACCTCGAATCCGGATCCGTCGTGACAATCGGCCGGATCAGCGTCTTCATTGGTATGGTATGTACTTCCGGTTCGATCCCTGACAATATTGGATCTGATTCTGTGCCAGGAGAAGCCACTTCTATCCGATCAGATGATGAAGAATCGATTGGAACGACACATCCGGCAGAAGAACCCATCGCGAGGTGGGAAAAGCCGGAGGAGCCGGCATGGACCCCGCGCGACCGGGTCGAAAGAGAAGATGATACCGGGTCTATCCTGGATCTGCTGGAAAACCGGTATGAGGAGGATAACGGCGAGGAAGAACAGCATGAATTTACACCGGGTATCATACGCCGAGTTGCAGTCTATGCGGCTCCCGCGGCCAATCTCAACCAAGGGAACGCAACCGCGGCAGCAGTCGGGGCGGCTCAGGCATTGACCCAGCAGCAGGGCGCGGCTAACGGAGACCCGGTTCTGGCCCGGGTTGATGGAGAGTCGGCATCAGTGACCAGCCGCGCAGAAGACGAGGAGTTGCATGCAAATACGTTCGGATTCCTGGGAAACCGGACACCAGGGGCGGGTCCTTCGAACCCGCGCCACCCGGCCCTATTCGATAATAATCTGATTCTGGACCCCACGGTTCTTGCAACGGTTATCACTCCAGAAAACGCAGCGGAACGTGCCAGGGATCTGGATGTGGCTCGTCGTGCGCTGGAACAGCAAAGAAGGCAGGTAGAGGCAGAAAGGCAAGGGATGGCCACGCGGCAGCGTGAGCTGGATGCGCTGGAAACTCGGCTCCGGGAGGAAACATCTAGAGTACATCAAAGGCATCAAACTAGGTTACCAGCAACGGGCGGGGTTATTAATCCGGCTACTTTATTTGTCACACCTCAGGGTCAGCCGATACCAGTGGTGAACCAGGGAACCGCACCCCAACCGGCGACAGCAGGGACACATCCGGCAAATGAACGGGCCGGGTTACCCCCACCACAGACTAGAGTCACAACCGGCAACGATCTACCACCACCGCCGCCATCACGATTTCGCACACCAGCCGGTCACTACAATAATCCCATGGACAATGTGTATGCGGCGACACTCGCGTTAAATCAAATCCCTGTGGGAGAGTCACCCCATGCAGAGAAGACCCGGCAAGCCATCGATCTGTTGCACACTGCGGTGGCACAGCAAGCCAATTATCCGGATCATAGAAGCGGTATGCACGGGACGCCATACGCCAGTCAACAACAAGGGAATATCCAGACAAGTTCAGCACGGCGGAGGGAAGAGCAGCAGCAAATGCCGCCTCCTCCCCGCGTTCAGGCAACATCAGCAGCACAGGCTGTTGTGGATAGTTCCAGGGCTCGGAGGGCCGCGGCCGGGTCTGCAGCACATGGACTTCCCGCAGCGCCGCACCCAGCCGCACCCCCCGCTGTGTCACACGTTTCTAGAGCAAGGCCGGCCTCGACCGTTCTTGCGGGACCCAAGTGTCTCTCGGACAATATCAGAGCTGAACCTTACCCGGAAAAATTCAAAGAGCCAGGGAAGGTAGTGAATTACGAGCCAACTATGGATCCGGAAACATGGCTAAGTAGTTATGAGATGGCAATGTCGATTCGCAACGCATCCGAGAATCTCCAAGCCAAGTTCATGTACTTGATGATGTCAGAAGGGGCAGCAAAGTTGTGGTTCACCAATTTGCCAGAAGGATCGATCAAGTCCTGGCAGGAATTGAAGACCGCGTTTGTCAAGCACTTTCATGAGACGTGCAGGAAATTGTTCACTATTGATGATCTAGAACGATGCGTCCAGAAGAAGGGAGAGTCGGCGCGCAGTTGGGTGCGCCGGGTTATGGAGATACTTCACTCGTCCACGGATATTCAGCCCAAGGATGCACTACAAGCTATGGCAAAAACATGCAAGTATATACCTTTAGTGCAAAAGTTAACTCGCATGAAGTCAAGTCGGAATGCGTCGGAAGTTACAATGGGAGAATTGATGGATGCGTGCAACAAGCACGCTGCGACAGATACTACAGAGGAGGAAGCTGATGACAAAAAGGTAAAAGCAAACACAAGCAATAACGGAAGAACCGGCAATGGATCAGCACCGGGTAATAACGGAAATAGCCAGAACAAGCGCCCGTTTGAAGGAGGTTCCGAGTTTGTCGCCAACACAGAAGCCGGGTCTTCAAGGCCCAGAGCAGAAGGAAATTTCAACGGAGGTAATCACAATGGAGGAAACTATCAAGGACCACCAAGGCCGGGTAACAATTGGGACATATTCAGGATGGCATGCCCGAAGCACAGTAGGAACGGCAGGCCAGCTAACCACTCCTTGGAGCAGTGCGCCGACTTACAAAGATGGAAAAATGAGGAAGTGAACAGAGCTATGCGAGGTGCAGGACGGGGAGGAGGACCGGGTCCAGGGGGAAACCCGGGCAACGGCCCACCCCCAGCTGGTAACCCGGCGGCTGGAAATCAAGGTAATAACCAAGGGGGGGCAGGAGGTTTCCAGGCTAACCCCAAACAATTGGGTCAATATCATGTGCATACCACATGAGGCTCTAACAAAGACAAAAAGATACTGAAGCAAGCGGTCAACTCAGTTTCATCAGCTGTCCCGAGATACTTGAGATGGTCAGAACAGGAGGTAACATGGAGCAGAAGGGATCACCCAGAAAGAGTGGAACACCCGGGAGTCTTAGCATTAGTAGTCGCACCGCAGGTCAATGGGTATGAGCTAAAAAAGGTTTTGATGGATGGTGGAAGCAGCATCAATATACTGTACTGGGAAACCTTCCTACGCATGGGCCTCAAGGAGTCTCAGCTACAAAAAAGCTCAACAGTTTTTCATGGGATAGTGCCGGGTCATTCAGCGTGCCCTGAGGGAAAAATCGCATTGGAGGTAGCCTTTGGGGAGTCAAAGGATAACTATCGAGTTGAGTGGCTTACCTTTGAGGTAGTCAAATTGCGCAGCCCTTATCACGCGTTGTTTGGAAGGCCGGCTTACGCCAAATTCATGGCTAGGCCGTGTTACATGTATCTATAGCTAAAAATCCCGGGTCCCAAGAAGACCATTACCATACATGGAAATCGAGACATAGCAGCTGAATGCGATGAAGGAGACGCAACAATGGCCGAGCAGGCCTGTAGAAAAGAAGAACTCAAGCACTACCGGTCTCAAGCAGACCCGGAGGACAGAACCACATCAAAAAGGCCGAGTACTGAAGGTGAAAGAGCAAAATCCAAGGTAGCACAAGATGCTAAAATGGTGGCTTTTATCGAGGATGACTCCCCCAAGCAATCCGCTATAAAGGAAGAAACTGCACGGCCACTCACAACCAGCCACGTCATGGAAACACCTCACCCGGGTTGGCTAGTAAACCTAGTACTCATCATGAAAAAGTCCAACATGTGGAGAATGTGCATCGGCCACGCCAGTCCGGGACCGGTGCCCACGAAGAACTAAACAATGTAACGGGCAGCAGGTTTCAGACGCGCTCTTTTCCTACCCAGGGTACCTAAGGGGACTGGAAGGTTTTTAATGAGGCGGCCTGCTGATCCAAACTTTCTCGCATCAATAAAGAGATGGTTAACAAGTCCTATTTCGTTACAGCCTGATTACAAGTAAGTAGTATCCATATGACATCAATATTTCAGTATCATTAAGAACGTTGAGTATATATAGGTCTCGGGGGCTGGTTGCTCAAGTAAGCCCAGCCACAAACCCGAAAGACCCGGCCTTGATGCCTATAAGTTATAAGGGCCGATTATTCGCAAACGAGTACGGCTGCAATCTTATAACTGGACAAAGGAGCCAAATTTTCTTGACTTTTTCTTACTTAAGCTCGATGTGACTCGCACTAAAGTGGCATGATTTGTTCGCTTACGATTACAATCAGCCATGAAGCCCAATGGGACTTGCCTGACCCTGTTTTCGTATAGATGTAACAACATGGTATCCACGCGAAAGCCGGCTTACAGTACAAGATAGTCAAAAGGGTCATCTAAACCACAAGTTTATGCAGAGTACAAGGCTAATAGCCGGAAACTCAACGACTATCAAGCATAACTTCAGTACCTACACGGAATGGCTTTAGGTTTTCGACTCGGTAAAAAACAATTTGTTCTCTGAGAAAGGCCACACCCCCATGACTCGGACTTTGGGTCATGGGGACTGGGGACTTCGAAACAGAAACAAACTACTTGGCTATCGAAGTTCGAAAGACCCTACCGTCCGAGTCTTGGGGACTTAAAGAAAAGTCAACTTATCAAAGCCCCTGGCACTCGGAAAACCGAGTCTTACGAAGGGAGCCAAAAAAAAGAGTCGGGTATCGAGAACAAGTTCAAAGAATAGACAAGTAGCACGATTATCAAAAGGCCAGGAAAGCCGCAAAGTGTATCACGGACTAAAAGTACGTTGCAAGTTACGACAGCAGTATCAGGGGTGCACAAGCGCACCATCAAAAGCATAATAGTTTGAATAGAAAAGCATCACGTGACCAATGTATTATGATGGTACTGCCCTATTCGGCCTCCTGAGTACGGTCTTCCGGGTCTTGGTCCTGGGCTTGCTGCTTAGCTTTCCCGGCAGCATTACCCGGACTCACTGCACCAGGGCGGACAGGTGGAGGGACAGCTGGTGTAGAGGCAGACGGCCCTGGTCCTAACTCGGCCTCTCTCTTCGCAGTTGCCTCCCTCTTCCTGGCCGAGTTAGCAACCCACTTCTCCAAGATATCAAAGGGCGGGGGTGCTTCCTCCGTAACAATTTTGCCATCAGCGTCGTATGCACTCATAATCGTGTTTAGATCCAAACTATCGGCCAAAGTGGTAGCCGAGGGACGCACTGCGGATTGTATGGCCTTGAAATCCTTGGGTGTAAATTTGGAACCGTCCGCCTTGAATTCGGGAAACCCGGATATTACCTTTGCCGGGTCAAGCTTCGGAAAGAAAGCCTTGGCCAGGGTAAAGGCCCGGGTCATACCAATCCGGCATGACGAGCGTTTCCAGATTTTAATCCAGCCAGGCACAGTGGAGCAGGCTTGAATGAGATTTTCTTCACCCGGATATACTTCCGTAGGCCACTTCATGGCATCCAGTATAAATTTTGTGCCGGCAAAGAAAGTCCGGAGCACAGTCTTTAGGGTTCTAGCCTTGACAATAGCATCCTCCTCTGGGGTCGCAAGGTTGGCACCTACAATTGAAACAAAAGAAAGAACGTATCAATAATCCTGAGTATCACATAATAAAGCTAAGACATGAAATTAATCGGCAGCAAAAACTTACTAAGTAAGATCTGATAAGTATCGGCGACCTGGTCCGATAGTTTCTTCAGTGCGGTCTGAGCGGTATTGCACTTCTTCTTGTATTTAGAAACATCCTTCTTCAAAGTTTTCATGTCGTCCTCAAGGGTTTCCCTCCGCTTTACCTCGGCAAGAAGAAGTTGTTCGGTCTTGAGTAAAATTTCATCAGATCGGGTTATCTGCGCCTGTCAGTAGCAAGGAACACAAGTATCAGTTAGATATTATGGTAAGCTGAATATTGCGTAAAGTACCAAGCATAACTTTAGCAAGTCATGCTCGGAACTTAGGGACTAGGTATGCACTACGAGATATCAAGTGTCATTACCTGGTGCTCTGCGGCCATGCGCTCCAAGATCTTGCTCTCCGAAGTCTTCATATTTAGGAGAGTGTTCATCAATTGATCAAAAGTGTCTTTACCTGTATCAGAGGACCCGGGGCCTTGGAAATTCCGAGAAGGGGTTTTCTTCTTAGTGGGAGGCGGCACCCGGGTCATTTGTATGTCGGAATCCGATGCTCCTTCTTCTGCACCCAAGGTTGTGGCTCTGTTCTTCTTGCTGGCATGGGAGGCAATCGGATACTCGGCTTCTTGTATGTCGGGTTTACTGGCGACGCTTGTCCTTCGCCGCTAGACGCGGCTGTAGTCTTATCAGCCGGGCTCCCCTTACCCGGGCCCTCGGTTTCCATATCCTCTTGGTCGCTGGTAACGACCGTGGACCTATGGATGTTATGAGTGAGCAGCTAGTATACGATCAGGAAAGGGTGATGAAGCGTGGCAGAGTATCAGGAAAGGGATTTTACCCGGTATTCACCGCGAAATCCACAGGAAATCCGTCGCTGGACCCGGGAGAGGCTGGAAAGTATCAAGTAAGATTTCATAAGGGAATGGTTCAAGGAGAATGTTTCGTCCGAGAAAGGATAGGGTAAATACCAGCCCGCCGAGTTGGAGTCGATGAAATACCCGGGTTAAGAGCACCATCGCCCGGGTGATTTCGAGTTGACCTGCGTTTGGTCATGGGCGACTCCTTCAAGCATGGCCAGTGGAACAACGTCAAGGTAGCTCATGTATATCATTAAAGGAATACGAATTGAATGCGAGGAGGTGATATGAAACCTTGGAGGTGGCCTCTTGGGATTTTCTCTTTGATCCGACTTTGACTGTCGGTTCCAATTCCTCCTCATCGCTGGCGGATTCTACTTTGCCGTCGGTGTCTTCTTCTTCGTCATCTTCTTGTTCTGGATATCATCAAAGTTACAGTTGGAAAATGAAGGGGTTATAATGAGTTTAAAAGAATCAAGTAAAATCCGGAGAGCACCTTCGTCCGAGTTAACGGCTTCTTCTTGCTCCTCTGGACTTTCGGAGCTAGGAGAAGTGTTGATTTTCCAAAAATCATCATCAGCCTAAAAAGTATCAGTACAAGGGTCATCAACTGTATCGAGTGGAAAGAGCAAAGGTAAAGACATCAAAATCGGGTTTTCACCTTGGGGGTTGGGTTCTCGAGTGTGAAGGGCTCCAATCCGGATATGTTCCGGATTACCTCAAGCTTTTCTGTCAGAAAACCCTTGATGGTTTTATGAGTGTCACCAGCCGCGAAGATGTTGTCAGAGTACCGGAGTGGGTCTGTAGATTGCCCCGAATACTCGCACATCAACTTTGTGCGGATGGAATTGGGTTGAATCCGGAAGTCGACCCAAGTCTTCACCAGGTTGAGCCCGATGAGGCCTTGGGCCGTGAGAGTGGTGATTTTATCTAGTAGAGGTTGAATTGCCTCCCTGTCCGAGTCAGGGGCGAAGGCACTAAATTTCTCGGGGATGTCAAGAAGACCCTCTGAGTAACCCGGCAGCTTCTTTTGGCCGGGTGGGGAGGTGTCTTGGCAGTAAAAGTATGAGAGCTGCCAGTGCTTGACATGGGAGTTAAGGGTGAGGGGTGGCATCAGAGAATTCTTGCGGCGCTGGATAGAAACCCCGCCGCAAGCGAGAAGCGCCCCGTCACCGCTTTCGCGGCACGGTTTGCACTGAAAAAGCTCAATGAAAAGAGCCAGACTTGGCGAAGTGCACAAGTATGACTCGGAAAGGACGATGAAGTGGGAAATGTTTAATACAGAATTAGGCCCGATGTCAAAAACGCGAAGGCCGTAATGGCTTAGAACATCACGGAAAAAAGGGTGACCCGGCGGGCGGAAGCCCCGGGTCACATGTTCCACGAAACAGATTACCTCGTCTTTCGTCGGGGTAGGCCGGGTCTCCTTACCCGGCACCCTCCACTGGATATCCTCTTGAGGAGGAAGAACTCCCAGCTCGACCAACTCCTCCAACTTGGCCTTGGTGACCGTAGACCGCGCCCATTTGGCGGAAATGGAGTTGGTGGCTTTGGCTTTAGTCGGAGTTTTCCCCTGCTTTTTGGGAGCCATGTGGTTGACCTGCAAAGCACAAGGTAAAAGGATAAAAGGAATAAGACACGGAAGCTGTGAGCTGGCCAAATATCGGCAGGGTAATATTGAAGACACAAAAATTGCGTATTATCCGGATGTCTGTTTGCGGAGTGAGGTTCGAATTATCCGGGTGTCAAGTATTATAGCAAAAATTATGGGGATCTAAGTGTTGAAGGAGCTTTTGAGGACGATGGATGGCTGCACGGGCACTTAGTGCGAATAAAAGGAGCTGGAAAGGGGAGGATTAGCCGGGTGATTGGGGCAAAGGCGGAAATTTTGAGTGGTTCAAGCTCAGATTGGAAATTCCATCTTCAGATTTGTGGCGAAATTAACGATTGCGGGTGATAGGAGAGTGAATTGGAGGTTATATCTTATCTATTGGGCGAGCTAGAAGGAATGCTAGCAACCTAATTCGGCATGGCTGAGAAATCATTGGCGGGTTGATTTGGATCTAATCTGAGGAGAAATCAAGAAATTGCAAGGGCAAATTAATAGATGCAAGAGGCTTACTGGAGGAGATCTGAGTGAAGCCTTGCGGAGGCAGATGGCGCAAGCCTAGTGTCCTTTCGCGGTTCCTGACGGGCCGGATGGAGATTTGCCGGTGGGTCTTGGCGGCGGCGCGGGGTGAGCTGTGGCGGAGCGCAGCCTCCGGCCAATGGGCTCCGGTGATGCGCGCGGGATTTCCGTGGTGGCGCTCAGTGAGGATGAGCACGGAGGGAGAAAGGAAGCAGAGTGGGGGGAAATGAGCCGTTAGGGTTCGGGTTACCCCCAAGGAGCCTATTTATGGCACGAGTGGATAAGCCCGGTTCAGCGAGCGGGAGCCGGGAATTGCGGAGTAAACGGCTATCTATTTGATTTTTTGCGAGATGCGCTTTAAGTGTTGAGCAAGGTGTCAGAACGAAAAGGAGAAAGAGATCCATCCCGTGATATCGGGGACAATTATCAAGTATAGAATCTTGACATTTTGGGGTTCAGACGTGGAGAGCTAGGCCAAGTACTTGGAGAAAAGCCGGGTTACTATATGGCCACCATGGAGCTAGGCCTAGCTATTTATCAAAGCACTTTAACCCGGCCTCCATACACTTGTACGTTTGATATTTTTGCAGGGAATAGCAGGCGCTTCAAGGACGGATCCGTGAAGCCCAAGCTATTCTGGGGACTACTGATGGAGGGATAATAACCCGGTAGGACAACTCCAAGGTATAACCTGGCCCAAAGGACGCTGCGCAAGATCCGGCTAAGGATAGAGAAACTTCTGGAAGGCCCAAGTTTGTAGGCCTCGTAACCCGGATTGTGGGTTACGGTAAAGGAAAGTTAGGGTTTGTATGCGGTGTCCGGGTAGGATTCAGGGTGCGTCTTGGAGGGTAAGCCAGGGGGTACGGGTGCTATATAAACCGACCCCTAGGTTTAGTTGAGAGAGATCTAAGAACCCTAGCAATATCGCTTGATATCGAGCATCTAGTGTAATCCCAGAGTTGAGTTATTATATCAAGATCGGAGACTCGGCGACTTTGATTGCCGGCTACCAGATCGAGTTGTATCATGTTTTCCTCTGAGCTAAACCCTCTCCCAAACGCCTGTGTCGTCTTGCCCCAAGATCAGTTACCCCCGGTAACGTCTGCCGTGATTATCCCACGACAATTCCGGTTGTTTTTCTTACAGAGAGAGAGACAGAGAGTGCACGGGAGGGAGAGAGAAGTGAAGAGGTACACAGCTACCTTCTCCTCCTTATCCTCGACGAGGGCGGCCAAGCAATACGTGGGAGCGGCGGTGCTGCCACGGCGTTGCTTCTCCTCTGCCTTCTGGCAGAGGGAGAAGAAAGGAAAAGAAACGCTCAATTTCGATACCCCCTATAAGTTCTAAATTTTACAGATTGGTCCCTCTGTCTTAAAAACTGAGAAGAAACTCATGTTTTCAGGGCCTATTTGTAGGTATAAAAATTATTAAAAATTATATTTGGATTCCTTATCAAATTTTACATCTCACCATGTTTTGTTTTAGTGAATTTGAAGAATATTTGTATTTTTTATTTAGGGTGCTAGATTAAGTGATTATTGTTATTTCTCACCATTTAATTTATTTAATGGCTTTAATATTTATGTTTAGGCATGAATATCATATTCATACAACATACATGTGGTTCACCAAGTGGTGTGTTCTAATTGGACCATTTTAGATACAAATTCTTTTTTTTAGAAATAATCTGGTAACATTACTTGGTATTGTTTCTGTGTATTGAAATGAAAATCACTTAATAGAGAATAGTATTCCATGACATACCAATTCTTTTTATTAGGTCATGAACTTGTTTTCTCTTATGAGGCTCTGTTATTTTCATAGTGGTAACTCTTATACATTTTTGGTTGACACCCAACTTAGGTGTGTGTAAGAAAAGGTTGTTGTTTTTAGTACTTGATCAAGTGGAAAACATGTATAATTTTGGGATCTTATTTTCTTGTTTTCCACATAGGTTCCAATTGTGGATAATATCTAATGTTGTTTTAAAACATGTAATAATTTACATGGTTATATGTAGATGAATTTTTGGTATCATCTGTTAGTCTTATGTATGGAAAGGATATGGAAAACAAGGTGTTAAGTTTGGTTACCATTAACCTCCACATATATAATCCATGTGGATGTAATGGCTGGTTATAATTTCATACTGGTTTAATTGTTTCCATTCAAGTGATTACTATGTGTTCCTCATTTCATATGAGTTTGACAGAGATTATTGGTTCTCTAATGTATCCTAAGTATTAACTGGATAATTTCTTATGATCTCTTGCTGAGGCAGTGTTGCTTCTTGTGGTCTTCTGTTGCTTTATTGTCTTCTCTTTAGTTGCCACTAGTCTTCTTTTATCACCTTTTTCCATTGCAGGTAGGTTCATCTCTTGGTCTCCAACTTCAATTATCTCACCCTTGTGGTGAAAACATCCAGTTGTTCCAAGCAAAGATTTTACTTAGATGATTATATTATGGTTTCTTGTTTCCTTGGTGTTATTCTTTCTATTGGTTGATGATAAGAAGAGTGTAGGTGTAGTTTATGACATCAGTTAGCCTTATGCATATAAGAAGAATCTGTTGACAAGTTTGCAAGGCTTGTCCCCAAATTACTTTTCATATACAAGAGACTGAGATGTACTAGGTTATTCAACCTTCTGTTTGTTTGTGTATGACACTCAATTGTTTGAGTATACAAAAGTGATCTGTTAACAAGGTAATTAGTCTTGTTACCAAACTACTTCTATATAACACTAACATTGGAATATCACACTATTTCCAGAGAGTTGATAATATCAGATCAATATATAAGAGTTTTCCAGGTACTCTTATAATAGATTGGAGTAATACTTCTAGAACACTCTAAATAATCTTCTTGAAGATCTTCCTGTGATAGTTCCTCTTCTCTTGTGGGTGCTTCTCTTGCAGAATGATTTCAAGAATATTGGGAAACAAGATATAGTGGTCTAGCCAGAATAACAAGATCTAGATTAAGGGTTATTTCATGCTTTTATTATCCTTCCATACATTTATTATTTTATTTCCCAAAATATATGTAATTATATCATATAGGATTTATTTACTTAGTTATCAATTCAATTCCTCTAATAGAGGTTATAACTTGTTATTCCTTAGTTGTATCCAAAGATACTTTAGTGGTTCAATGATGGTTTGGATTTGAGTAGAGGTGTGAAATGCTTATGGACTGATGGATTAATAGTAAGTGGATCCAATGGTTCATTGAGGTGTTGAGATCTCATATGCTCACTTGTATAAGATGGATGAGACAATGAGCATGAGAAGATTATTGAGGTTTAATGACCGATGCCATAGATGTTAGTTGTTTTTCTCAGATGTCATATTGTAACTTTATATTCTTCTCTTTATTACATTTTTTCATTCCTAAGGTAGATATAGAGGTGTGGAAGTATCATATGTAATGATCAAGGTTTATTATTAGTTGAAGAAGATTTATTTCTTCTTGTTGATACTTATTTTATGGTTGAGGAGATATGTACATATTCGATAAATATGTTATTACAATTATTAATTCATTTCCCACTTTTGGGTTTTGGGTTAACACTTGTTTGTATCTTTTGTGTTCTTTTGCACCTCTGTTATTTATTTGTGAAGGTTCACTTAGTAGGTACTAAATAATTTGGAAAGATGTTGTGTGAATGGTTGATAACTTAAAGAGTTATTGTTTTACAGAATCTAGAATATTTGTTGATGAGATTATTCCACCAAGCATTTCTAACTTGTGGAAGTGTGATCATTAGTTATGAGATTTGGATACTCACCCCTGTTTGAGTTCTAAATAGGTAGTGAATTATCCCCAAGTCACTTATAGACTTGTGGTTAAGGTTGTTGAGAGTTTGTGTTGGTCATAACCAACTATGGTTTGTGTAACCAGATGATTTCGTTTCTTAAGATCCTTGTTATAAAGATCATTCCAAATGTACTCTTGACTAGATGAACTAGACCTATTTCATCATGTCAAGTGAGACTTTGGTCACTTTGATTCGTTTAAACTTTCGCGCCAAAATTTCCCGTACTTTTAGATGCATGCTTTGCAAATGCACATATTAAATTTAGATCCTTATAACTTCCCAAACACTGGGATGTTACAGTATCTCCCCCTTAACAAGAACTTCATCCCGAAGTTCAACCTCTCTCACGTAAAAATGGTAGAGAGAACTTCTACAGACCGTTGAATCTTCACAGTTGTTTTCTTGTGTTGACCTTGGCATGTGTATCCTCTTGTCTTGATTGTTCACCTTCCACTGTCTTGCACTACGATCTAATACTTAGCCTATTGCTATGACTACTTTGTTTTTTTTATTAGGCCTTCCTAATGGTCTTACGAAGAACATGTGGTATTACCACCATATAGTGGATACCAAGTTTCGTTCTCCAATGAATAAGTATGGTTTCCTACCTCTCAGAACTTTTCTGAAGAACATTTGGTATATTCACCAGGTGATGAATAACCCATAAGATTCTTCCGGTACAATGGTTATTGCCTATGATTAGGACTCGATTTGGTTCAATCTAATGGTATCAAAATAAAAACTGCTCAAAGAACCTTGTACAACGTACTGTACATTGACTTAGACTAAGTTATTAGTAAAAATATCTTCGAGTTTCCTCGAGTTTTGACTCTTTCCTATAGGTGACTATAACCTATTCCCCTGGTTACTTCCTATGGTCCTTCTATATCTTTGGGTTTGGACTTCTACACATATCTCTCTAGGATGCATCTACTCATGTTTTCATCTTGGCATCACTTGTGGTATATCTCCATGTTTTGATGAAGTCTATCTCCAACTCCAATCAAGATGTGGAATGTGGTCCATTCCCATCAGAGGCTTCATTGACTTCTGCCTTCTTGACTTTCTAGTCTTCTAGAGCTTTGGTGGTTGTATCAATATGTTGTTAACTCAAACCGCTCTCATTCTAATCCTATACCCTCTAGACCAGTAACACCAAGATAGAACTCAATGTTTGCACATGCCTATGCACATCCAGTTCCAACTTCATGCACATATCTAGTCAATCAAAAATCCAAATAAGATCCAATAAATCCCAAATGCAGTTATCACTCATGCATCAAAGGCCTATGAAATAGAAGTACTTAGAGTAAGACATCTCAAGTACCAAGGCTCTTAAATGCTATACACTACAAGTAGGTATATAGTACCTTGTAATGCTAGTCTACACAACCACTCTTTGTCCAGGTAATTACTCCAATTGCATGCCTTACTACAACGGAATAAACCAAGACAAAATAATCCTATAGTAGTTGTTTTCTAGGTTGGTTACATCTAGGACTGAGTACCATGTCAATTAATTTACTTCATCTTAATCACGATAAACTTCTCATGGCATCTGTTGATCCTTCATGTTGTTGATCACATCGTAGGAGTAGTAATGTGGCTTCCATTAATGCTTATGCCTTCTCCTAATTCTATATTATACGATGATGATTCACCTCTAGACTTAATACCTAAGGATATGGTACACACCCCGTAGTTACCATGGTCTAATGTCTCTTTATGATTCTCAAACATCCCTTATTGACGAGTCTTATACGTACTCTATCCCATGTTGTACTCCATCCTATTGATTCATAGAATGGGGTAATCATCACTGTGACTTAACCATATGTGTCTACGTCACAACTTCTTTTCTAAATAAACTCATTCATACTAGACTTATAGCTATTCATACCTAGGTATAAAGGAAATAGATAAGTAGATTTACTCAAGTTGAGTAAGAAATTCTATACAAGTATGATCATATCATTCTCAAGTGAATGATCATCATAATTGTAGGAAATATGGTTTAGATAAGATGGCTTCCTATAGTCTTTACCAACCTACAGATCTCCTAAAAGGTTTTAGACCTAAGGTCGCTTCGCTCTGATACCATCTGTGGTGACCCAACACACCACTGCATGTGTAGTGCGCAAGTCGATGACATAATACACACAGAAGGACTTATCTGTGAATATTACATCCCTCAGAGTAGTACAACACAAACACAACGGGACCAGGCAAAACTATAGGATACAAACTTCATTACAAAATCTTGAGAATCTCTTTGATGAATCAAGAAGATCTCATACAAATGAAACATCAGAAGAAGCAATTCGAAGATCCAAGCTGGAGAAGAACTCTAGCTCAGAACTAAATTTACTATGGCTGATGCCAGCCCTAATCTATGGCTTGTAACAGCTAAGTCCAAGAATGGACTCCACCTACACCTTGATAGCTTCTCCTCCACCAGCGTTGTTGATGACGATGCTTCACTGGCTAAGTAGTACAAGACTCCACCTAGCTTCATGAGGTAATGATGGCTTCACGATGACAACTTCCATAGGCTTCAACTCTAAGCAGGGGGTCAAACGGGAACGAATGAGTAACGAGCGTTACTCAGCAAGCTCATGATATATAGTGGGTAGTTTGATGCACTAACTACAGCTTTAGACTCAAAAGAGTCCTAAGCTAATGCAGGTTTTGTAAAACTTTCATCAAGAGATTGCTTTTACTTCTGAAAACTATGCCCGCCAGACCATCACAGGAGCTAGAACTTCATGGAGTTGCCTTTCCTGTAGCGTTCGCAGTTCCTTCTCGGAACAGGGGTAACATGCCACATCCTTTTACACTCTGTAGAGGTGCGTTACTTTACCCATGGACGACCAAGACCATGTTGCACAACCAGGTGTACATTCCTGTCCACTCCCACTCAGGTGTGGGGCCCGGTTGTTGGTCCAAGCCAAACCGTGCTTCTCCGCACAACGCATGCCCACCCATTTCTGCCAGCAGGTTGAACGCCTGATTCCACCCCTCACGATGGATATCTACGCGCCCCTGGCAGACCATCATAGACCCGCAGAGTCCGTGGGAATTAAGGGATCCCACCCATGTGCATGTAGTCCCGCAGAACCTACAACGTACGTCTCTGGCAGCCCATTGACATGCGAACGAGAAAAGTATCACGGCTGACTTACTCCCCCCATAGAAGACCCATGGTTAACGCGGTATTTACGGCGCACCGAGTTCTGACGGCATTTGTGATTAATTCCGAGGTAATACGTTCCCGTGCAGATGGAACCTTCCTTAGACCTATTCATCTTACCATGGTTCCATCCACCCACCAAACAGAACACTACCACTCTGGTAGTCATTCAATTAGTCAAGTTATTATAAAAATAGGATCATGCATTCTTTTGAGTGGGGATGGTATTACAATAGGGTTTTGAAAATAGTTATTATGAAATAGTTCAAAGGACATGAGCAAGTGATGAACTTGCCTGAGATTGAAATAACCATAATCAACCATGTCTTCGGGTTCAAAGGTCTCGTAGGAAATCCCGACATCTGAAAGATAGCAAAGTAGTCCCGGTAAGGACTACAGAAAACACTGGCAAGATGATACATGCATAGTAATGATATGCAACGTGAATTACCCTGGAAAACACCCCAGCTTACAAGTGTATGCCACGTTTGATATGATATCTTAAGCACACAGGTTTTAGGTGAATGGTTTCATTACTCGTGGTGATGTGGTTATTAGTTATCTTAGACTTACATGTGTTTCACTTTTACTTATCAAACAATTGTTATTCTCTTTAGTTAGAAGTGTTTATCACTGGATTAGATAACAAAACAACAACACATGGAAAATAACTATTGAAAAGGTAAGAGACACATTTTATTTTATGTTCAAAAGTGTAGAGCTAATGTTATCAAGTTTATTTGAAAATAAGGAACTAATACAACTAATTCTATCATCACAATACTTTCTAATAACTTGTGATGATAGGTTTAGTAGTTTTGAAAACATGAAGTTTTTATCAATAAAAAACATTATAGAATTTCAGCATACTCATAAAAGAACAAGTTTAGAGGTTAAATAAAATATTTTACAATTGACATATTTGAGTTGGAAATGTTTTTCTCTTTAATTTGGTATATCATTTAATGTTTTCTGAAAATATTTGAATAAATTATTAATTTATTAATTATAAATGATTTAAATGACTAGGCAAAACATTGCATGCATGGAAGCTTGATCAAATGACTATGAAAACATCATAGATGAGTTGTACATGTCATTTGGAGCATTTTGGTATATAACTTGTATTTTTCTGATTTTATGAATTATTTATTATTTTTCTCTATTTTAAATGATTTAATTTAATTAAAGAAAATATTAAATTTTAAACTTTATTAAATATTTTTGTAAAGTTGATAATCATTTAGATTATATTTTCTAATCAATTTGGGATATTATTTATATTTTTCTGATTAATAGAATTAAAGTTATTGATTTTATAGGATTAATTATTTTTCTGCTTATTTTAAATTGACAGGTGGGTCCCACCTGTCATATTCAGTTTTTAACCAAAAAATAAAAGAAAATAGGCTAATGACGTCATGGTGACGTCACAGGTGATGTCACCAATTCCCAATCCTCATAGTTGCTTCGCAATTGCGCGATGTGGAAGAAATTGATGCATTCCGTGGATGCTACTAGCTAGAGGAGCTCCGGGCGAACGCATAGATGGTGGTTATGTGACCAAATGGTCACCGGAGTTAGTCCGGCGACCACCGGCGCGGCGGCTAGTCTCGGCCGACGGCGGATACACACATCCGCCCACCAAATGTAAAATTAAGGGCACCCCTAGGTTCCCCTGCTCAGCCTGGAGCTCGTGGAGGTGGCGGTGAAGCTCGGAGAGGTCGAGGTTGCCGGCGGCGTGCTGTTTCCCACGGCGGCCGGAATCAGAGAAGATGGCTTGATTCGGCTCCTCCGGGGCTTCCTAGCAAACGTATCTCGTCACGGAGGGGAAGAAGAGGTCGGCGAAGCCAACGGTGGCCTCGGCATGGCTTCCCGTGGACGGGAACGACGACGCGCGACGGCGGCCATGGGTTAGGGTTTCGGTTCTGGTTGTTTTTCTTACAGAGAGAGAGACAGAGAGTGCACGGGAGGGAGAGAGAAGTGAAGAGGTACACAGCTACCTTCTCCTCCTTATCCTCGACGAGGGCGGCCAAGCAATACGTGGGAGCGGCGGTGCTGCCACGGCGTTGCTTCTCCTCTGCCTTCTGGCAGAGGGAGAAGAAAGGAAAAGAAACGCTCAATTTCGATACCCCCTATAAGTTCTATATTTTACAGATTGGTCCCTCTGTCTTAAAAACTGAGAAGAAACTCATGTTTTCAGGGCCTATTTGTAGGTATAAAAATTATTAAAAATTATATTTGGATTCCTTATCAAATTTTACATCTCACCATGTTTTGTTTTAGTGAATTTGAAGAATATTTGTATTTTTTATTTAGGGTGCTAGATTAAGTGATTTTTGTTATTTCTCACCATTTAATTTATTTAATGGCTTTAATATTTATGTTTAGGCATGAATATCATATTCATACAACATACATGTGGTTCACCAAGTGGTGTGTTCTAATTGGACCATTTTAGATACAAATTCTTTTTTTTAGAAATAATCTGGTAACATTACTTGGTATTGTTTCTGTGTATTGAAATGAAAATCACTTAATAGAGAATAGTATTCCATGACATACCAATTCTTTTTATTAGGTCATGAACTTGTTTTCTCTTATGAGGCTCTGTTATTTTCATAGTGGTAACTCTTATATAGTTTTGGTTGACACCCAACTTAGGTGTGTGTAAGAAAAGGTTGCTGTTTTTAGTACTTGATCAAGTGGAAAACATGTATAATTTTGGGATCTTATTTTCTTGTTTTCCACATAGGTTCCAATTGTGGATAACATCTAATGTTGTTTTAAAACATGTAATCATTTACATGGTTATATGTAGATGAAGTTTTGGTATCATCTGTTAGTCTTATGTATGGAAAGGATATGGAAAACAAGGTGTTAAGTTTGGTTACCATTAACCTCCACATATATAATCCATGTGGATGTAATGGCTGGTTATAATTTCATACTGGTTTAATTGTTTCCATTCAAGTGATTACTATGTGTTCCTCATTTCATATGAGTTTGACAGAGATTATTGGTTCTCTAATGTATCCTAAGTATTAACTGGATAATTTCTTATGATCTCTTGCTGAGGCAGTGTTGCTTCTTGTGGTCTTCTGTTGCTTAATGGTCTTCTCTTTAGTTGCAACTAGTCTTCTTTTATCACCTTTGTCCATTGCAGGTAGGTTCATCTCTTGGTCCCCAACTTCAATTATCTCACCCTTGTGGTGAAAACATCCAGTTGTTCCAAGCAAAGATTTTACTTAGATGATTATATTATGGTTTCTTGTTTCCTTGGTGTTATTCTTTCTATTGGTTGATTATAAGAAGAGTGTAGGTGTAGTTTATGACATCAGTTAGCCTTATGCATATAAGAAGAATCTGTTGACAAGTTTGCAAGGCTTGTCCCCAAATTACTTTTCATATACAAGAGACTGAGATGTACTAGGTTATTCAACCTTCTGTTTGTTTGTGTATGACACTCAGTTGTTTGAGTATACAAAAGTGATCTGTTAACAAGGTAATTAGTCTTGTTACCAAACTACTTCTATATAACACTAACATTGGAATATCACACTATTTCCAGAGAGTTGATAATATCAGATCAATATATAAGAGTTTTCCAGGTACTCTTATAATAGATTGGAGTAATACTTCTAGAACACTCTAAATAATCTTCTTGAAGATCTTCCTGTGATAGTTCCTCTTCTCTTGTGGGTGCTTCTCTTGCAGAATGATTTCAAGAATATTGGGAAACAAGATATAGTGGTCTAGCCAGAATAACAAGATCTAGATTAAGGGTTATTTCATGCTTTTATTATCCTTCCATACATTTCTTATTTTATTTCCCAAAAGATATGTAATTATATCATATAGGATTTATTTACTTAGTTATCAATTCAATTCCTCTAATAGAGGTTATAACTTGTTATTCCTTAGTTGTATCCAAAGATACTTTAGTGGTTCAATGATGGTTTGGATTTGAGTAGAGGTGTGAAATGCTTATGGACTGATGGATTAATAGTAAGTGGATCCAATGGTTCATTGAGGTGTTGAGATCTCATATGCTCACTTGTATAAGATGGATGAGACAATGAGCATGAGAATATTATGGAGGTTTAATGACTGATGTCATAGATGTTAGTTGTTTTTCTCAGATGTCATATTGTAACTTTATATTCTTCTCTTTATTACATTTTTTCATTCCTAAGGTAGATATAGAGGTGTGGAAGTATCATATGTAATGATCAAGGTTTATTATTAGTTGAAGAAGATTTATTTCTTCTTGTTGATACTTATTTTATGGTTGAGGAGATATGTACATATTCGATAAATATGTTATTACAATTATTAATTCATTTCCCACTTTTGGGTTTTGGGTTAACACTTGTTTGTATCTTTTGTGTTCTTTTGCACCTCTGTTATTTATTTGTGAAGGTTCACTTAGTAGGTACTAAATAATTTTGAAAGATGTTGTGTGAATGGTTGATAGCTTAAAGAGTTATTGTTTTACAGAATCTAGAATATTTGTTGATGAGATTATTCCACCAAGCATTTCTAACTTGTGGAAGTGTGATCATTAGTTATGAGATTTGGATACTCACCCCTGTTTGAGTTCTAAATAGGTAGTGAATTATCCCCAAGTCACTTATAGACTTGTGGTTAAGGTTGTTGAGAGTTTGTGTTGGTCATAACCAACTATGGTTTGTGTAACCAGATGATTTCGTTTCTTAAGATCCTTGTTATAAAGATCATTCGAAATGTACTCTTGACTAGATGAACTAGACTTATTTCATCATGTCAAGTGAGACTTTGGTCAATTTGATTCGTTTAAACTTTTGCGCCAAATTTCCCGTACTTTTAGATGCATGCTTTGCAAATGCACATATTAAATTTAGATCCTTATAACTTCCCAAACACTGGGATGTTACAGTAGCCCCCGAGTACTCGAAAATGTTTTTGGTGTACGTCATCGAGTGGTATTCAGCCTTGTGACTGAAGCTATCATGTGTTCTGTACATGTTGCAGGTTGTGGATTATGGTGGGGGACCATCGAGTATGCCAGCTCCTTCGACTACGCCGTTGCTGACAGACGCCAGCATGCTTGCTTCGCTTCGCAGCCGCGTGGCGGATGGCGAGAGTAAGTTGAAGGCTTTGCAAGGTGTGGAGGATGTCGCCAAGTCCAAGCAGAAGCTTCCGCCGAGCGCGAGCAATTTGTCATGGAGGAGTTGGCCAAAGTCGCAAAAAGTTTGCTCTGTAAGTCTTTCAAGCCACTGAGTCTTTTCGGTGTTTTTTGCTTGTGGATTTACGCTTTTCTTGTCCATGTAGTTTCCGAGCCCGATGGAGTATTCGAAGGTCATTTAGTGAATAGCAGGATAGTTAGCGAGTCTGGTGGCTCGAATCTTCAGGCGTGTAATTTTTTGTCTGATCGGAGGAGAGGCTTCATCTTGGCAAGTTTACAGTATTGAGTGCGTCAGGCGGAATTTTTTGTTGAGTCTTGTCGAGAAGCTCTTTCTTCAGTTTACCGGACCCTGTATCCATTTGGTGTTGTGCCTGATCGACTAAGCGCTCTGCTGAGAGTTTTTCATCGAGTGGAAGATGTCCGCGAGTGCGTGCGTCATCAGCTTATGTGTGGAGCCCAGGTGGCCTTGTCATTTGTGCGACTGTGGCATCCGGACGTTAACTTAACCTCTATGGCGCAGCTTCCTGTTACTCGAGGAATTCCTCTAGATTTTAATCCACAATATGAAGTTGTTCGCCCTGCTGCCGAGCGTATCGTTCAGCTGACTGCTGCCAAGACAGAGAGATTACTCCGGGAAGGTGCTGGTCGACAGTAGTTCAGGTGTTGTGGCTTTTTAAGGTGTATGTACCTTGTATTTTGTTAAGGTGTGTACCTTGTACCCTTGTAAATATGTATTTGTGGCACTATATGCGATTTGTATGCTAGTTTGGTGGAGCCCCCGTGTGTTAGGGTGGAACCTTTGTTTAACATGTACTTGATCGAATGAATAGATGCGACTGAATAGTCTTTATTGCTATGGCTGAGAAGCCATGTATTTTATTTCTATGGCTGAGAAGCCATGTATTTGCTCGAGTTACATTTTGGATGGAATAGCCTTATTTTTGCGAGTAAAGTAAAATTCTAGGGATAAAACTTGTGCAGTTGCGCCACATTTCATGGGTTGGAGTAGATACCACCCGTCTTCGGGTTCTTCAAACGATAGGCTCCTCCGGGGATGACCTCGTGTACTATGAAGGGTCCTTCCTAGGGCGGCTCGAGTTTGTGGTAGCTGTCCTGCTTGAGCCGCAACACCAAGTCTCCAACCACGAAGATTCTGTTGCGAATACGGCGACTGTGGTGGTTGCGTATTGCTTGCTGGTACACGGCGGATCTTGCGAGTGCGATGTCTCGAGCCTCATCTAAGGCGTCCATGTCGTCGTCTAGTGCTGCGTTGGAAGCTTACTCGCTGTAGGCGACGTCCCGTGGTGCGCTGAACTGAATATCTTCGGGTAGGACTGCCTCAGCGCTGTAGATCATGAAGAATGGCTCCATAGGACGGATGGTAGTTCCTCGGCCCAATGTCCAGCTGCTTCACCTAGTCTTGTGAGCAGTCTCTTCTTCAAGCCAGCCGAAATCAATCCATTGGACCGTTCGACTTGGCCGTTAGTCTGGGGGTGCGCCACCGAGGCAGAACTGAATGTTATCCCCTTTTCTTTGCAGAAGGATTTAGTATCTTTGGACGTAAAATTTGTCCCATTATCAGTGATGATACTACTTGGGATGCCAAATCTCTAGACGATGGAGTCGAGAAATTTGACAATGCACTTCGCGTGTTGGGATGTGACTGGGACGGCTTCTATCCACTTTGTAAACTTGTCGACTGCGACCAGTAGGAAAGTGTATCCCCCGGGTGTTGCTTTGTGGAGCGGACCAACCATATCGAGCCCCCATTGGGCAAAAGGCAAAGACAATGGGATCATATGGAGTTCTGTGGCGGGTGCGTGTGGTTTTGGTGCGAATCGCTGACAGGCGTCGCATTTCTCGACCAGGTCCTTAGCGTCTTGGGCTGCTGTGAGCCAGTAGAATCCTGCTCGATAGGCTTTGCCTACGATTGCTCTCCAACTAGCATGGTGTCCGCAATCGCCTTGGTGTATGTCTCGGAGTAGCTCCTTTCTATCTTCAGGTGCGATGCACCTCTGAAGGACTCCTGATATACTTTGCTTGTAAAGTTTTCTCTTGATCACTCGAAATGATTTGCTGCGCCGTACTGTCTGCCTTGCTTTAGAAACATCTCCGTACTGTGTGCTCGAAGCTTCTGATGCGCGCCGGTGCGCGACGAGTTCCTTGCGGAGATTTATTATTTCCTGGTTTTTAATGACCAAGAAGTAATGATATGCTATCAAGTCCTCCTGGGAGATCCTTCTTTTATCGGGCGGCGTGTCTCCACCGTTGCCTTGCCTTTGTCCCAAGCGGGTCAAGAAACCTCGAGCCTTTGCCTTGCTGCGAGGCTGACCTCTGATTCAGCAGGCGGGTCCTCGGGTCCAGCCATGTAGATGTTGGCCAGGTATGGACCACGAGTCTTCGAGGCGGGAGAGTGGTCGTTGAAGTCGACAGGTTCTTCCGAGGCGATGGTGTGGAAGTCGTGCTTGTTACGGCGGACGGAGGCGCAGCTTGATTCTGAGCTGCAGTCAGAGTCTTCGAGTGGCATGTCCGATGTTGCCGTGCTCGAGATGGATTCGATGCCGAATCCGTCGAGTTCCAGGAGGTCAGGGAAGCGCAGGATCATATCCCCTCCTTGCTGGCGCAGAAGTGGAGGTTTCCAAAAGTCATCTTGACGCTTTCCTCGAGTCCGCTAAACATCGGGCGAGAAGCCGGCACGTGGGGCGTGTAGACAAACGAACCGAAGCAGATCGACTCCGTGGGAGCCGAAACTTCCGGGTTCCAGTTGAATCTCGGTGTAGATGAGGCCGGCGAGACCGCGGACCCAGCACCCGCCATTCCCACAGACGTTGCTAATTGTCCATGAGTCATATCAACAAATAGAGGAACGATGTGGGAGCTGGTAATCTTGACGGCTAACAGGGGGCACAATTTACCCAGGTTCGGGGCCCTCATAGAGGTAATACCCTTACTCCTTCTTGTCTAATCTGTATTATGGGGGAATCGGTTACAATAAATGCATGCGAATCGAGAGATTGGATCTTGAGTTGCAGCTATGGTGGTGAGAGTCTAGATTGGATACCCCCTCGGGTGGCTTTCCCAGACCTTAAATATATGGCTGTGTCTCGAGTCCTACCCGGGGGGGGGGGGTTACAAACGCTAGGTCTAGTCGGTGGAACCTTTCAATCTTGACCCGAAAGTTTTGCAAGTGGGCCGTTGCTTGGCCCCCTAGAACCACATGGTAGCTCTTTATACTAGGCTTCAGTGCTGGGCCTCAAACCGGGTAGGCGCATCCGACAGGCCTATAAATCTTCCCCACGACAACGAGAGAAACTTTTCGTTACTAATTACACTTATCCCCTTAACTTCATGATACCAATGATATCACGAGGTGTGATCAAAATCTTTGATCATAACACATATAAAACTCGTACCAATATTTTCTGTTGTTTTTGGTTTCAGAAAAAGTTGTTCTGGAAACATTCTCGGAATTGGACCCCACAAAGCCCGAAGTGCCTATTTTCCCCGGAAGCATCCAGAACACAAAAGGAGAGTCGAAGATGGGCACCAGGGAGGCCACACCATAGGGTGGCGTGGCCTCCCCCTGGCCGCGCCAGCTATAGGCGTGGGGCCCCCAGGCCTCCACCACCTTTGCTCGCCTATTTATTTGCCCGTATGGAAAACCCTAGACACCTGATCAAAAATCCCCGAAAAGTTCCGCAACCACCGTCGTCGTCAACCCTACATCAGGGGGTTCTGGAGCTGTCCCCCGGCACCCTGCTGGAGAGGAAATCATCACCGAAGGCTACTACATCACCATGCCTGCCTCCGGAGTGATGCGTGAGTAGTTCATCCCTGGACTACGGGTCCATAGAAGTAGCTAGATGGTTGTCTTCTCGTCATATGCCTCCATGTTTAGATCTCGTGAGCTGCCTATCATGATCGAGATTGATCTTATGTAATTCTATATGCTGTGTTTGCTGGGATCCGATGAATATTGAACTTATGCCAAGTTGATTATAGTCTTTATTGCATATGTTATTTGTGATCTTGCATGCTTTCCGTTGCTAGTGGTTTCTCTGGCCAAGTAGTTGCTAGTGACTCCAAGAGGGAGTATTTATGCTAGATAGTGGGTTCATGCCTCCTTTTCGCCAGTGCTCGAGTGAAAAAACGTGACGGGGAGGATGTGCTGTTGCCACTAGGGAGAAAACAGCGGTGTGAGTGCCGCGTGTACAATCATTTCTTACATTACACACATTGTTTAATACAGTTATCTGTTGCTTGCAACTTAATACCTAAGGGGTTCGGATGATAACCTGAGGGTGGATTATTAGTCATAGATGCAGATGGATTTTGGTCTATGTATTTTGTTGTAATGCCCACAATAAATATCATAGTAGTCACCATGTTATATTGTGCACTTCGGTGCAACCTCTATTTGTCAATTGCCCAGATGTAATTTGTTCACCCAACATTTTATTTTTATGGAGAGACACCACTAGTGAACCTATGAACCCCGGTCCATTTTCCACACAGTTAAACAAACCACAACAATTTCCCACTTTCTTTACTTATTGCAAGCATACACCATTTTCCACACTATACGTCTAATATTTGTTTTCAGCAAGACCGGTGAGATTGACAACCTCACTCTACCGTTGGGACAAAGTATTTTGGTTGTGTTGTGTGCAGGTTCCACATTGTTGCTGACACCGGTGAGGCGCCATCACCACCGTCAGTGGCATCAACCTTCCCGAGATTCTCTTCCTCCTACTGGATTGATAACCTTGGTTCTTAACTGAGGGAAATTCTTACCGCTGCACTCATCACATCCTCCTGTTTGGGTTCCCAACACGCCATCGCAAGCATCAAGAATTTCTGGCACCATCAGGGCGTAGCAGTACCCGAGATTTCATCCACGAAAAGTTCCATAGCCCCCGCCGTCGTCAACCCTAGTTCGGGAGGGTTCTGAAGCTCTCCTCGGCACCCTTTAAAGAGGGGATAATCACCGAAGGGCTCTTCATAACTATGCCTGCCTCCGGGGTGATGTGTGAATAGTTCATCCTTGGACTACGAGTCCATAGGAGTAGCTAGATAGTTGTCCAATTTGTGTCATCATGTTTAGATCCTGTGAGTTGCCTAACATGATCAAGATCATCTTATTGTAATGCTACATGCGATGTTTACTAGAATTCGATGAATATTGAATACTATGTCAAGTTAATTATAGATCTATCATATATGTTATTTGTGATCTTACATGCTCTCCTTTGCTAGTAGATGCTCTGGCCAAGTAGACGCTTGTGACTCTAAGAGGGAGTATTTATGCTAGATAGTGGGTTCATGCCTCCAGCAATCTCGGAGAGTGACAGTAACTTCTAAGATTGTGGTTGTTGTTTACATTACGCACTTTACTTAATGCAACAATCTTTTGTTTGCAACTTAATACCGAAAGTTTGCTCGAATGACGTCCCGAGGGTGGATTATTAGTCATAGACGCAGTTGGATAACGGTCTATGTATCATGTTGTAATGCCTAAATGAATGACATTGTAGTTGTCATGTCATGTACATGCATTATGGTGCATTCTCGTTTTTTCAATTGCCCAGCTGCAATTTGTTCACCCAGCATGTTATTTATCGGTTTTGTAGAGACACCACTAGTGAAGTGTGGACCTAGGTCCATTCTTTGACACTAATAATACAACCTACTGCAAACACTGTTCTTTTTCACTACCAACATTGTTCTCATTCCATTCATCGCAAGCAAACATCATTTTCCACACTATACTTCTAATCCTTCATTTTCAGCAAGACCGGTTGATACTTCATAAACGTATCCTTAATTTATGATGTTCCATGTTGTTTTCATGCCATATTTATCCGCCGCTGCCGACAATTTTTGGGGGACAGAAATCTCTGTTCCGGCACCCTGCCGGGAGGGGGAAGTGCCCCCGGATCCATCTCCATCGACTCCACCGCCATCTTCATTGTCATTGTTGTCTCATATGATGAGGAGGGAGTAGTTCTCCCCCGGGGATGAGGGCTCTACCGGTATCTATGTGTTCATCTCTCTCTCTCCCGTGGTGTGATCGTTATGTGATCATGAGCTTTGTAATCTAGTTGAATATGTAGATGCACTCTTCATCTGTTATGCTAGTTGAGTGGTTTTAATATCAGATATCCGTAGACATTTTGATCACGGTGTAAAGGTGACAGTGTGTGCACAGTGTGGTTTAGCATGATATTTATATCTTGTGTTGGATGACCCTATGAAATTGTGGTGTTTGTCTAGTACCTTCTAGGGCGCTCATAGTGACAACGTGGGGTTAACTAGATACGGGAATGCAACTTTAAGGTGTGCTGTTACAATCCTAAGCAATGAATTGGGGTTTGTTATTTGACCGGAGAGTGGTTCGGAGTAGCATAGTGAAGAGATGATATTTATGCATTCAATTATGTTATTATTGTTGAGAGTGTTCACTAGTGAAAGTATGAGCCCTAGGCCTTGTTTCCAAGCATTGAAACACTGTTTCCAACCTACTATGCTACATGTTTGCTTGCTGCCATTTTTTACTTTAGATTGCTATTATCACTTATAATCATTCATATTACTTATATTTCACTCTCTCTTCGCCGAACTAGTGCACCTATAGAACTGAAAAATGTATTAGGTGTGTTGGGGACACAAGAGAGTTCTTGTATCGTGATTGCAGGGTTGCTCGAGAGAGATAACTTTGACCTCTTCCTCCCTGAGTTCGATGAACCTTGGGTAATCCACTTAAGGTAAACTTGTTGTTGTTCTACAAACCTCTGCACTTGGAGGCCCAACACTGTCTACAAGAATAGAAGCGTGCATAGACATCAAGCTCTTTTCTGGCGCCGTTTCCGGGGAGGTAAGGTAAAAGGTACTCACATCCTCGGGCGCGAGTGCTCGAAGTTATTTCATTTTGATTCTGCAATTATATATTTTTGTTTCTTGTTTTTATTTTCACTACTTAGGCTTATTATTACTTGTTGCTTGTTTTTTTACTAGTTAGTCTTAATGGAAAACAACAAAAATAGGAGAGAGCTTTATTTGCATGCTAGTAGGAATGGTATTAGCATTAAATCTTTGGATACCATTATTTCTAATGCTAGGGAAAATTCTAAGCTTGGGGAAGCTAGTTTTTATAATCTTTTTAGTTCCCCAGCTTTAGAGGAGAAAATTTGATCTGATATGTGATAAATCTAATGATACTTGTGATATTTTAAATCCTCCTACTGAAAGTCTTCTTTTTAAAATACCTATAAAAATTGTTGAACGTGTCTTGAACAACTGCTATTTTGGAGATGGAACTGTCCATCCTCGTGATCATTTACTCTTTATACATGAATTATGCGGGTTGTTCAAGTGTGCAGGTATTTCAATCGACAAAGTTAAGAGGAGGCTATTCTCTTTGTCACTTAAGCACAAAGCAAGGGAGTGTTATGAGCTACTAGATGATCCTCATCATTTGGAGTGGAAGGAGCTTGAATCTCTATTTTATTCTAAATTTTATTCTTCTCATGAACAGTATTTAGATAGGAATTACATTTATAATTTTTGGTCTCGTCATGGAGAAAGCATTGCTCAAGCTTGGGGAAGACTGAAAATATTGATACTTAAATGTCCTAACCATGAGCTTCCTAAGGAAATAATCGTTACTAATTTTTATGCAAGATTTTCAAGACATTACATGGACTATCTAGATGCATGTTCATAGGGTTCTTTCTCAAGCAAGAAGGTTGAAGCTAAATGGGATCTTCTTGAAACAATTCAAACCAACAATGAAGGTTGGAATAATGACAAAGGTAAAGAATCATGTACAAACTATCAGTATGTTTGCATTAAGTCTTTCGCTAAAACTGCTGATTTTCAAGAGCTTAATGCTAAATATGGTCTTGGCCCTCAAATGATTGTTGGTTGGTATAGATCCTTTTATTCTTATATTAATATTCCCAAAGCAAATGGGGACATATATCATGAACCTTTTAAAGACACTTGCATGAAAAATGAATTTGTTATTAATGATTGGAATGAACATGCACAAACTTCTAAAAGTACTATTTCTTATAAGCATGTTAATTTTTGTGGAGCACTTAGACCTTGTGAAAAGAATCAAATCAAAGAAGAATATTGCATCCATCACAGAAATGAAAAAAACTAGAATGTGGTATAGGGCTTTAGATGATCTTGGTGAAAAAGATTGTGCCCTCTATCTGTTTATTTGTGGACTTTGCGGTAAAGTGGGTCATTTCAATTTTTAATGCTCGGGCTGTAATAGCTATTAGAATATTGTAAGTTTGTATTGTGAGGACATGATCACTGCTAATCAGCATGCTCAACTTACATTATTTTTGGGGTGTGAAGAGTTATCAAGAAAAACTTCTTTGGTAGATATAAGTGCTCTTGATATGAATAGTGTCCTCCATGGTTGTCATCTTTATTGTGTCAATAATTGCCAGGAAAATACTTACATACAAAATATTATAAAAGAGGATAATTCACCAAAATATGACAGGGCTAATATTTGTTTTCATCTTATTAATTAAGAGGAGGAATCCTCCTAGGTTTTTTCTATTGATCTGACAATAAACCAGGGTATATGGAGAAGCTTCCTTTCAAGCCTCTCCCTCCTATAGAGAATAAGAAGAGGAGGAGGAGGAAAAGGGGAGATGATATGGTACCTTCCCCTAAGCATGTTGCTCCTCTCATGGTTATTCCTAGTGAGTATGATTCAAAAATTAATATTGAAGATAATATACATGATTGTTATATTGGTTATTATTGTGGTGTTAAGTCTGTAGGAACTATTAAAGATGATTATTTTATGCCTACTACTGAATTTCATGATCATGAGAGGGACAATGATGATACTACTTATAATCTTGAAACTATCTTTGGTACCAATTCTGAAAATGATGATAATTTCTGTACTATTAGTACCATCCATGTTCCTTCCAATGATGATATGGAAAGCTCTGAGCTTGTGGATGATGTGTTTTAAAATCCTTTTTCTACTGATGATTATATGCTTGATACATCTCTTTGTAGTAAAAATGATGATATGTTTACAAATGAATGCACTTTGGAAGATAACTATCCTATTGCCTATGATGATAATATGCCTCCAGTATTTGATAACTATTATAAAAGATGCTATAACATAGGATATGATTACAATTATCCTTATGAAACTTGTCATAGTTATGGAGGGATTTCCCAAAACCATCTCCCTAATATACAACTTGTCTATCATGTTGGAGTTCTTTATGATGATTACAATGATAAATATGATATTTTCAGTCCACCTACCATTGAGGAGAAAGTTAATTAATATTATAATATGCCTCCTATATATGATGATTATGGTGATGAGTATAATAATGATAGCTACCTTGTTGAATTTTCTCCCACTACTACTAATGAGAATGACTATGCTTATGTGGAGAGTAATAATTCTTTTATGCATGTGGCTCATGATAAGAGTGTTTCTTGTGACAATTATATTGTTAATATTCATGATGCTACTGAAAGTTATTATGATATAGGGAAACATAATTCTATGCATCTCAACAATATCAAGTTTCTCCTCTTTTTTGTTGAAATTTCTGAAGTTGCACTTCTTTTGTCTTCCTATGCTAGCCACTTTGTGCTTTATTGGCTTGTTTTTCTACAAGATTGTTTTTCATAGGAAGTGGGTTAGACTTAAATTTGTTTTACATTTTCTCCTTGATGCTCTATTTTGCTTCAATTCATATTTCTAATGTGAGCATCTTCTCAAATTATCATGCCTAGCTAAAAGGTTTAAATAAAAGCACTTTTTGGGTGATAACCCATGGTTTTATTTTTTGCTTTGTTTTTTTTTCTGTTTTCTTTGAGTCAATGGGCTGTATACTTCTGTAGAAACTCCTTTGTATCTTTATTTTCATGTATTAGTTGTTCCAAGTAAAGTTTCTAACGAAAGTTGGAGTTGGTTTTGGATTTCTGCGCAGAAAACAGATTTCTGATGTCCACCCGTAAAAAATCGTATAATTCACCGAAAGATCGAAATGACCTGAAACATTTTGTGCTTATTCCTCAGCTAATTCCGAAACATTTTCATCTTTAAGATTTTTTTTTGAGAAAATTAAGTCCCCCGAAAAAATCGTCATTACAGACTGTTCTGGTTTTGGCAGATTCTTGCACTTTTCTTGCATTTGCTCTTTTACGATCTCAAGTGGATTTATTCGCTTCACGAAACATCAGTGGCTGTAGCTAATGTTTAAAAGTATCAATAGAACTTGTGCCCATGCAGAACCCATGGATTTTTGATTGTTTCACTAACCCTCTAATGCGAATTACTCTTTGAGTGTGGTGTGAAGAAAGTTTTCAAGGGTCAAGAGAACATGGTGATATAATGTGATCAAGAAGAGTGCAAGGTAAAAGCTTGGGGATTCCTACGTGGTTCATCCCAGAAAATTATAAGAAGACTCAAGCATCTAAGCTTGGGGATGCCCAAGGCATCCCCTTCTTCATTAACAATTTATCAGGCCACTTCTAGTGAAACTATATTTGTATTCGGTCAAATCATATGAATTTTACTTGGAGCATCAGCTATTTTTTGCTTTCATTTTGTTTAATTTTCTTTGATGTATTTTATGGTTGTATCCTATCATACTTGTTTTGGAGAGAGACACGCTCCGTTTTCATTTCTTAGAACACTCTGGTTTCCATTCTTATTGTTCTGTGAGTGTTCACTTTTTGCTAGTACTGCGTTTAGCCCTTGTTTTCATGCATCTATTTTTTAGAGCTGTTAGTTCTAGTAGAGTTATGCTAGTACTCTCTTTCTTCATTGTTGTATCATTTATATAGTTTTTATTAAAACATATTTTGTATGGTGCTTGTTGGGAAAGAAACTGCTGCATGTGGTAGAATTTATAAACGATGCATATAGAAGCTTGTATAGACTGTGGCTAGAATTTTTCATATCATGATAGATGTTATTTTAATATTAAATATTAGTGGTTAGTTTTTAGCATGATTTGTCTCAAATAGATGAGAGTGTTTAATGTGCCATTGAAAGAATCATGAGTTGTTCTTGTCATATTGAAGCATAAATTTGTGGTGTTCTCCTTCGAATGTTTTATTTGGTTGACTTGGCGCATACTTACACCATGTTTATGACTACAAAACAGTCACTTATAGCCTCTGTGATCATTTATTTTTTGAACTTGTGGTACCACTTATGCTTTGATTAATGATGTTTTTGTCGCTATGGATGATTTTTGCCATTATTGCTCTCTTGCTTTGTCGCTCCCAGTCTTATGCTAGCCTCCACATGTACTGAGTATGAGCTCTACTCATGCATCCAACTCCCAAAAGCCAAATTTTGCCAAATGTGTCCACCATACCTACCTATATGTGGTATTTAACTACCACTCCAAAGTAAATTTCTCATGTGTTACCTTCAAAACTTAAAAAAATTACTCATGTTTTGTGTTCCCGTCTTACCCCATGAGGACATAAATAGAGAATATTTATCTCACTTGTTGATTGGACTTTCACAGCCTGCACTATTGGCTTCATCTGCTTATCCAATTGATAGAAGAGCTGGCAGCAGGGTTCCCAGCCCCAAATTAATACAAACAAATTATCTTCACTATTTTGCCCCTGATTTATCAGTCAAAGCATAATTGTGTAAACTAAAGAGAAAGAGGGATGACCTTCTACACGAGTTGCATCCTTCAATGGGAGCCGCTCTTGTGAAGTCTAGTTGGCTTGTGATGTACTGTATTTTCTATTTACCATTCGTTGACATAAGCATACACCTTTCTAAAAAAATGTTTTCAATACCTCTGTTTGATAAAATAAAAAGCTCTAGCACATTAGTGATCCATGCTTCCCTCTGCGAAGTGCCTTTCTTTTACTTTTATGCTGAGTCTACATATTCTAACTTTATGCAACTTTGAGAGAGCATAGTTGCCATTCTCAGTTTAATGTACATTTGTCCCAAAAACATTATTAATTGCTTCATGATGTGTTATTACTTGCTCTCAAATTTTGTGTTCTAGTCTTCCTTTGAAACTTTGAAGGTGTCCTGGCATTTATGTTTTGCCCCACTCTTAAGGACAAGCGAAATATCACTTTGCTATGTTATCTCTGTGCTTGAAACAAACGTATAACTTTTAGTGCATTATTATTCATGATCTTTTGTTTGTGTTACTTCTCAGGATGCAAAGTGATTCCTATGTTTTATTGTTAGAATTATATTTATAATGCTTGTGTTAAATTTCTATGATCTCAACTATGCTCAAGTTAGATGCTCAAGTTTATGTTGGTAGCATGTCACCTCAGAAATTATGTGTTTTTATCGTTTACCTACTCGAGGACGAGTAGGAACTAAGCTTAGGGATGTTGATACATCATAAATGTATCCTTAATTTCTGATGTTCCATGTTGTTTTCATGCCATATGCTACATGTTTTCCTTACACTTTATTTCATTTTTATCGATTTCCCGGGACTAACCTATTTACAAGATGCCATAGAGCCAGACCCTGTTTTCTGCAGTTTTTAGTTTCAGAAAAGTTAATCTAAAAATATTCTCGGAATTGGATGATTCAATAGCCAGAAGTCTTAGAATTCCCGGAGGTTCAAGGAAGTCCGAAGGAGACCCAGAGGGGGTCCCTGGAGCCCCAAAACCATGCCTCCGCGCGGGCTACCCCTGGCCACGCCACCAGGTGGTGTGGGCCCCTCGGGCGACCACCGCCATCTCCCTTTCGCCTATATATGCCCCCCGATGCATAAAACCTAAATCAATCGGCCTTTTCCACCAAAAACATCCGTAGCTCCGCCGCCTCCACCGACAATGTTTCGGGGGACAAAAATCTCTGTTCTGGCACCCTGCCGGGATGGGGAAGTGTCCCCAGATCCATCTCCATCGACTATGTCGCCATCTTCATCATCGTTGCTGTCTCCTATGATGAGCAGGGAGTAGTTCTCCCTCGGGGCTGAGGGCTCTACCGGTAGTTATGTGTTCCTCTCTCTCCCCCATGTTGTGATCGTCATGAGATCATGAGCTTTGTAATCTAGTTGAATATGTAGATGTACTCTTCATCTGTTATGCTACTTGAGTGGTTTTACTATCAGATCTCCGTAGACACTTTGATCACGGTGTAAAGGTGAAAATGTATGCACCGTGTGGTTTAACATGGTATTAATATCTTGTGTTGGGTGACCTTGTGAAATTGTGTTGTTTGTCTAGTACCTTCTAGGGCGCTCATAGTGACAGTGTGGGGTTAAATAGATACGGGAATGCAACTTTAAGGTGTGCTGTTACATCCCTATGCAATCAATTAGTGTTTGTTATTTGACCGGAGAGTGGTTCAGAGTAGCATAGTGAAGAGATGATATTTATGCATTCAGTTATGTTGTTATTGTTGAGAGTGTTCACTAGTGAAAGTATGATCCATAGGACTTATTTCTAAGCATTGAAACGCCGTTTCCAACCTGTTCTGCGACATGTTTGCTTTCTGCCATTTTTACTTCAGATTGTTATTCTCACTTATAATCATTCGTATTACTTGTATTTCACTCTCTCTTTGCAAAATAGTGCACATATACAACTGACAATTGTATTAGGTGTGTTGGGGACACAAGAGACTTCTTGTATCGTGATTGCAGGGTTGCTCGAGAGGGATAACTTTGACCTCTTCCTCCCTGGGTTCGATAAAGCTTCGGTAATCCACTTAAGGGAAACTTGCTGTTGTTCTACAAACCTCTGCACTTGGAGGCCCAACACTGTCTACAAGAATAGAAGCGTGTGTAGGCATCACCGGTGAGATTGAGAACCTCACTGTTTCGTTGGGTCAAAGTATCTTGATTGTGTTGTGTGCAGATTCCACGTTGCTGCTGAGCCTGGTAGTGTGTCCTGCCAACATCAACTGTCAACAACCTTCAGAAGTGATTTCTTTCTTCTACTGGTCCGATTAAACCTTGGTTTCTTACCGAGGGAAAAATTGCTCTTGTACTCATCATACCTTTCTCTTGCAGTCTCCCAACGACGTGTGTTCACATGCCATCATATGGCAAGCAGATACCGATCGAAACACATTGACTAATTTGGTGCTCTGCATCGTACAATTAAAGTTAGTATATATCAGCATATATGTGTCAACAGATAATTAACTTTGTAGATATGCTATATATAACGTGGATCGTTGATCATCATCTTCTCTTCATTATTGGACCCAAATGTAGTAGCTCGTTATGAAGAATTCATGGTCCTCTGCATCGTACAACTAAAGTTAATATATATCAGCGTATACATGCCAATAGATAATTAACTTCACATATAGGATATATATAACTTGACTCATTGATCATCATCTTATCTTCATTATTGGAGCCAAATGTAGTAGCCCGTCCTGAAGAATTCATGGTCCTCTGCATCGTAACTTAAAGTTAGTATATATCAGCATATACATGTAAATAGATAATTAACTTCGCGAACATGCTATTTACAACATGGATATGTGATCATCATCTTCTCTTCATTATTAGAGCCAAATGTAGTAGCCAAATGTAGTGGTCCTCTGTTTTGGAGAGACATCACTAGTGAACTGTGGACACTGGTCCATTATTTACACATATAATACAATCACTTCAAGAACCTTTGTTTTTAGTGCAAACACTTATTTAGTTTCATTCACTGCGATCAAACATTTTTTTCCACGTTATACATATAATCCTTTGTGTTAGCAAAACCGGTGAGCTTGACAACCTCACTATTTCGTTGGGGCAAAGTATCTTGGTTGTGTTGTGTGCAGATTCCATGTTGCTGCTGAGCCTGGTAGTGCGCGCTGCCAACATCAGCTGTCAACAACCTTCACAAGTGATTTCTTTCTCCTACTAGTCCGCTTAAACCTTGGTTATTCCAGAGGAAAAAACATGTTGTTGTACTCATCATACCTTCCTCTTGGAGTCTCCCAACGAACGTGTGTTCACACGCCATCAAGCTCTTTTCTAGCGTCGTTGCCGGGGAGGAAGAGGATTTCTGCAAGGGGATTCTCTCACCCCCAATCTTTTTTTTACTTTGTTATTGTTTTTCTTAGTCTATTTTATGTTTTATTGTTTGCTTCTTTATATAAAAAACACAAAAAAGTAGTTCCTATTATAGTTGTTATTTTTGTTATCATGTTTTAATCTTGCCAAAATGAGTATTCCTGAAGTTGAGGTTCGTTCTTTTAGGAAACAAGGGGGAGAAAGTTTAAAAGATGCTTGGTATAGAATAAGCAATGCTCATCATAGATGTCTAAAAAATATTCTACCATGATCCTTCTTAGGAATTTTTATGTTGGTATTACTAGCTGGTATAGATATGTTCTAGATACTCTTACAGGTGGTAATTTTCTGGGAACTCCTGCTTTGGAAGCCTGTAATTTAATTGAAAGTTTAGTAGGAATACCACCTACTAAAGTTGTTAAAACTGTTCACTTTAGAAGATGTTATTAAAAAGTTGTACTTTCTGGAAAATAATTACCAAATTTCCTTGATAATGCTAGCAAAGTTAATGAATCAATAGTAAGTATTAATAAAATAATCACCGTTTTAAAGGCTACCACTACACATGATGAAAACCTCTGGATTGGTAAACCAGAGGAGATTATGGAAACTTTAAGTTCAACTTTTTTTTCTCTTAAATTTAAGAGGGAGAAAGCTTTTGTGGGAAAAGAGCAAAAGTTCATGTATGTTCTGAAGGTGTCTAAACCTAAACCCCATAATATTCTTAAAATTAATAAAACTTTTAGTGAAATTAAGAGTAATTTACATGTTGAATCATCTTCAAGCATACCTGATACGTCATAAATGTATCCATAATTTCTGACGTTCCATGTTGTTTTCATGTTATTTGCTACATGTTTGCTATACACTTTATGCCAACTTTATCGATTTTCTGGGACTAACCTATTGACAAGATGCCACAGAGACAGTTCCTGTTTTCTGCTGTTTTTAGTTTCAAAAAAATAGTTCTGGAAATATTCTTGGAATTGGACGATTAAAAAACCAGGGGGCCTAGAAATCCGTCGTGCACACGGAGTCTGGAGGAGACCCGGAGGGGGGCCACAAGGGCCCCACACCATAGGGCGCCGCGCCCCCTGGCCGTGCCCAGGGGTGGTGTGGGCCCCTGGCCTCCCATCGACATTGCCCTTTCTCCTATTTACGCCCCTCGGGAGGTTAACCCTAAATACAGAAGCCTTTTCCACGAAAAACACTATGGCCGCCGTCATCGTCAACCCTAGTTCGGGAGGGTTCTCGAGCTCTCCCCGGCACCCTGCCGGGAGGGGAAATCATCACCGGAGGGCTCTACACCACTATGCCCACCTCCGGAATGATGCGTGAGTAGTTCATCCTTGGACTACGGGTCCATAGCAGTAGCTAGATGGTTGTTATCTCCTCTTTATGCCTCATGTTTAGATCATGTGAGCTTACTTACATGATCAAGATCATCTTATTGTAATGGTACATGTTGTATTTGCTGGGATCCGATGCATATTGAATGCTATGTCTCGTGATTATCAATCTATCATGTTCTTTTCATGTGTATATTATTTATGATCTTGCATGCTCTCCGTTGTTAGTAGATTCTCCAGCCAAGTAGATGCTAGTGACTCCAAGAGGGAGTATTTATGCTCGATAGTGGGTTCATGTATCCCTTGCATGTGTGCTCCAGTGACAAACACGGCGGATGGGGGATGTGCTGGTGCGATTAGGGAGAAAACAACAATTTTTACATTGTTTACATTAGACATTTTTCTTAATGGGATTATCTGTTGCTTGCAACTTAATACCCAAGGATTGCTCGGATGACATTCTGAGGGTGGATTATTAGTCATAGATGCAGTTGGATAACGGCCTCTCATTATTGTTGTAATGCTCGCATGAATCACATAGTAATCATCTTTTCCTGCATGTTTCAATATCTATCAATTTCCCAGCTATAATTTGTTCACCACACATATTATTTATCTCTTGTGGAGAGAAACCACTAGTGAACTGTGGACCCCGGTCCATTTTCCTCATACTGATAATACAACCACTGCAATCACTGTTTTCACACTGCTACTACTTTTTTCATATTGTTTTTGTATTGTTTTACACACCATACGTTTAACCTCTTTGTTTTCAACAAATCCGGTGAGATTGATAACCTCACTGCTTCTGTCGTGGGATAATCACGGCAGACGTTACCGGGGGTAACTTATCTTGGGGCAAATCGACTCTGGTGTTTGGGAGAGGGTTTAGCTCAAGGGAAAACATGGTGATATGCGATCTGGTAGCCGGCAATCAAGTCGCCGAGTCTCCGATCTAAATATATTAACTCAACTCTCGTATTACACTGGATACTCGATACCTAGCGATATTGCTCGAACTCTTGGATCTTTCGTCTAACCCTAGGGGCCGGCTTAGATAATATCCGGACCCCTTGGCTTACTCTCCAAGGCGCACTCTGAATCCTACCCGGACACTGCTTACAAACCCTAAACTTCCTTATCGGAACCCACAATCCGGGTTACGAGGCCTACGTTCTTGGGCCTTCTAGAAATTCCTTTATCTTAAGCCGGGTTTTGCGTAGCGTCCTTTGGGCCGAGCTACTCCTTGGCGTTGGCCTACCGGGTTATCATCCCTCCATCAGTAGTCCCCAGAATAGCTTGGGCTCCATGGGATCCTCCTTGAAGCGCACGCTATTCCCTGCAAAGAATATCAAACAAACAAGTTCATAGAAGCCGGGTTAGATTGCTTTGATAAACAGCTAGGCCTAACTCCATGGTGGCCATATAATAACCCGGCCTTCTCTAAATCCCTCTTTACTCTTTCCGGGTCAACGCCCGGGTAAGAATGTCAAAGATCCGGCTTACACCACTTGATAACTGATCCTGATACCGCAAGAAGATTTCCTTCATATCTTGTCCGGATATCCCGTCTAGCATTTAACGCATATCCCGGAAAATCCAGCGGATATCTTTTATCCCGAAATTTCTGGCTCTCGCCCGTTGGCCTAGGTTTATCCACCCGCACCTTATAAATAGGCACCCGGGGGATAACCTAACCCCAACGGTCCATTTCTTCTTCCTCTCCTTCACTCCCGCTCCCGAGCTCACAGAGCGCCGCCACGGAGACCTCGCGTACGTCACCGGAACCAATCCGCCGCCGGCTACGTTCCGCCACAGCTCGTCCCGCGCCGCCGCCATCCTCCGCCGCCGCGCCCTCGAGCAGTTTGCCGACAGTCGCAAAGGGGCATTCGGAGTGCGCCATTTGCCGTCGCCGCGCATTACTCCAATCTCCTCCGGTGAGCTCCTTGTTTCCATTAATCTGGCCTTGTAATTTTTCAAATCGATCTAGATTGGATCTAGTCAACCGCGGGCCATTTTCCTTTCCGCGCCGGATTAGGTCGCCTAATTCCATGCTAGTTCGTCCAATAGCTTGGTAGATGGTCATATATTACTCCCCTATCGCCATTAATCACCAATTCCTCCACAAAATCTTCCGCAAATTTTTCAATCTAGATCCATTTCGCCCAAATTTTCCGCAACCGTCATTGACACCCGGAAAATCCACTTCTTCCAGTTCTTTTGCTTGCAGTAGATACATGGGCAATCACCCTTCTTCCGCAAACGATCACCAATACGTAAGTCCCCCGTAATTTCTGTGTTGTTGCTCGATACCCGGATAACCTGTAATTTTCACCCCGTCCAGTGATACCCGGATAATTCATAGTCCTCATGCCTTCTTTTGATACTGCTTGCATACATCCGGATAACCCATGATTTCCGAGTCTTATGTCTTGCACCTTTTTGTCTTTGTGCTTTTGCAGGCTGAACCCATGGCTCCCAAGAAGCAAGGGAAGCAGCAAGCCAAGACAAGGACGACCCAATCAATATCCGCCAACTGGGCGCGATCAACAGTCACCAAGGCCAAGCTGGAAGAGCTGGCCAAGTTAGGGGTCCTCCCCCCTCAGGAAGATATCCAGTGGATAGCGCCGGGTGATGAGACCCGGCCTACACCTGCTGCCGGTGAGGTAATCTGTTTTATTGAACATGTGACCCGGGGGTTTCGCCCTCCGGGTCATCCCTTTTTCCGCGAGGTCTTGAACCACTATGGCCTCCGGGTGTTCGACATAGGGCCCAACTCTATGTTGAACATAACCCATTTCATCGTTCTTTCCGAGTCGTATTTGTGCACTCCGCCAAATTTGACTCTTTTTATCGAACTTTTCCAATGCAAACCGTGCCGCGAAAGCGGTGACGGGGCGCTTCTTGCTTGCGGCGGGGTTTCCATCCAGCGCCGCAAGAACTCACCAATGCCAACCCTTAATCTGAATTCCCACGTCAAACACTGGCAATTATCCTTGTTCTACTGCCGAGACACATCCCCACCCGGCGAAAGGAAATTGCCGGGTTACTCGGAGGGTCTCCTTGATATCTCCGAGTCCTTCAACGCCTTTGCCCCTGAATCGGACAGGGAGGCCATCCAACCTCTGTTAACCAAGATAGCCGTCCTCTCTGCCCAAGGTATCCTTGGGCTCAACTTGGTCAAGACCTGGGTGGACTTCAGGATCCAGCCCAACTCCATCCGCACCAAGCTAATGTGCGACTACTCGGGGCACGTCACAGACGCGCTTCGATATTCTTCTAAGAACTACCCAGCCGGCGATACCAACAAAACCATCAAGAGTTTCTTGAAGGAAAAACTGGAGGTGATCAAAAACATCGCCGGGTTAGCTCCATTCACCCGAGATAACCCGGCTCCAGCGGTAAAATCCGACTCTTATACTTTTACCTTCATGCTTTCGCTTGATATGACTGTTGATTCTCACCCTTGTGCTTTTGTCTCAGGCTGATAACGTTTTCTGGAACGTCGAGACCTCCCCTTCTTCCGGAGACTCGGAAGAAGATGAGGAACCGGCTGACAATGACAAAGGTATTTATCCGGATCCTCTATCAACTTCACTTGCGCCATTTTGCTCGCACATCTAACTTTTTCCGACTGTACATACTCGGCTTACAGGGTTGGAGGACAAAGATGACAAGGACGAGGGGGACCCGGAGGCCACCGAATCCGATCAAAGCGACCCTGAACAAGAAGCAGTTGTTGGGGCCAAGAGGAAGACCAGGGGGGTGGTATCCAAGGTTCCCTTCTCCTTTATGTCCTCCGAACCCTATTCCTTTGATAAGATGCGAAAACTTAATCAACAATTATCCAACTCACCCCATTTGAAGGACTCTCTTCCGGCCAAGCGTAGAGTGACGCGGAGTTCCCCGGGTGACGATCCCCTCAACCCGGGTATCGCCACCTCACCGGTCCGCCGTGCCGGTACTCCTCCACCTAACCCTTCCAATTCTCCTCGACGTCACCCCTCCCCCAACCATCCTCGGGCTGGGCAGTTCCGGGTTCCGCTATCGGTTTCTGCGACTGTTTCATCTGCTTCCAGCAGCGAGCTCCCCCCGGATTATGCTGTGAACACCGGGTGAGTTCTTGCTGTATGATATTCCCGCACACTCGATAATCTTCCTGCTCTGCCACTAACAGTTTCTTTCTCTTTTCCTTAGTGCCCAAGTCACCCTCAGTGACCCGGAAAACATGGAGCCGATAACCGGGAGATGGAGGGGCCGACTGATAACACGGACGCCGCGACTGGCAGTGATGCTGAGGACCACCAGGCACAAGGCTCCTTGGGTGACCGAACTCACCAGGAAACCGTGTCTCCAAAGCCATCCGAAGAGGCTGAGGACGAAGAGGTTGAGATCCTGGACACGAAGACGAGTTCTCCAAACCCGGACACCCAGACAGTCCGGGTCTCGATTCCTAAGTCGGGGAAAATTCACCCGCCAGGCGATCAAGCTGCCGGCTCTTCTGGCGTCAGCCCCGAAGACATGACATTCTCCCAGATGCTGGATGCCCTTCACACCTTGAGGGCCGATGAAGAAAACATCTTAGAAGCTCTGATAGCTAAACATGAGGTAAATCCGAATAATATTTCCTGTATCCTTATCTAGTCCCCAAGTTCCGAGTGAACTTATTGATAATTTGCTTGGAACTTCGCAGTATATCCGACTAATCCTTCATTGTGTCTCCACTCAGGCTTTCGTGGCCCAGTCCGAGAAGAAATTGGCGAAGACCACCAAGCTCCTTGAGAAAGAGGTGGCTCTGCGTGAGGCGGCTGAAGCTGAAGCTAGGAGGAGCGGGAAGATCACGGGGAAGTATAGGAGGAGGGCTCATGCATGTAACACCTGGGGTGTTACCCTAATAGGAAATTGTTTGTTACTTTTGCTTGCATTATATGCATCACATGAGCATTGCATTCTGTTTTTCAAAACAAATCAAAATTCAAAACAATTTAAACTTTCACCCCCTGCTCAAAATTTCCAATTTCAAACTTGCAAACTAAATCCCTCAATTGTTTTTCAATAATTTGAAGTTGTTTTAATCCAATTGCCTGTTAAGCAAATTTTCCCCTTTGTTTAAAACCCTAATGGTAAAAATTAAATTTCAAATAAAATCATAGTTGATATGATCCAATTGTGGTTTGGCAATTAAAATCTTGCAAACAAATTAAGTCAATAAGCTTTCATCATTGTTTGAGTTAGTGGAATAAAATTGTTTAAAATTCAATCTTTATGAAATGCTATGGAAAATTCAAATAACAACTTTAAAACTCAAATAAAGATTTCAAATCTTGGGACTTAATGTTCACAATTGCATTGATTTGTTGTTTGCAATTAATAAAACATTTCATATAAATTAATACCCCAAACTCTACTTGGAAAAAATTCAATTAACACCTTAAATCCAATTAAGCTTTCAACCTTGGGAAATAATGTTAGTTTTTGCTTTTCTTTTCTGTTTTAACAATTAATAAAAAAATAGTTCATAACATAAACCACCCCAAAACCCCTTTTTTCCTTTCTTTCTATCTCTCCCATTCTTTCCTTACAAGCAAAAAAAAAGTAATAAGGAAAAATAAATAAAAAGAAAGCAAGAAAGGAGAGAGGGAGCAGCCCATCTAACCAGCCCAACCCCATCCTCTTAATTCTTCCCCCAGCCCACTTCTCTCTTGGCCCAGTACCCTTTTCATCTGTCGTCTTCCTCCTAACAGACGTCATAGCTGTACGAACAGCCAACAAACCATCCGATCATCCTTCCCCCCCTCCAAATGCTTGCCGTACAGTCCTTCCTCCTCCTTAAGTAACCTAACCCCCACCACCCCTCTGCCCTAGCAACCCTAGACCCATCCTCTAGCGCCGCCGTTGCCCCTCTCTCACCCTCCCCGTCCTCCTCTGTTCTGAAACCCTGCTCGAGAGGGTACAGAGAGCAGGGAGCTCGCCACTGTTCCCCGTCACCCCTGCCACCACCGGCCACCTCGAGGAGCACAGAGGGTGGGAATGGAAATGCGGAGTCTCACCCTCGCTCCTCGTGCCCTCGCCGCTTGCCAGGAGTCGCCGTAGCGGCCGCGCCGTCGCCGGCAACTTCCTCCGTTTCTGCCCCGGCGACCTGAACGACTACAGCAACCAGAAGGTGATCGCCCCTGCACCTCTCCCCTCGCTCTCTGTCCGCCTCCGCTCCCCTTCCCTCGCCTCCTCCCACTCCCCACGGCTGCACCGCACCTCACATGCCACAGCGCCCCACGACCCTTGAGCGATCGCTGCCGGCGATGAGTTCCGTTCGCTGGGCTCTGTTCGCCTGCAGTATCTGTTCGGTTTCAGTTATTTTCAGAAACAGGCAGCGAGCCACAGCTTAACCCCCCCCCCCCGCACCCTTCTGTTACAAAGCACAGCGCACAACACAGTTGGTTTGGTTCCCTGTGCGCGCAGCAAGAGGTGAGGGGATCGAATCCCCCCTCCCTCAATTAACCAAATTTTTATTCTTCCATGTTTTGGTCACAGCAAATTCAAGAATTCACAAATAGGCCCTTGCAAATTAATTCTAGACCCCTGCAAATTTATTTCTAAGTCCCTAGCAGCTAAAAAAATGGCAGATTTGCACTATATCTTGTAAATTGCATAAGAAAATCATTGTAACTCCAATTTTAACTTTTTAAATATGTTTTCTGTCCCAAATTAAATGTTCTTTCCAAATATAAAATTTGTTTGCTGTTTTGAATATTTTAAATTGGTGCAAAATTTGAAAACTTGTCAAATTCACTTAAACTTGAAAATTCATAACTTGTTCATAAAAATTCCAAATTCCACAAACTAAATATGTTTTCCAATCAAATTTTAATCTACTTTCCAAATATAAATTTTGTTTGCTGTTTTGAATAATTTAAATTACTGAAAACAATTGTTTCTTGTTTATTGCATTTAAAATTGCCAAAATAATAACTTGCTCATTTTAAATCCAATTTCCACAAATAAAATATGTTTTCCATACCATTTTGAATAACCTATTCAAATATAAATTTTGTTTCATGGTTTGAATAATTTAAATTGCCCAAATAATTTAATCCTTGTTTAATTCAATTAAATTTGATAAAATCATAACTTGCTCAAACTAAAATAATTTTGAACATGCAAAATATGTTTTCAAGCCATCAAAGTGTGAACTTTTCAAATGTGAGTTTGAAATTATGTTTTGAACAAATAAAACTTCAATTAAATTCAAACTTGTTTCAAATCCATTTAAAACTTGTTTAATATTGTTTAATTCATAATTAAATTATCCTAATTCCAATTTCAATATTTGAAACATGTAATCCAACTAAAATTTGATGTTCTTTTCAAATATAAATTGTGTTATTTGTTTTGAACACTTTAACTTGATGGAAACAACAATTGTTTGTGTGACACCCTTAAGGAACCAAAATTTTCTAACTTAATAAATAAATTTCTAAAACTGGTAAACCTTATTTCCAACTGGTTCTATTGTTGTTATTTTGTTGTTTTCCTCATCCATGCATCATGCTAATCCACCTTCATCTGTTGATTAGTTGGAAAACAAATAATCTAACCATAACTCATGGGCTTTTCATATGCAACTCAAATTGCATATGGGTCCATTTAAATCTGTTTATCATGTCAACTAGTTTATTTCTATGCATCCTTTAAACTTGTCATGCATCCATACCTTGATCATGCTGGATCTTTTGCCGTAGTAGTAATTGTTGCATCCGGTGTTTGTTCGAGGTTCATTGCTTCTTCCCGGATAGGACGTTGAGATGATGTGAGCAACGACAAGTTCTGCTACCTTGCGGGATCTCAGGCAAGTATACTCACTTGCTGCCAAATGGCTGCCTTTCATCACTTGTTACCGATACTTCCCGTTGTTCTTTTCTGCTAGCCTTAGTAGTAGTTGTTTCTGTTACGAACCTATCACATGAATCCTTTAGCCCTGATATTGCCTCACCTCCCCTCCCATAACCCCGTTGTTTGAGCCCGTGTCTTACTAGCATGTTTAGGTTGTTTTGCTCGAGTCTGTTACCCGTTACTTTCTGTTATTATTCCATTATGTTCTGGGGGCTCGATGTTAATCAATCAATCCTGTTAATGCTAATGGTAATAATAATTTGATGATAAGGCACCGGCAGGAGGCCCTTGTGGTTTTGAGGCCTGCTACTGTCGCCCCTAATAGGAAAAGGGTCTTGTCTACTATCCATGATGAGCGCACTACCCGCATGTGGGAAGCGAGTATGGGCGCCCCCCTCAATTTGACTCGATTCGCATCTCGTCCAAATCGCCTCATTTAGTTCGGGTTTTCCATTTGCTGCATGCATGATCTTGCGAGCCCTTGGATCCCGGGTGGAACTTTCGTAGTCGGCATATAGGGGGACACGGTCTTAGAGTGCTATGAGGGTCCCTTTTCTTCGGGGCTCGATTAGCCGTGCGCCCAAGGTTCTTTGGGCTTGATGCGAAGAAGAGTTGAGTTGTGTAGAGTACCTCGCTTGGTGGGTTAGCTCCCCATCTGGCGGGTTATTCTTGCGTGTACGGCTAAATTGGTGCAACCCTGCAGGGATAATCTTCTCGAGAAGCCGTGTTTTCCGCGGTTATGGATTACTTGGTGAAAGTACTGGCTAACAAGTACTCATGACAACTTAAACCTAATGATTAACAATCTTTCACCCCATGATTAACAACTTGACTAGTAATAGGCTTATTGACACAATAATCTGAACCATCATTAATCCAACTGTGTGAGTTATCCTCGGATTGCTTCTTCGGATAAGGGGCGAGATCCAGGATGGGTTTGTTTGAAGTTATCTTTCAGTTGGTTACCATACTCGATCTTATCTTCTTTCTGTTAGCCGGAAGTTGTAGTATCCCTCTGTAGTTGGTTAGTGCAGCCCGCTGTCGCTTATTTGCAATAACCCCTTCCTTTCCGTTGCTCCCAAAGTATTTGTATCTTGTGATGACTGGCTACGCCGGTATCTTGTGAGTATGGTTTATCCACTTGCCAGTACTTAACCGTACTGACCCACGAATCTCTTTCGTGGCTGCAAATTCCAAATTGCAGTCAACAGGTTTGAAGTCTGACGACGTTAGCTTGGGAATCCCTCCGGCTCGGCCTGGGCAGGGATTGGACGCTCTGGGTTATCTTCAGGACTCTTAGTCCAATTTGGATCTTGTCCGTAGCCGGACGCTATGTTGTTTTCTTCCGCTGTTATTTTGGATCTTTGTAATGTATCAGTTGTAACCCTGGCTCGTTTGAGTCATCTTGTATCTATCTGTTTCTGTTGTAATTGTGGAATATTCGTGAACTATTGTAATGTTATCACAAGTGGCAACCTGGAATCGGTTATTATGTGGATTTTGGCGGGAATGCTGAAATCTGCATAGTGCCCGATCTCGGGGCGTCACAAATGGTATCAGAGCCTTGGTTCCGATTCCCGAGATTGTTTCGATACGAATGGTTATCGAAGCAACGGGTCCGCAAAGCCTGTAGGATAACCTCGCTAACGGTCGTTGTTTCTAGAATGTCAAAAACTAATTCTGCTAAACTATTTTGGAAAACATCTCAATAGGATTCTTGTTTTCCTCCTTATCCCTATTCTATTTCCCCTCCCATCTCATTTGTTTTGGAGTCTCCCCCCTTGTCTATCTTTCAAAGTATTAGGATCCTACGTGGGTGGACGTTTTCTGAGCCCTTAACCTAATAGGTTCGATCATCGGAAGATTCCTGGTGGAAGAACATCGTCGTCAGCCCTAGCAAGAATCTCTTGTTAGTGGTGTCGAGAAAATCAACTGGAAGCACGAAGAATCGATAGTCGAACTTCTTTCCCCTCCCGGGTTAGCAGGTGGATTGCGAGGGCGCAATCCCTTGTTAGTGGTGTCGTCTGTAACACCTGGGGTGTTACCCTAATAGGAAATTGTTTGTTACTTTTGCTTGCATTATATGCATCACATGAGCATTGCATTCTGTTTTTCAAAACAAATCAAAATTCAAAACAATTTAAACTTTCACCCCCTGCTCAAAATTTCCAATTTCAAACTTGCAAACTAAATCCCTCAATTGTTTTTCAATAATTTGAAGTTGTTTTAATCCAATTGCCTGTTAAGCAAATTTTTCCCCTTTGTTTAAAACCCTAATGGTAAAAATTAAATTTAAAATAAAATCATAGTTGATATGAACCAATTGTGGTTTGGCAATTAAAATCTTGCAAACAAATTAAGTCAATAAGCTTTCATCATTGTTTGAGTTAGTGGAATATAATTGTTTAAAATTCAATCTTTATGAAATGCTATGGAAAATTCAAATAACAACTTTAAAACTCAAATAAAGATTTCAAATCTTGGGACTTAATGTTCACAATTGCATTGATTTGTTGTTTGAAATTAATAAAACATTTCATATAAAATAATACCCCAAACTCTCTTGGAAAAAATTCAATTAACACCTTAAATCCAATTAAGCTTTCAACCTTGGGAAATAATGTTAGTTTTTGCTTTTCTTTTCTGTTTTAACAATTAATAAAAAAATAGTTCATAACATAAACCACCCCAAAACCCCTTTTTCCTTTCTTTCTATCTCTCCCATTCTTTCCTTACAAGCAAAAAAAAGTAATAAGGAAAAATAAATAAAAAGAAAGCAAGCAAGGAGAGAGGGAGCAGCCCATCTAACCAGCCCAACCCCATCCTCTTAATTCTTCCCCCAGCCCACTTCTCTCTTGGCCCAGTACCCTTTTCATCTGTCGTCTTCCTCCTAACAGACGTCATAGTTGTACGAACAGCCAACAAACCATCCGATCATCCTTCCCCCCTCCAAATGCTTGCCGTACAGTCCTTCCTCCTCCTTAAGTAACCTAACCCCCACCACCCCTCTGCCCTATCAACCCTAGACCCATCCTCTAGCGCCGACGTCGCCCCTCTCTCACCCTCCCCGTCCTCCTCTGTTCTGAAACCCTACTCGAGAGGGTACAGAGAGCAGGGAGCTCGCCACTGTTCCCCGTCACCCCTGCCACCACTGGCCACCTCGAGGAGCACCGAGGGTGGGAATGGAAACGCGGAGTCTCACCCTCGCTCCTCGTGCCCTCGCCGCTTGCCGGGAGTCGCCGTAGCGGCCGCGCCGTCGCCGGCAACTTCCTCCGTTTCTGCCCCGGCGACCTGAACGACTACAGCAACCAGCAGGTGATCGCCCCTGCACCTCTCCCCTTGCTCTCTGTCCGCCTCCGCTCCCCTTCCCTCGCCTCCTCCCACTCCCCACGGCTGCACCGCACCTCACATGCCACAGCGCCCCACGGCCCTTGAGCGATCGCTGCCGGCGATGAGTTCCGTTCGCTGGGTTCTGTTCGCCTGCAGTATCTGTTCGGTTTCAGTTATTTTCAGAAACAGGCAGCGAGCCACAGCTTAACCCCCCCCCCCGCACCCTTCTGTTACAAAGCACAGCGCACAGCACAGTTGGTTTGGTTCCCTGTGCGCGCAGCAAGAGGTGAGGGGATCGAATCCCCCCTCCCTCAATTAACCAAATTTTTATTCTTCCATGTTTTGGTCACAGCAACTTCAAGAATTCACAAATAGGCCCTTGCAAATTAATTCTAGACCCCTGCAAATTTATTTCTAAGTCCCTAGCAGCTAAAAAAATGGCAGATTTGCACTATATCTTGTAAATTGCATAAGAAAATCATTGTAACTCCAATTTTAACTTTTTAAATATGTTTTCTGTCCCAAATTAAATGTTCTTTCCAAATATAAAATTTGTTTGCTGTTTTGAATATTTTAAATTGGTGCAAAATTTGAAAACTTGTCAAATTCACTTAAACTTGCAAAATTCATAACTTGTTCACAAAAATTCCAAATTCCACAAACTAAATATGTTTTCCAATCAAATTTTAATCTACTTTCCAAATATAAATTTTGTTTGCTGTTTTGAATAATTTAAATTAATGAAAACAACTGTTTCTTGTTTCTTGCATTTAAAATTGCCAAAATAATAACTTGCTCATTTTAAATCCAATTTCCACAAATAAAATATGTTTTCCATACCATTTTGAATAACCTATTCAAATATAAATTTTGTTTCATGGTTTGAATAATTTAAATTGCCCAAATAATTTAATCCTTGTTTAATTCATTTAAATTTGATAAAATCATAACTTGCTCAAACTAAAATAATTTTGAACATGCAAAATATGTTTTCAAGCCATCAAAGTGTGAACTTTTCAAATGTGAGTTTGAAATTATGTTTTGAACAAATAAAACTTCAATTAAATTCAAACTTGTTTCAAATCCATTTAAAACTTGTTTAATATTGTTTAATTCATAATTAAATTATCCTAATTCCAATTTCAATATTTGAAACATGTAATCCAACTAAAATTTGATGTTCTTTTCAAATATAAATTTTGTTATTTGTTTTGAACACTTTAACTTGATGGAAACAACAATTGTTTGTGTGACACCCTTAAGGAACCAAAATTTTCTAACTTAATAAATAAATTTCTAAAACTGGTAAACCTTATTTCCAACTGGTTCTATTGTTGTTATTTTGTTGTTTTCCTCATCCATGCATCATGCTAATCCACCTTCATCTGTTGATTAGTTGGAAAACAAATAATCTAACCATAACTCATGGGCTTTTCATATGCAACTCAAATTGCATATGGGTCCATTTAAATCTATTTATCATGTCAACTAGTTTATTTCTATGCATCCTTTAAACTTGTTATGCATCCATACCTTGATCATGCTGGATCTTTTGCCGTAGTAGTAATTGTTGCATCCGGTGTTTGTTCGAGGTTCATTGCTTCTTCCCGGATAGGACGTTGAGATGATGTGAGCAACGACAATTTCTGCTACCTTGCGGGATCTCAGGCAAGTATACTCACTTGCTGCCAAATGGCTGCCTTTCATCACTTGTTACCGATACTTCCCGTTGTTCTTTTCTGCTAGCCTTAGTAGTAGTTGTTTCTGTTACGAACCTATCACATGAATCCTTTAGCCCTGATATTGCCTCACCTCCCCTCCCATAACCCCGTTGTTTGAGCCCGTGTCTTACTAGCATGCTTAGGTTGTTTTGCTCGAGTCTGTTACCCGTTACTTTCTGTTATTATTCCATTATGTTCTGGGGGCTCGATGTTAATCAATCAATCCTGTTAATGCTAATGGTAATAATAATTTGATGATAAGGCACCGGCAGGAGGCCCTTGTGGTTTTGAGGCCTGCTAGTGTCGCCCCTAATAGGAAAAGGGTCTTGTCTACTGATCTATGATGAGCGCACTACCCGCATGTGGGAAGCGAGTATGGGCGCCCCCCTCAATTTGACTCGATTCGCATCTCGTCCAAATCGCCTCATTTAGTTCGGGTTTTCCATTTGCTGCATGCATGATCTTGCGAGCCCTTGGATCCCGGGTGGAACTTTCGTAGTCGGCATATAGGGGGACACGGTCTTAGAGTGCTATGAGGGTCCCTTTTCTTCGGGGCTCGATTAGCCGTGCGCCCAAGGTTCTTTGGGCTTGATGCGAAGAAGAGTTGAGTTGTGTAGAGTACCTCGCTTGGTGGGTTAGCTCCCCATCTGGCGGGTTATTCTTGCGTGTACGGCTAAATTGGTGCAACCCTGCAGGGATAATCTTCTCGAGAAGCCGTGTTTTCCGCGGTTATGGATTACTTGGTGAAAGTACTGGCTAACAAGTACTCAGGACAACTTAAACCTAATGATTAACAATCTTTCACCCCATGATTAACAACTTGACTAGTAATAGGCTTATTGACACAATAATCTGAACCATCATTAATCCAACTGTGTGAGTTATCCTCGGATTGCTTCTTCGGATAAGGGGCGAGATCCAGGATGGGTTTGTTTGAAGTTATCTTTCAGTTGGTTACCATACTCGATCTTATCTTCTTTCTGTTAGCCGGAAGTTGTAGTATCCCTCTGTAGTTGGTTAGTGCAGCCCGCTGTCGCTTATTTGCAATAACCCCTTCCTTTCCGTTGCTCCCAAAGTATTTGTATCTTGTGATGACTGGCTACGCCGGTATCTTGTGAGTATGGTTTATCCACTTGCCAGTACTTAACCGTACTGACCCACGAATCTCTTTCGTGGCTGCAAATTCCAAATTGCAGTCAACAGGTTTGAAGTCTGACGACGTTAGCTTGGGAATCCCTCCGGCTCGGCCTGGGCAGGGATTGGACGCTCTGGGTTATCTTCAGGACTCTTAGTCCAATTTGGATCTTGTCCGTAGCCGGACGCTATGTTGTTTTCTTCCGCTGTTATTTTGGATCTTTGTAATGTATCAGTTGTAACCCTGGCTCGTTTGAGTCATCTTGTATCTATCTGTTTCTGTTGTAATTGTGGAATATTCGTGAACTATTGTAATGTTATCACAAGTGGCAACCTGGAATCGGTTATTATGTGGATTTTGGCGGGAATGCTGAAATCTGCATAGTGCCCGATCTCGGGGCGTCACAATGCAGCAGAAGATGAGCTGACAAAAGTTTCTGTTCAAATTGCCGATACATATCGTGCACTGGCTGGTACGATTCCTAACTTTGATAATTATGACCCGGATTCACGTTTTGATAAATAGTCGAGTTTCCTTACTCGGTGCTTTTTCCTACTTTCTGTAGGTCCGGATGAAGTAATCCCGGAGGAAGATGATATTGCCAAATTGAAGACCATCAAGAGCACTATCCGGCAGCTCTGTGCCGGAACCAAATGGATCCTTCAAGAACTGCAGTGGCCGGGTGTTGGACACGGCAATCTGAAGAGGTTACTAGACGCCTGCTCCACTATACCCGAGTGGATTGGGCACTGGAAGCGCTCGTCCTGCCGGGTTGGAGTAACTCGGGGGCTTGCGCTGGCTAAAGCTTAATTCCTAAGCTCGAGCCGGCCAAGCTTGTGGGCGGGTTTCCATAATTCAACCATGACGGGTCCAAGTTCTCAGTGAAAAATTTCAAGGCCATCCAGAAGGAAGTTCGTCACCCGGCCAGTGTGATTGCTGATGGCTTGGATATCAACTCAATTATCCCTGCGTATGATGCTGATGGTAAGGCGATTAAGTCGGATCTTCCCAAGCCGTACGACATGCTGGCCCGATGGAAGGCGGAAGCTGACCAGTTGAGAGAGGAGGCCGCGAAGAAGAAGGCTGAGGCCGATTCTGCGCCTGCTACCTCCACACCAATCGTCCCTCCTCCTGCGCGAGCCGGCCCTACTGCTGACCCGGGTGCTGCTGCTACCAAGAGTACTGAAGGGCAAGCCAAGGAACAAGACCCGGTCGGCAAGGGCAAGGGGAAGATGGCTGCCTCAGTCCCGGATGCCGAGTGATACTTGCTATCCGCTGTCATTTCGTATGCGTCAGTCGGCCAATGGGCCCTTTGAACAATTATTTTCGACGGTGCGCATGTGCACCTTTGATACTAGTATCGAGAGTTGTAATGCACTTTAATGCCTTGATATACTTCGTGGCCCTTCTGGCCTTTGGATGATTTTGATATTTATCTACTTTTGAGCTTATTTACTCTTGATACTCCGACTTTCTTTATGGTTCCTTTTGTGAGACTCGGTTTCCGGGTCTCGTGGGTTTTGACGGGTGGACTTTTCTCTAAGTCCCCAAGTCCCCAAGACTCGGGTTTTTGGGTTTTTGTGCTTAATAGCTAGATAACTTGCCTCTTTTTTTTTCAAAATCCCCAGTCCCCAAGGCCCGAAATTCCGAGTCTGGGGTGTGAGGTTTCTCAAAGAAAACAAATTGTTTCTGCTAAGCCCAAAACCTAGAGCCGTTTCACATAGGTGTTGAAGTTATGCTTGATAGACTTTGAGTTTCCGGTTGTTAACCCTGTACTCTGCATAACTTGTGGTTTAGATGACCCTTTTGACTCTCTTGTACTGTAAGCCGGCTTTCGCGTGGATACCATGTTGTTACATCTGTACGAAAACAGGGTCAGGCAAGTCCCATTGGGCATCATGGCTGATTGTAATCGTAAGCGAGTAAATCATGCCACTTTAGTGCGAGTCACATCGAGCTTAAGTAAGAAAAGTCAAGAAATTTGGCTCCTTTGTCCGGTTATAAGATTGCAGCCGTACTCGTTTGCGAGTAATCGGCCCTTATAACTCATAGGCATCATGGCCGGGTCTTTGAGTTTGTAACTGTGATATTCAAGCAATCAGCCCCCAAGACCTAAATACATGCAACATACTGAAGAGACTAATGTACTAAGAAAATAATAAATGATACTTACCTGGAAGAAAAATAAAAACATAACAGAAGAATAAAACTTGATAAAACATGTGAAGAAGATATATTGCTTAACCATCTCTTTTATTGATATGAGAAAGTTAGGTCAGCAAGCCGCCTCATTAAAAACCCTCCAGTCCCCTTAGGTACCCTGGATGGGAAAAGAGTGCGTCTGAAACCTGCTGCCTGTTACATCGTGTAATTCCACTTGTGAGTCTGATCTATACTAGGTATAGTAGGGACGCAGCTGAGCTACGTTCCATGGTCTTTCTTTCTCTTGCATAGATGAAGTGGTATGAGCGGTGTCGTTAACCGTAGACGACTCTTCCCTTGCATCTATCAAGTAATACGATCCATTGTGCAGATTCCGGCTTATGATAAACGGCCCTTCCCATGGCGGTGATAACTTATGTTTTCCTTCTTTTGACTGTACCAGGCGCAGAACCAGGTCTCCTTCCTGGAAGACCCGGGTTTTCACGCGCCGGCTATGATATCTCCGCAGATCCTGCTGATATATGGTTGATCTTTCCAGTGCTTGTTCCCTTTCTTCTTCTAGCATATCCACGGCGTCCTGCCGGGTCTTCTCGTTCTCTACCTCGACGTAAGCCGAGACTCGAGGCGAGTCATGGATGATATCACTCGGCAACACCGCCTCTGCACCATAAACCATGAAAAACGGTGTCATCTGAGTGGATCTGTTAGGTGTTGTGTTGATACCCCAAACCACTACAGGTAATTCTTCAACCCATGCACCAGCAGCTCTGATACACGGAACTCGCAATCGTGGCTTTAATCCACGAAGCAATTCTTGATTTGCCCTCTCCACCTTTCCATTAGCATGTGGATGAGCCACCGAAGCTACGTCAAGCCGGATTCCATTGTTACCACAAAGTTTCTCCATCTCGCCAAGGGACATATTGGTTCCGTTGTCGGTAATGATGCTATGGGGATACCCGAACCGATAGATAATCCTTTTTAGGAACTTGACTGCTGTAATTGCTTCACAGTTGGTAACTGGCATAACCTCAACCCACTTGGTAAACTTGTCAATGGCCACCAAGAGGTGCGTCTTTTTGCAAGGTGACATGTGAAAGGGGCCAACCATGTCCATACCCCAAACAGCAAACGGCCAAGTTAACGGGATAGTCCGTAGTTCCATAGCCGGCACATGGGTTTGGCGAGCGTACCTTTGACATCCGTCACACCTTGCCACCAAGCGCTCCGCGTCTGCTAGGGCCGTGAGCCAGAAAAAACCATGTCGATAAGCTTTGGCCACCAGGGATCTTGTGGACGCATGATGCCCACAATCACCTTCATGGATTTCCTTGAGGATCTGTCGGCCTTCTTCTGGTGCTACACAGCGCAAAAAGACTCCTGCTGCACTTCTCTTGTATAGCTCTCCATTGATGATAGAATATCCTTTTGCTCGTCTCAGAATTTGTCTTGCTAACACTTCCTGCTGTGGTAACTCGCCCCGTGATAGGTAGGCCAAGAACGGCTCTGTCCACTCGGGAACAGCACGTACTGTGGCCACGAGCTCCAAATCCGGGTCTTGATTTGCCAGTTCTTCCTCAGACTCGGTTTTAACTGATGGTCGTCATAGTTCATCCAGGAAAACATTAGGTGGAACCGGCTCTCTGTGAGAGCCGAGTCTGGCGAGTGCATCTGCTGCCTCGTTTTTTCTTCTGTCTATGTGCTCCACCTCGTACCCGGAGAAACACCCGGCAACTCTATCAACCTCTCTGCGGTATGCTGCCATGGTTGCATCTTTTCTATCCCAAGTTCCTGAAACCTGCTGTACCACAAGGTCCGAATCTCCAAAGCATCGTATCCTCTTAATATTCATCTCCTTGGCTACCTTTAAGCCGTGCAATAAGGCCTCATACTCGGCCACGTTGTTGGAACAATCAAAGTGAATCTGCAGTACGTAGCTCAACTTGTCTCCTTTGGGTGATGTTAGCACCACTCCAGCTCCTGACCCCTCGTATTGCTTGGAGCCATCAAAGTGCATGATCCAAGACTCGGAATTTGGATCCATGGTAGGCATGCCTGTGTGTGTCCAATCATTAATAAAATCGACTAGAGCTTGAGATTTAATTGCTGACCTTGGCTCGTAATTGATATGATAATCCCCCATCTCGATCGCCCACTTGGCTATTCTACCTGTTGCATCTGAGTTTCTGATGATATCCGACATTGGTATGGAACTAACCACTGCTATGGGGTGTTCCTGAAAATATGGCTTCAATTTCCGGCTGGCCATGAAGACCCCGAAAACCAGCTTTTGCCAATGCGGATACCGCTGTTTTGCCTCTGATAATACCTCACTGACGTAGTAAACCGGCCTCTGGACCGGGTATTCTTTTCCATCTTCTTTTCGCTCGACAACAACCACTGCGCTAACCGCCCGGGGCCCTGCTGCAACGTATAATAACATAGGCCCTTTAGGACCCCGAGCTGCTAGGACTGGTGCCTCAGATAGCTGCTTTTTTAGTGCCTCGAACGCCTCGTCCGCCTCTTGATCCCATACGAATTTGTAAGATTTTTTCAAAAGTCGGTACAAGGGTATCGCCTTTTCTTCGAGTCTGGATATAAACCGGCTGAGCGCTGCCACGCACCCCGTGAGCTTCTGAACATGTTTCAAATTTTCCGGCTTTTTCAGACTCTGGATAGCTTTGATTTTGTCCGGGTTTGCTTCAATTCCTCTCTCAGAAACGATAAAGCCGAGTAATTTCCCGGCTGGAACTCCAAAAATGCACTTTGTCGGGTTGAGTTTGATCTGATACTTTCTCAAGTTCTTGAACGTTTCCTTTAGATCGTCAATAAATGTCTCCGCCTTTCTGGTCTTGATCACCACATCGTCTACATAAGCATGTACGTTGTGTCCAATTTGGTCCTCGAAGAACTTCTGAATACACCGTTGATAGGTTGCGCCAGCGTTCTTTAGTCCGAATGTCATTGTCTTGTAACAAAAGGCTCCAAAAGGGGTTATGAATGATGTTTTCTCCCAATCCTCCTTCTTGAGCTTGATTTGATGATACCCGGAATATGCATCCAGGAAACATAATAGGTCGCTTCCAGCTACTGCGTCTATAATCTGATCTATCCTTGGTAGTGCAAACGGATCCTTTGGGCAATGCTTGTTGAGACTCGTGTAATCAATGCACATCCTCCACTCATTGGTCTTTTTCATCACGAGAACCGGATTTGCTAACCAGTCCGGGTGAAACACTTCCATAATAAAGCCGGCTGTCAGCAGCCGAGCAATTTCTTCCCCTATAGCTTTCCTTCTTTCCTCATTCATCTTTCGCAAGCCCTGTTTCACGGGTCTGGACTTGGGATCGACGTGCAAACTGTGCTCTGCCAACTCTGTGGGGATACCCGGCATGTCACTAGGCGTCCAGGCGAACACATCCTGATTTGAATGAATGAACTCCACAAGTGCTTTCTCCTGCTCGTTGTCCAAGTTAGATCCTATAGCAAATTGCTTAGAGGGATCACCCTCGACAAAAGCTACCATCTTGGTGTCCTGTGCTGCCTTGAATTTTGCTCTCTCATCTTCAGTATTTGGTCTTTTTAACGCTGTTCTGTCATCCGGGTCTACTTGAGACCGGTAATACTTGAGTTCCTCTTTTCTCCAAGCTTGCTCCGCCATGGCTGCGTCTCCTTCATCGCACTCAGCTGCTATATCCCGGCTCCCGTGTATGGTGATGGTCTACTTGGGACCCGGGATTTTTAGTTGTAGATACACATAACACGGCCTGGCCATGAACTTGGCATAAGCCGGCCTTCCGAATAGCGCGTGATAAGGACTGCGCAACTTAACCACCTCGAAAGTAAGCCACTCGACTCGATAATTATCCTTTGATTCTCCAAAAGCTACCTCCAATGTGATCTTTCCCTCGGGGCACGCTGAGTGACCCGGCACAATCCCGTGAAAAACCGTTGAACTCTTCTGCAGCTGAGACTCGTTGAGGCCCATGCGTAGAAAGGTTTCCCAATACAAGATATTGATGCTACTTCCACCGTCCATTAGGACCTTTTTCAGCTCATAACCATTAACCTGTGGTGCCACCACCAATGCTAAGACTCCCGGGTGTTCTATCCTTTCCGGGTGATCTCTTCTGCTCCATGTCACGTCCTGCTCTGACCATCTCAGGTATCTCGGAACGGCCGAAGAAACCGAGTTTACTGCTTGTTTCAGTATCTTTTTATCCTTGTTAGAAATTCCTGTGGTATGCACGTGATATTGTCCCAATTGCTTGGGGTTAGCTTGGAAACCTCCAGCTCCCCCTTGGTTGTTACCCGGATTTCCGCCTGCCGGGTTACCGGCTGGGGGTGGGCCGTTGCCCGGGTTTCCACCCGGACCCGGTCCTCCTCCCCGACCTGCACCTCGCATGGCCTTGTTTATCTCCTCATTCTTCCATCTCTGTAGGTCCGCGCACTGCTCCAATGAGTGGTTAGCTGGCCTACCGTTCCTGCTGTGCTTTGGGCACGCCATTCTGAAGATATCCCAATTGTTACCCGGCCTCGGCGGTCCTTGATAATTTCCTCCGTTGTGGTTTCCAGCATTGAAATTTCCTTATGCTCTAGGTCTCGAAGACCCGGCTTCTGTGCTAGCTACAAACTCGGGGCCTCCCTCAAACGGGCGCTTGTTCTGGTTGTTCCCACTGTTACCTCCATTATTACCCGGCGTTGGTCCATTGCCGGTTCTTCCATTATTATTTGTATTTGCTTTTGCTTTCTTGTCATCGACATCCTCTTCTGTAGTATCCGTTGCAGCGTGTTTATTGCATGCATCCATTAGCTCTCCCATCGTAACCTCCGAAGTATTTAGACTAGATTTCATGCGTGTTAACTTTTGCACTAAAGGTATGTACCTGCACGTCTTCGCCATAGCTTGTAGCGCATCTTTGGGCTGAATATCCGTAGATGAGTGAAGTATCTCCATAACCCGGCGCACCCAGCTGCGCGCCGATTCTCCTTTCTTTTGTACACATCGCTCTAAGTCATCAATAGTAAATAGCTTTCTGCACGTCCCATGAAAGTGCTTGATAAACGCAGTTTTCAACTCCTCCCATGACTTGATAGATCCTTCCGGTAAATTATTGAACCATAACTTTGCTGCTCCTTCTGACATCATCAAGTACATGAACTTGGCTTGAAGATTTTCCGATGCATTGCGAATCGACATAGCCATCTCATAACTGCTCAACCATGTTTTTGGATCCATAGTCGGCTCATAATTCACAACTTTACCCGGTTCTTTGAATTTATCCGGGTAAGGCTCAGCCCTGATGTCAGCCGACAGACACTTAGGCCCAGCGAGGTTAGTCGGAACTGGCCTCACCTGGGAAACATGTGATCCCGCGGGAGGTGCAGCTGGACGCGGTACGGCTGGTGGCCCATGCACCGCAGACCCGGCCGCGGCCCTCCTGGCTCTGGAACTGTCCACGATAGCTTGTGCTGCTGATGCTGCTGGTACTGCCTGAACGCGGGGAGGAGGCGGCATTTGCTGCTGCTCTTCCCTCCTCCGCGCTGAACTCGTCTGGATATTGCCGGTATTGCCTCGTTGCTGGCTGATATATGGTGTCCCATGCATTCCACTTCTGTGATCCGGGTAGTTAACTTGCTGCGCTACCGCAGTGCGCAATAGATCTATCGCCCGCCGGGTCTCCTCTGCGTGGGTTGACTCTCTTACGGGGATTTGATTCAATGCGAGCGTTGCTGCGTACACATTATCCATGGGGTTGTTGTAATGACCTGCTGGTGTGCGAAATCGTGATGGTGGTGGTGGTGGTAATGTATTGCCGGCAGTGGCTCCAGTCTGCAATGTGGGTAACCCGGCTTGTATGTTTGCCGGCTGTGCTCCTCCAGTCGCAGGTTGCTGTCCGGTTCCTTGGTTTGCTGCCGGAATCGGTTGATCCTGAGGTGTGATAAATAGGTTGGTCGGGTTTATAACTCCACCCGTCGCTGGTAACATGGTTTGATGCCTTTGACGCACCCTGGTTGTCTCTTCTCGGAGCCGGGTTTCCAATGCATCCAGCTCACGTTGGCGGGTGGCCATCCCCTGCCTTTCTGCTTCTACTTGCCTTCTCTGTTGCTCCAATGCACGGCGGGCTACGTCCAGATCTCTGACACGTTCTGCCGCGTTTTCTGGAGTAATAACTGTGGCTAAAACGGTTGGATCCAGAATCAAGTTGTTGTTGAATAGGGCCGGGTGTTGCGGGTTTGAAGGACCCGCCCCTGGCGTCCGGTTTGCCAGATATCCAAACATGTTCGCCTGCAACTCGCTGTCCGCCGCGTGGCTGGTAACCGATGCCGATTCTCCGTCAACTCGGGTGAGAACCGGGTTTCCGTCAACCGGCCCTTGCGGCTGGGCCACTTCTGGTGCTGTTCCGACTGTGGCCGCGGTCACGTTCCCCTGATTAAGATTGATCGCCGGGGCCGTGTAAACCGCAACCTGGCGCGTAATGCTTGGCGCAGATTCGTACTCTTCCTCTTCGCTGCTATTTTCCTCGTACCGGTTCTCCAGCAGATGCAGGATGGACTCGGTATCATCTTCTCTCATGACCCGGCCACGCGGGGTCCATGCCGGCTCCTCCGGCTGTTCCCTCTTCGTGGGGGGCTCTTCTGTTGGACCTACCGTCCCGACCGATTCTTCCCCATCTGATTGAACGTGGGTAGCTTCCCCTGACACAGAATCAAATCCGAAATCGTCAGGGATTGAACCGGACGTACGTACCATGCCGATGAAGACGTTGATCTGGCCGATTGTCACGACAGATCCGGATTCGAGCAGATCCGACTCTGGCCCCCAGCCGGAATCGTCCACCATCTTCGCTCCTTCGAGGTCGGTGTAGATCTCGCCGATGACAAGGTTCTCCATGTTCTTCCGAGCTTCTCCCGTGATGTAAACACCTTTGGACGTAGGCCCCACGGTGGGCGCCAACTGTCGTGGGATAATCACGGCAGACGTTACCGGGGTAACTTATCTTGGGGCAAATCGACTCTGGTGTTTGGGAGAGGGTTTAGCTCAAGGGAAAACATGGTGATATGCGATCTGGTAGCCGGCAATCAAGTCGCCGAGTCTCCGATCTAAATATATTAACTCAACTCTCGTATTACACTGGATACTCGATACCTAGCGATATTGCTCGAACTCTTGGATCTTTCGTCTAACCCTAGGGGCCGGCTTATATAATATCCGGACCCCTTGGCCTACTCTCCAAGGCGCACTCTGAATCCTACCCGGACACTGCTTACAAACCCTAAACTTCCTTATCGGAACCCACAATCCGGGTTACGAGGCCTACGTTCTTAGGCCTTCTAGAAATTCCTTTATCTTAAGCCGGGTTTTGCGTAGCGTCCTTTGGGCCGAGCTACTCCTTGGCGTTGGCCTACCGGGTTATCATCCCTCCATCAGCTTCGTTGGGGCAAAGTGATTTGACTGTGTTGTGTAGGTTCCACGTTGTTGCTATACCGGTAGTGTGCCCTGCCATCTCAGCTGCTTCAACCTTCTGAAGTTACTCCTTCCTCCTACTGGTCGATTCAACCTTGGTTTCTTTCTGAGGGAAAACTTGTTGTTGCACTCTTCATAACCTTTCTCTTGGGGTTTACCAACGAGTGTCAATTGGGTCATCAAGCTTTGTGGCGCCGTTTCCGGGGAGAAATAAAATTTCTGCAAGGGGGGTCTCTCACTTCCAATCTCTTTACTTACTTTTAGTTTTGCTTAGTTTATTTTATTTTGTCTTGTTTGCTTCTCTATATCGAAAACACAAAAACTTAGTTCTTTTTCTAATTGTTATTTTTATCCTGTTTTAAATCTTGCTAAAATGAGTACCCCTGAGAACACTAAGTTGTGTGACTTTACTAGCACCAACAACAATTATTTTATTAGTACACCTATTGCTCCACCTGCTCCTTATGCTAATTTTTATGAAATTAAGCCTGCCCTTTTAAATCTTGTTATGAGAGAGAAATTTTCTGGTATTTGTACTAATGATGTTGCTGCCCATCTTAATAATTTTGTTGAACAATGTAAGATGCAAAAACATAAAGATGTAGATGGAGATATTATTAAACTAAAATTGTCTCCTTTCTGTTTGAGAGGAAGAGCTAAAGAATGGTTGCTATCTTTTCCTAAAAATAGTATTGATTCTTGGACCTAAATGTAAATATGCTTTCATTGGAAAATATTATCCTCCTGCCAAGATTATATCAGTAAGAAGTATAATTATGAATTTTAATCAACTTGATAATGAGCATGTTGCTAAAGCTTGGGAAAGATTGAAATCTTTAGTAAAGAATTGCCCCACTCATGGACTGACTACTTGGATGATCATCCAAACCTTTTGGATTCAGCTGCTGGAGGAACCTTTATGTCCATGACTTTAGGGGCATCAACAAAGCTTCTTGATGATATGATGGTGAATTATTCTGAATGGCACACCGAGAGAGCTCCAACAAGTAAGAAGGTAAATTATGTTGAAGAAACCTCTTCTTTCAGTGATATACTTGACGCTATTATGTCTATGCTTGTGAATGTCCATGCTCCTATTGATCCAAAAAATATTCCTTTAGCCTCTTTGGTTTCTCAAGAAGAGCATGTTGATGTGAACTTCATTAAAATTAATAATTTCAACAACAATGCTTATAGGAATAATTTTGGTAGAAACAACTATTGGCCATATCCTACTAATAGTGGTAATAACTATTCTTATGATCGATCTAAGATGTCTAATGAAAGAATTTTAGATATTGAGAGAGTCTCTAAAGACTTTATGCAAAAGCAATATGAGAAAAAGAAATTATTTACTAAGACCATGGAGGAACAATATGCTATGTTGAAAAATATTAGTCACCAACTAGATAATTTAAATAGGGAGATTTCTGGTTTGCAAGGTAAAATTGGTCGTGCCGAAACTTCCATTTCATCCATGTTTGAAGCACAATCTTCCTTAATCTATAGAATGGCTTCTAAAACTGAAACCATAGATGAAAATACTTTTGCTTCTACTAATGCCATTCAAATTCTAATTGATGACAATGTTAGCAAAATTGCATGCTAGATGGGAAAGAAAAGAAGAAATAACTAGAAAGAATATTATAGCTAATGTTTGTAATATTAACACCACTAGTAAAACTGAAGCTTCTCATGCTAGTAAACCTTCTACTATGAATGGTAAAGTAATTGGTGTTGGCAATGTCTCCACTTCATCTTCTAAACGTTTAAAATTTGCTAAAACCACTAAAATTGTTCCTCATAAAAGTGTTGAATTTTTTCTGGGTATGGGAGACAATAGTCCCATTACTTTTTATAAGAATGATCTTGAATCTGATAATTGCAACCTCTCTGAAATAATTATGTTCCTACAAAATCTTGCTAGTAATCTCTTTGCTAATAATATTAATATGGCTTTTACAAAACATATTACAAATGCTCTCATGCAAATTAGAGAAGAAGAATTAAAATCTGAAGCCTCTATTCCTAGAAAATTAAAAGATGGATGGGATCCCATCATTAAAATAAATGTGAATGATTTTTATTGTAATGCTTTATGTGATCTTGGTGCTGGTATCTCTGTTATGCCTAAGAAACTTTATCATATGCTTGATTTACCACCATTGGAACACTGTTATTTGGATATTCATCTTGCTGATAATGCTAGAAAGAAACCTTTGGGGAGAGTTGATTATGTTCTTATTATGTTTAATGATAACCTTTTCCATGTTTTTGTTGTTGGTATGAATATTGAATGCAATGCTTCTTGTCCTATTGTTTTGGGAAGACCTTTTCTTAGAACCGTTGGTGCTGTTATTGATATGAAAGAGGGGAATATTAAATATCAGTTCCCACTAAAGAAAGGTATGGAACACTTTCCTAGGAAGATAATGAAGTTTCCTTTTTATTCTATTATTCGAACAAGTTACAATTTGGATGCTTATTCACTTGAAAACACTTGATTTTCTCTTCCTATGCTAGGTAAAAGGCGTTAAAGAAAAGCACTTCTTGGGAGATAACCCATGTTTTCATTTTTGCTTTATTTTTCTCTCTTTTCTTTGAGTCAAGGTGTTGTATACTTCTGTAGAAACTATTTTGTATCTTTATTTTCATGTATTACTTGTGCCAAGTAAAGTTTCTAGCGAAAGTTGGTGTTTGTTTTGGATTTCTGCGCAGGAAACAGATATTTGCTGTCCACCGTAAAAAATCGTATAATTGACAGAAAGATCAAAATGACCTGAAAATTTTTGTGCTTATTCCTCAGCTAATTACGAAACTTTTTCGTTTTGTATGTTTTTTCTATTTGAGCAACTTAAGTGCCCCGAAAAAATCGTCATTACATACTGTTCTAGTTTTGCCAGATTCTGCCATTTTTCTTGCATTCCCTCTTTTACTATGTCGAGTGGATTTATTTTCTTCTTGAAACATCAGTGGCTGTAGATAATGTTTAAATGTATTAATAACGCTTGTGCCCATGCGGAACATAGGATATTTTTATTCTGCACTAACCCTCTAATGCGAATTGCTTTGAGTTGGTGTGAAGTAAGTTTTCAAGGGTCAACAGAAGAGGGTGATATAATGTGATCAAGAAGAGTGTAAAGTCAAAGCTTGGGGATGCCCCCGTGGTTCATCCCAGCAAATTCTAAGAATATTCAAGCGTCTAAGCTTGGGTATGCCCAATGCATCCCCTTCTTCATCAACAAATTATTAGGTCACTTCTAGTGAAACTATATTTTTATTCGGTCACATCATATGAATTATAGTTGGAGCGTCTTTTTTTTCGATTTCTTTTATTTTGTTTTATTTTATTTTCCTTGATGAAATAAATATCATTCGAACCTAGCATTCTTGTTTGGGAGAGTGACACGCTCCATTTTTTCATTTAAATACTCGTTATCCTCATATTCTTAGCTTTTCTTCTAGCTTCTGCAATCCTTTTAGCTCTTGTTTTTCATGCATATCTTATTAGAGCAGTTAGTTTTAGAAGAGTAGTATTAGTAATCTCTTGTTTAAATTCTATATCATTTGGAGAGTTTGTGTTATAATATATGTTGAATGGTGCTTGATGAAAAAAGACAATGCTACAAGTGGTAGAATTTATAACGGTGCAAAAAGAAGCTTGTATAGACTGTGGGTAGACTTTTTCATGTCATGTTAGATGTTATTTTAATTCTAAGCCTAGTAGTTATTTTTTTAGCATTACTTGTTAAAATAGCCGAGAGTTCTTAATGTGCCATTGAAAGAGTCATGAGTTGTTTTTATCACATTGAAGCATAAATTTGTGGTGTTCTCATTTGAATGCTTTATTTGGTTGACTTGGCCCATGCTTAAACCATGTTTATGACTAAAAACATGTCACTTATAGCCTATATGATCATTTAGTTTTTAACTTGTAATACCATTTATTCTTTGATCTATAATGTTCTTATCGCTATGCATGATTATGGCCATTATGGTCTCTTGATTTGTCGCTCCTAGTCTTTGCTAGCCTCCACCTGTATAGGGTATGAGACCTACTCGTGCACCCAACTCCCAAAAACTAAAGTATGCCAAATGTGTCCACCATACCTACCTACATATGGTATTTAACCGCACTCCAAAGTAAATTGCTCATGTGTTACCTTTAAAACTTTCAAAATTACTCTTGTTTGGTTCTCCTATTTTAGATCACGAGGACGTGAATAGAGAATCTTTATCTCACTTGTTGATTGGACTTCACACCCTGGACTAGTGGCTTCATCCGCTTATCCAATTGCTAGAAGAGCTGGCAGCGGGGTTCCCAACCCCAAACTTAATACACCAAATACTCTTCACTATCTTTGCGCCTGATTTATCAGTCAAAGCATAATTGTGTAAACAAAAGAGAAAGAGAGATGACCTTCTACCCAGTTGCATCCTTCTATGGGGGCCGCTCTTGTGAAGTCTAGTTGGCTTGTGACGTATTGTATTTTCTGTTTACCATTCGTTGAGATAAGCATACACACCTCTCTAAAAAAATGTTTTCAATACCTTTGTTTAACAAAATAAAAATATCTAGCACATGAGTGATCCATGCTTCCCTCTGCGAAGGGCCTTACTTTTACTTCTATATTGAATCTACATCTTCTAACTTTATGCACAGTTGAGAGAGTATAGTTGTCATTCTGAGTATAATGTGCATTTGTCCCAAAAATATTATTGATGGATTCATACCTCGTTATTGCTTCCTCTCAAATTATTTTTTCTATTCATCAACTTAAATCTTGAAGGTGTCCTGGCATTTATGTTTTTTCCCACTCTTAAGGACAAGCAAAATATCAATTTGCTATGTTTTCTTGATGCTCGAAACAAACATATAACTTTCAAATGCATTATTATTCATGATATTCTATTCTGTTACTTTTCATGATGCAAAGTGATTGCTAAGTTTCATTGTGAGAATTATATCATGCTTGTATTTAAAGTACTGTGATGTCAGCTTACATATGCTTCTACAATTTTGATGATCAAGTTTATTTTGGTAGCATGCCACCTCAGAAATTATTTGTTTTGTCGTTTACCTACTCGAGGACAAGTAGGAACTAAGCTTGGGGATGTTGATACCTCATAAACATATCCATAATTTCTTATGTTCCATGTTATTTGCTACTACCTCCATTCCGAAAAATAAGGCGTATTTCGCTTCGTTTGACCGAGCCTTTGACCAAGGATTGCGCATTTAATATGCGACACGTGTGATAAAACTTAATCATAGTGAAAGTACTTTTGAATAGGAGTCCAGTGATATTAATTATATGTCAAAAAAATTATATATAAATAGTCTAATTATTGGTCAAAGCAAACAAAATACGCCTTCTTTTGCGGAACGGAGGTAGTACATGTTTTCTATACACTTTATACCATTTTTATCGATTTTCTGGGACTAACCTATTGACAAGATGCCACAGAGCCACTTCCTGTTTTCTGCTGTTTTTAGGTTCAGAAAATTTGTTATGGAAATATTCTAGGAATTGGACGATTCAAAAACGAGGGGGCTTGGAAAACGGTCGCGCACACGGAGTCTGGAGGAGACCTAAAGGGGGGCCACAAGGGCCCCACACCATAGGGCGGCATGGCCCCCTGACCGCGCCTAGGGGTGGTGTGGGCCCCCTAGCCGCCCACCGACGTTGTTCTTCTGCCTTTTTATACCCTTGGGAGGTTAACCCTAAATACAAAAGCCTTTTCCATGAAAAACACCGGTGGCCGCTGTCATCCTGAACCCTAGTTCGGGAGGGTTCTGGAGCTCTCCCCGCCGGAATGGAGTAATGCACCCTGCCGGAGGGGAAATCATCACCAGAGGGCTCTACACCACTATGCCCACCTCTGGAATGATGCGCGAGTAGTTCATCCTTGGACTTCGGGTTCATATAAGTAGCTAGATGGTTGTTATCTCCTCTTTATGCCTCATGTTTAGATCTTGTGAGCTTCCCTACATGATCAAGATCATCTTATTGTAATGCTACATGTTGTGTTTGCTGGGATCCGATGAATATTTATGATCTTGCATGGTCTCCGTTGTTAGTAGATTCTCTAGCCAAGTACATGCTAGTGACTCCAAGAGGGAGTATTTATGCTCGATAGTGGGTTTATGCCTCCCTTGCATCTCTGCTCGAGTGATAGAAACATGATGGATGAGGGAAGTGTTGTTGCCATTAGGGAGAATTTAACGATGTTTACATTGTTTATATTACACACTTTGCTTAATGTGATTATCGATTGCTTGCAACTTAATACCCAAGGATTGCTCGAATGACATTCTGAGCGTGGATTATTAGTCATAGATGCAGTTGGATAACGGTCTATGAGTCTTGGTGTAATGCCCGCATGAATCACATAGTAATCATCACGTTATGCATGTTTCAATATCTATCAATTGCCTAGCTGTAATTTGTTCACCACACATGTTATTTATCTTCTATGGAGAGACACCACTTGTGCACTATGGACCTCGGTCCATTTTCCTCATACTGATAATACAACCACTGCAATCACTGTTTTCACACTGCTACTATTGTTTTCATATTGTTTTCCACACCATACGATTAACCTCTTTGTTTTTAGCCAAAACGGTGAGATTGACAACCTCGCTGCTTCGTTGGGGCAAAGTGATTTGATTGTGTTGTGTAGGTTCCACGTTGCTGCTGAACCGGTAGTGCGCCCTGCCAACATCAGCCGCATCAACATTCAGAAGTTTCTTCTTTCTCCTACTGGTCGATTCAACCTTGGTTTTTTCCGAGGAAAAACTTGCTGTTGCAATCTTCATGTCCTTTCTCTTGGGGTTTACCAACGAGTGTCAATTACGTCATCAGTACCTAAAGTACCAATTGTTACAAGCTGTGTTTTAGAGGAAAAATATTGATTTGGACGCTTCTTCAATTGAAAACACTTGATTCTTGCTTTCTGTGCCTAGCTGAAAGGCGTTAAAAAACACTCTTGGGAGATAACCCATGTTTTATTTCTGTATTTTTTTGTTTTCTTTGAGTCAAGGTGTTGTTTACTTCGGTAACAAATTTTATATCTTAACTTTTTCGAATTGTTGTGCCAAATAAAGCCTCTAGTGGAAAGCTGGTGCTAGATTCGGAATTCTGCACAGGAACATATTTTTGCTGTCCACTGTTTAATTCGTAATAAATTCCAGATAAATCGAAACATCCTGATTTTTTTAAATGATCCTCAGATATGTACGCAACTTTGATTAGTTTTGGGTTTTCTGATCTGAGTAACGTAAGTGCCTCAAAAAAATTCGTCTTTACAGACTGTTCTGGTTTTGATAGATTGTGCCTTTTATTTTGCATTCCCTCTTTTACTATGTTGAGTGGATTTCTTTGCTCCACAAAAAATCAGTGGCTGTAGCTAATGTTTAGAAAGTATTGGTAATGCTTGTGTCCATGTAGAACATGTGAGTTTTTGATTATGCACTAACCCTCTAATGATAATTACTTTGAGTTTGGTGTGCAGTAAGTTCTCGAGTGTCAAGAGAAGAGAATGATATAATTTGATCAAGAAGAGTGAAAAGCCTAAGCTTGGAGATTCCCCCGTGGATCATCCCAGCAAATTTTAAGAAGACTCAAGCGTCTAATCTTGGGGATGCCCAAGGCATCCCCTTCTTCATCAACAACTTATCACGTCATTTCTAGTGAAACTATATTTTCTTCGTCCATATCTTATGTACTTTACTTGGAGCGTCTGTTTGTTTTTATTTTCTTTTATTTTCTGTAATAAACTTGGTTGGGTCCTAGCATTCTTGTGTGGGAGAGAGACACGCTCCTGTTTTTCATATCAATAATCGTATTCTTCATTTATTGCTGCAACTTTTTTAGCTCATGTTGTTATGCATGTCTTATTCAGAGCTGTTAGTTTTTATAGAGTAGTACTCTCTTGTTTCATTGATAAATTATTTGGAGAGTTTGCGTTCAAATAAATTGATTGGTTCTGGAGAAAAATAAATATTTCATGCTTATAATGGTGCAATAGGAAGATTGTTTAGACTGTGGCTTAGACTTTAACATGTCATGCTAGATATTATTTTAATTATAAGCTTAGTAGTTATTGATGTAGCATGGATTGTCTCAAATATCCGAGAGTTCTTAATGTGCCACTAAAACAAATCATGAGTTGTTTTTACCATATCGATCGAAGCATAATATTGTGGTATTCTCCTTTGATGCTTTATTTGGGTTGACTTGGCGCATGCTCACACCATGTTATGACTACAAACCAGTCACCTTAGCCTCTATGATAATTTAGTTTTTAACTTGTAATATTATTTATGCTTTGATTAATAATGATTTTTCATTATGCATGATTATGGCCGTTATTGCTCTCTTAGTTTGTTGCTCCCAGTCTCTTGCTAGCCTTCACCTGTACTGAGTATGAGCTCTACTCGTGCATCCAACTCCCCAAAATTCAAAGTTTGCCAAATGTGTCCACCATACCTACCTATGTGTGGTATTTCACCGCCACTTCAAAGTAAATTGCTTGTGTGCTACCTTTAAAACCTTCAAAACTAGTAAACTTATTTTGTGCTCCTGTTTTACCTCATGAGAAAGTATTTTAGAGTTTATTATCGTTTATGTCAAGCAAAGTTCTTGTTCCTTATTTCACCCGATGAGTATGGAATCTATGCTCATCTAAATTTGCAGAGAGATGGTGCTAATTAATATAACAAAAAGGCACTTCCCCATGGTTTGATGAAAGCTGGTGGGTACTCATGAACACGGCTAGCCCTGGTTTGTGAAAGATAAGTGGGGGGGGGGGGGGAGTGCCAACTAATAAAACAATGGAAACCGCTCTCAAAAGTCTAAACACTTTTCTTGACATGGATTACGATAAGATTTTCATTACTACTCGTTGACATAGACATACACCACTCTCAAAATTGTTTTCCGTACCTCTTTTTAATAAAATAAAAAGCTCTAGCACATGAGTAATCCCTGCTTCCCTCTGCGAAGGGCCTTTCTTTTACTTTTATGTTGGTTATTCATCTTCTAACTTTATGCACAAAGAGAGCATAGTTGTCATTCTGAGTATAATGTGCATAATCCCAAAATTTATTATTGATTGATTCATGATTATGTTATTACTTGTTCTTAAATTATTTGTATCTAGTCACCATTTGAACTTTCTAGGCGTCCTGACATTTATGTTTTGCTATTCCATGAAGTACAAGATGAATACCACTTTGCTATGTTTTCTCTATGCTCGAAACAAATGTGTCAATTTCAATGCATTATTATTCATGATCTTTTGTTTGTGTTGTTTTTCATGTTGCAACATAGTTGCTAAGTTACAATGTTGGAATTATATATATCATGCATATGTTTAGAGTACTTTGATATCATCTTGCAATGCTTTTACAATAATGTTGATCAAGATTGTGTTGGTAGCATTTCACCTCAGAAATTATCTTGTTGTTATCGTTTTACCTACTCGAGGACGAGTAGAACTAAGCTTGAGGATGCTTGATAGGTCTCCAACGTTTCTATAATTTATGATGTTCCATGTGGATATTATGCCAATTGCTACATGTTTTCAATACACTTCATTGCATTGTACTTAAACTTTTTACTTAGACCAACTTGCGGTTTAAGAGTAAAGTGTTGTTTACAACAAAGGACATGGAACTTATAAAGGAAGCAAATGATGGGCCCTAACTTCGTAAAATTGACTATGAGTCATTATATCCGCGATAGTAATCTTGTATGAATATCAAGTATGTGACTTGGTAGTCTTTTCTAAAGGCATGATGCCTAACGATAGCAGACTGGTCTATATAGCGACAAAGACATGTATTTTTACATCCTTTGAAAGTTGTTCTTGTTGAAAAGATGTTTTCGACGAAGTTCAAAGAGTTGACTACTGCAAGATTTTGATCTTCCGTAGTGATGCTTTAGTCTTTGCGGATAGTTCTTGCAAAAGTTACATATTATGATATGGCAGTTGAATAACAAAACCAACTTTCCTCTCAAGGAAGTTTGATCAAATATGTGTACTTTACACAGTCTGAGAGTTTTGTAAAATTCAAAAGGTTGCTGGAATGGTATGCACACTTCAATGGTTGAAGTGAGCATAACGAAGTTGGAATCTTTACCTTAACGAAGTTATCAAAAGAGTTTGATTCCATCATGAACGATAAAGATGCTTGTAGAGTTACAAGAAATTAAGTGGGAGCGCTATGACATATTTATAATGATTTATGTAGATTACATATGGTTGATTGGAAAATATGTATTTTAAATAACACGGTTATGATTTTTATATTGATGAAAGGCTTAGGAGATATTGGGCATCGATATCTATAAGAGATGGATTGAAACGCCTGATATGGTTGAGCCAAATTACATAGATGAAATATTGAAGTAAGTCAATACCGAAATGACAAGAAGGGGTTCTTGCCACATGGAAAAGAATTGAGCAATATTCAAGTGTTTTTACACATGATGAGCAAAATTGAAATTGAGATTTCTAAATCATGTGTTCCATGATATGTACACAGCCAGATAAGTCCTATGCTATAGAGTGTTATAGCAGAATAATTCATATAATGATTAGACAGCAGTGGGAGAGATCCTTATGCTATTTTTAGAAATACTAAGGATCTATTTTCCTATGAAACAATAACAAACTGTTCATTGTAATATGTTACACTAATAGTCTTGTCATTTATTCAAATAAATCTATCTCAGTTAAAATATGTGTTGAAGGGTAGCACAATAGGCTCGAAGAAAGTTCCATGCTGGATTTGAATGAGTTTCAAAATTAAAGTATTATGACGGGTACTACAACAAAGGCTAAGTATATTATTGTGTTGACAACAAATAATATGAATATTTTGTGTCAAGGAGTTCTTTATTGAACTTGGTGAATTTCCAAGAATGCTGACACTATGAAGCTACATTTTAACAATATTAGTAACATTAGTTTAAGCCGAGGAATTAAGGTCTCACCACTTGACCAAATATATATATAAAGTCATCTCATTAGAGAATGAGTGATGCGTGTTGACGCAAAGAACATGCAAATACAATAGGACCTGAACATGTCAGATCTTTTGATGATGTTTACCACATGCGAAGAATGGTAATAACATTGGAACGCCATACGTGTTAAGTGCTTACAGACTAGATTACTGACTCTAGTGCAAGTGGAAGACTGAAGGGAATATGTCCGAGAGGCAATAATAAAGTGGTTATTATCTTATTCCTTGTTTATGATAAATGTTTATTTCTCATGCTAGAATTGTATTAACCGGAAACGTTGATACATGTGTGTTTAATAAACAAACAATGGTTCCTAGTGAAGGCTCTCTTTTAACTAGCTCGTTGATTAATAGATGATCAAGGTTTCCTGATCATGAACATTGGATGTTGTTAATAACGGGGTCATGTCATTAGAAGAATGATGTGATGGACATAGACCCAAAGTGAATATAGAAATGCGATATAGTCATTAAGTTACATTGTTATATCGCAATATGAAGTAACTCTAATCCTTAGACCATGAGATCATGTCAATCACTAACACTGAAAGAGTGCTTTGATGTCATCAAACATCACACCGTAACAGGGTGACTATAAAGGTGCCGTTGGGTATTCGGAAAGTATTAGTTGAGGCTCATGGATAAAGAGTGGGATTTTTCCATCCAAATGACGGATATATATACTCTTGGTCCTCTCGGTGATATCACATAGACACCGCTTGCAAGCACGTGAATAGGTCACAAGGATGTCATATCACGAAATGAGCAAAAGAGTACTTGTCAGTAACGAGATTGAACTAGGTATGGTTTATACCAATGATCGGATCTCGGACAAGTAAAATATCGCGAGACAAAGGGAATTGGTCATGACGTTTATGATTCACATGATCACTAGATTCATCGTTGAATGTGTAGGATTCATTATGGATCTCCAGGTCCCGCTGTTGACTATTGATCGGAGAGGTGTCTCGATCATGTCTACATTATTCACGAACCGTAGCGTGACACACTTAAGGTTCGATGACGCGATTGAGTGGATACAGAATATCGGAGAAAAGTTTGGACAACACCGAAATTATTTCGAAGAATATTGAAATAGTCACCGGAATATTTTCGGGGAATATTGAAATAGTTCAAGGTGGTATATGTTAATGTTTGATTAACAAATATTTCAAGGGGGTAAGTGTTAATATTTGTTAATAGGAAATAAAGAGATAAAATTGTTTTATTTATTTATTAAAGAAAACTCTTGGAATTTTGAGTGGGAATTGATGAAAGAATGAGTGGGTTGAGTGGAGACTCCACCCACACGATGAGGGGAGAGGTGAAGGCACCAAAAGTTCGTGGTTGTCTCCCCCTCCTATATAAAGAAGGGTTGGACCTCTCTCTACACATACAACTTGGTGTCATCTCCATCTCCATCCTCCTGCTGATCCACCTCATGTTCATGTGCTTGGCGAAGCCCTGAACGAAGTTTTCTCCATCACACCACGCTGCCGTGCTGCTGGTTTCCGAGTGATCCTCTACTTCCGCTGGCCCGCTGGATCGAGGGAACCGAGGTCGTCATCGAGTTGTACGTTTGACCAAATGTGGAAGCGCTGCCGGATTGCAGCACTCATCTTCGCGATCTTGAGATCGATATGAGTACGACTACATCACTAACGAGTTTGAGCTCGTAACGCTTTGTGTCTTCGCGGGTATGTTCTTCTTAGGACTCTCTTTCTCCATGTTGGTTACATCTCCTAGATTAGATCTTGACCCTTCGGTTGTTTATCGCGTAGGAAATTTTTTATTTTCTATGCAACGGACCCTTCAGGTTTCTATATATATGTTTTTTCCTACCAGTGAGAGCTCGCCGAACACCATTTCGTATTTGAGAAGCTAGCGCAAGAGGATACACGTAGGAAGGTGGTGTTGGGGTCGCATGTTGTGAGGCGAAACAAAACGTCGTGAGGCAGGAGGCGACACAGGAGGCCGTGGAGCTTCAAGCCACCATGCAAGCCTTTAGCCTACGCCTACACGAATGCGTGAATTTCACCACAAGGATGGCGAATTGGAGTTGGTTGCCGCGGTAGATGTAGCGGTCACGTAGATTGAAGCCGACATGAGCAAAGTGGCTATTAAGGTTAACACAACCAACCCCTCAGACGAGCGGATCTTTGTGCATGGGAAGGACGCCATGCCGAGAACTATCTCCTCGTACCATTGGAGGAACAAAATATTGGCGATCTTGCTATGAGAAGAAATAGCCGCGATTGAACTATAGCGTGTCACTATGTCATTTGAGCTATGTCCTAAAATTGTGTCGTTTGAAATTATATGTATTTTCTTGTATGTTGTAAATCAGAAAAGTAAAAAGGAGGAATAGAGAAATAGACAGTTTAAAAACTTACAGAAATCGAAACCCTACATCTCAAGTTGTCAACAAACAACTGTCCCGTGCAAACGTTTGATCCTTGACGGCGAAGTAATCTCACAGGTACTAGTAGTAGTAGTACTACAATTTTCGTTTTGATCACTGATTAGTTCACAGTGCTTTGAAATAATTGCTATGGCCTGCAAAAGATATAAACTAGATATTTGAAGATCAATCGGATATAAAAATGGGGCCTAAACTGTGAGTACTAGTGTACTACGTAGGGAGAGATTGAGTGCATGCCAAGAATTAGCCTTCAAATCGAATAAAGTTGGGCGCTTTATTTATACCGCCACTGCTTTATCAAACTTGTCCAGCACGTGTCGTTTGCATTGGTCTTACCGCTCCCTCTGACTTTAGTTTACGGGCTCGGAACTTGATTAGTATAGTAGTACTGTCTAGAACTAATATGTTTACTTTTGCTAATGCTAGCTAGCAGTAGTCTGGCTTGTTGTTTAGCATGCTGCTTACTTTGCCGGCTTGACGCAGTAAACCGAGCTGTTACTGTAGTAGTCTGGCTTGTAGTTCAGCAGGCCATTAAAAGACGGTTAAGTCCAGGATCCATTAGAGTATCTTGGAATAAACCCTCGAGATTATATTTCCCCACTCTGAAACCAACTGAAACTATTACTAATTCTTTAGTATATAATATCAGGACATAGTTAAGCCGGTGTGCGTTGTCTCATATTCCTATCACGGGCTGTCGTGTTCAATTCAAGAATTGTTTTCTGTCGACATAAATTTGCTGACGAGGCTCAAGAACAGACAGGCCTGATATTTATCTTGAACTTTTTTCTTCTCTCTCTTTAATTATGTGTTACTTGAAAAACATCAAACACATGCGTACGCCCACCGAAAGCGATTGTACTACTTGTACATGCCGACTGACTGTAGAAACACGAGATAAATTACGATTGTTCAAAATCTTGTACACTCCATGGAGTAGTAGTGAAGACTCTTCGAATGGAGTATCATATCAGTAAAGAAATCGTTTTGGCAAGGAAGATATTCCTGTCAAGAGATCCGTTGGGGAGTTAATAATGGCGCTCCGAGCAGTGGAGTGAAGTGAGAGAAGAGAGAGGCAGAGAGCAGTGAGGCAGGGACACCGTTGGAGGGCAGTATTAACTGCGTCTTTCCGAGAAGAGGTAGACGCACTGACATCGAGCGAACTGAATTGAAGGCGAGGTGAAATCATATCATTGACTGCGTCTGTCCCGGTGGCACTGGCAGCAGCCTGTCTCTGCTGGAGCCGGCGAGAATATACCCGGTTTTTCCCGTGAACGGAATGCGGACAGATACTGCGGCTCAGTCGCGCAGATTGTATGTACGAGTGCGAGATCATGGCTGGATCTCGTGAAATTTTAAACATTTACCCTTTTAGCTCAAAAATTTCACACTTTCCTCTCGCCATAGAGCCCGTCTATGAGGTGTTATGTTCTCTTACATAAGGGAAACGCTGATAAACGTCCGGGGGATGATCGTCCGGGTCGGGGATATCCACCCGATTGCTTTGGGCCCACCCACGTGCGCTGGTTGCCTTCCTTATCTCTTCCTCCTTTTTCTAGCGATGGTACACGATGTTACAGAGGCCACGAACCGCTCGAGGGGAAAAGTCCGCAGATGCGCCGGAGATTATGGCCGCGCCGCCGCGCCTCCCGGTGAGGCCGCGCCGCCGCGCCTCCCGGCGAGGCCGCGCCGCCGCTGCAAGCTCCCGACGACATCCGCCGCGGGGCGGGGAGGGATGGACGACGACCTCCGCTGCGGCGTGGAGGTCCGCCGCCGTCGCAGAGACCTCCGGTGAGTGAGGTTCCCCCCGCGGCGGAGAGGCCGGCGTGGAGGCGCGTCGCCGGTAGCAGCGCCGTCGCGCCCTGGGAGCACCTCGGTTCCACTCCGGCAGCAGCTTCGTCGTGCCATGGCAGCAGCTCTGCTCCGCTGGCAGCAGCCCTGTCGTGGCCCCCCGGAGCAGTTCAGCTCCACCCTGGTAGCAGCGCCGTCGCGCCCTGGGAGCACCTCGGCTCCACTTCGGCAGCAGCGCCATCGCCTCGGCTCCATCGTCGATAAGGTTGTTGTACGGTACGCTGGTGGAAGACGATGTGGGATGGGGGCAACGGAAGACGCCGGCGGATCGACAAAGAGGAGGAAGGATGGGCGGGAGGAGGAGAAGCGGCACATGGACGGGAGGAGGCAACATCGGAGACGCCGACGTGCGGTGGCTAGCAGGAGGTACACGAAGGATATGAGCTCAATGAGGAATTGTGTGTGTGGCCACGAGAGGCGCCCGTGTGCTCGGATGCATTTTATGTGTTTTTTGGATGCATTTTATGTTGTGCCAGAAACCGTGCTACAATAGTGTATTTTTTTGCCTTTTTTGTGTATTTTTTTTGCTACAAGAACTCCGATAATATCTCCGGCGAGGTCATTTGTTGCTACAATACCAAAAAAAATTGCTATAATAATTATAATTTTTTGCTATCTTAGCACGGATTTTTTGCTCAGCGCGCGAACTCGTTTCTTTTGCTTTTTTTTTGTCAATTTTTTTGCTACGAGAACTCCGGCGATGTCAATTTTTGCTATAATAGAGTAATTATTTTGCTACATTTATTCATTTTTTTTGCTATTTTAGTACAAATTTTTTGCACAAGGAGAGTTCTCCGGCGATCGCCGGTGAAAGTCCCGGCGATGTCTCTGACGAAATTAATTTTGCTACAGTAATTTTTTTTTTTGCTACAGTAACTCCGGCGAGGTCTCCGGCGAGGTCTGACGTTTTTCTTTTATTTTTGTGCACGAACCGTTTTTTGCTACATGGAGCAAAAGCGGGGGTGTTTTTTGCTACACAGAGCAAGTAGGTGATTTTGGGCAAAAACCTGCCACGTGTCAGGTGGGGGATGCGGGGGATGGAAATTTTCCATCCCCCGGGGGACGCCCAGCAGTGCCCCTTACATAACGCCTGGCCAGACACATTGTAGACCATGACCACTTAAGCGTGGCCATAGTCCACCTTCTCGACACCATAACATAGTCCACCTTCTCGACACCATAACACTCCGGACGGCGGCATTTTGTTGTGTTACCATAACGCCACCGTCGAAGACGTTATACTTGTAGACTTAACCCGCGCCCACGCCCCCTCCCGATTCCAAACATCCCACTTCTTTCCTCTCCCCTGTTCGTGAAGAATAGAGGGCGACCCTGCCGCCTCTCCCTCTTCTCTGTCAAATCCCCCCTATATTGGCCAGGTCGGAGGCCTATTGATCGGGCTTTGGTTCCCCTTCGAGGTATTCTCCTTCTTTTTAACCTTTTCTGCTGGTTTAGATTCTCACATTTGATTCTCTAGGTATTTCGAACGCTAGTTCATCTGTTTTCTTTGCTACATAGGTTGTTAGTATTAGGTATCTAGTAGTGGATTAGTATTTTCTTAGTTATCTTTGTTAGTTTTGTTAGATCAGAAGATCCAGTTTATTGCAAACCCTAGTTCATGTATGTGGATGTATATGGTTTATTTGTTATTTGTGGTAGTAGATTTGTAGGCTCAATTTTGCAAATAATAGTTCATCCTAAATTTATTATAATTTTTTAGATTGGTAATTATGTTGTTGTTTGTGTGTGTTGTGTAGTAGTAGATCGGTATTTCAACTATTTTAATTATGTCATAGGTTATCCTTAGTTATTCATTTTAATATTGTGATCATTTTTGGATTTTTTTATGGTTGTTATAATCGTCACTCATGTCTTTTTTTTTTTGCTTTTTTGTAGGATGACGTCTCTTCTCAACAATGTTTACGATGAGGACGACTGTGGCCGTTATAAGACGGTCGATGATGTTTTACCCACGTTGTACTTAAGATCCGCTAAGGTTGAAGGTCCGGAAGTAGACCATCCAGATCGCCCGTGGATGCATTATGATGAGATGTATACGCCGTATATCCGGAGGACCGGGCTACTCCCATTCATCAATATGGTATCTCGTGTGATGCCGAAGTTCAACCCGCTATCACAACACTCGTAGACCGTTGGCGTCCGGAGACACACACTTTTCACCTGCCTTGCGGAGAGATGACAGTGACTTTGCAGGATGTTTCAATGATCGCGACACTTCCCATCAAGGGGAAGCTATTCGTCGAAGCACTGCTACTGACGGATGACGTCCATCTATGGTCACATTTTTCGGGAGGGAGCCAACAATTCTGAAAAGGGTCGTTGGTGCCCCCTTTGGTTGGACTTGTGAACATTTGTGGTATGTAATGTGTCGTTCTATATTTCCATACAACGGTGGCTCGATGGACCCATTTATGTAGTTGGATGAGGCGTGTCGAAGGACTAAGAATGTGACTGAATGCAATATGGGTCGTTGCTTGTTGATACTGTCTGTATGGAGTTGGGAGTACACCATGAGTTCAACACTCTTACCCCTGAAATGGCAAGTTCTCTAAGATTTCGACAATACGTGTTCCGAAATTTGTATGCTTACACATCTCCAACATCGTGGTTACGAAAGGAATATTATGTTGGATCACCCTCGGCCTATTCAACCTGAACGTCGGCATGGCACTCGGGCTCATATCCCTCGGCGTAACTGTCATCGGAGTAATCACGATCATATTGGTTATTGAAAAATGGGCTCAAGAGTTGTGTCAAAAGAGGTTGGCCCAAAAATATGTCATACACTTCGGGCTCCGGGTCAACACGTGGCTCATCACGTTGAAATGGTCTACTCTCTTCACGTGTACGTGTTTCAAGGTTCAAATCAATGTGCACTCGATCACCAACTTTGTTTGTGGCAAACAATTCAAATGATTTGTTTTGTGAGGCCAAGACAACCGTCTTGTAAGCTTCCCAACGATTTTCCGAGTCAACGGGCATTATCTTCCACCGAATGTAATAACCGTGCGAAACATTGTAGCTTCCTTGCAATTCAACTACACCATTTTTGTCCGTTCAATTCAACCCACTTCGGATATTTTCCACCACATCACCAAAGGTTGGCCTAGTGTCGAACACCATTACTATCTTGTCCGGGTCTCGATAATCAATGTCTACTTTGAAAAAACCTGCAAAGTCTAAATGATGAAAATTCACGATTCTCGACAACATCTAGAAACCAAAATTACAAAAACGATTATATTGTCGTAATAGCTAACAAATATGCTCTAACATAACAATTCCTAGGGTTAGACCCTACCAAATTCCTAGGGTTTGGCAAAAAATTGGTAGCTCTAAATCATCATAGCAGACATGCATGATCCATACATCAACATGAAACTAACAATTTTTAGGGTTGCAAAGACCTATTTCTAGGGTTTACAAAATAGAAGAGCAAATTATCAGAATGCAATGATTTTTGTTGGACAAAACTAAGGAAAAATGAGGAGATTACCGCCAAGACTCGAGAGGAAACGAATTCCACGGAGAAAACTCAAACATTTGGAGGGATTGAAAGTGGAGTGAGAGAGGGGGCACATACTTTGAGGTAGAGTGAAGTGAGGGCTTGCCTGTGTGTTACCTCTTCGCGGTATAACGTCCCCGTTCAGAACGTTATATGCGGCCAAGGTATAGGTGGCCCCCACGCTGACGTGGGCAGTGTTATATACTCCCTCCGTCCACTTTTATAAGGCTCACTTCTTACTATTGAATGCTAAGAAGTGAGCCCTATAAAAGTGGACGGAGGGAGTAACACATTTGACCCGATGTTATCCGTGAGTGCATATCGTCTCATAGGTGGGCGTTATGGCGAGAGGTCATTTTGTGAACTTTTTGAATCAGAGTGAAAGTGTAATTTTTTGTCCTATAAGGTTATAAGTGTAAAATTTTACCCGGATCTCGCCCAAATGGCACAATCGATTGTCGGTCGACGTCTGTGCAACACATGGCTTCTAAACACACAGAGAGTTTTATGTTCGGCGAGCGAATAAAACATAATTACTGTGGTAGTGTGAAACGTCTCGCTTGCCGAAAGCGTGCGGCAAGCGGGCACAGTGATGTTAGCGTGCACTTGGGAGCATGCACTGCTTTTTCTTGCCTTGATAAAAACGGAAGCAAAGTGGGAACAAAATATAAGCCGAATTGGAACAGGTGCATGCAGATGTGTATATTGCGAGAGTTGCTCGTTTTCCTTTTTCTCTTTCAATTAGAGAAAATTCAGTGGAAGGCCACCAATTTCCTCGCGGACACGTACGTACGGCATCTTTCCTCTCCTCTCTCTCTCTCTCGCAGCATATGCAAGCCGCCCGTCCATTTTCGTGTGTCTTCACGCTACGACGACGCTTGTTTAGTGCGGCCGAGCTTATCCTCGAGAGAGAAAGAAACACTAAACTTTACGAAAGCAATTTTCATTTCCTTTCTCGATGCAAGCGTGAGACAGAGATAAGAACAGCAACAAAGCCACGGTTTCCCATGAGAAATATCTTCTTTAATTAGCGGATGGAATCTCTTCCTGTTATTTTAACAGCCGGGGTGAGTGAGAGACGACAGTGAAACAGATGGGCGGGGTGGTGGTCTTTGTGGCCACAATTCCTCCACTGCACTGTACCGGTATTCAAACCAATTATTGGTGGGGGGAGAACGGAAGAAAGGTGAAGAAAAAATGGACCCATTTATATTGACTATTTCTCATTGTTTTCAGTATTTTTATCAGGAAAAAGAAAAAGGAGCGTCTAGGGGGTATGCACATCATGCCAATTAGGTAGTAGACCATTTTCTCCAGTTAGGCACAACTTTATTGGAAAACTCTATGCTTGTTGACGAAAAAATGGCAAATAGTACTACCAGTGCTGCAGTGGTATTACTTGACTCGGACACTCGAGAGATTGGTCCTGCTGGGTAGGAAAAGAAGTGTTATATTCAATTCAAGTGGGACGAAATCATTGTTTGTATTCATCACAATAATGATGTAGGGACTTCCGGTGGGGCCAAGCGGCACACGTCAATTTCATCATCGGAGATAAAACCAAAATGTTAGGAAAAAAGTCTCAGCTGATCGACTATTTAAAACAAATGCAGCACAAGAATATCAGCACCCCTTTGTTGAAAAGAAAACCAGCACCCTTTAGATTAATTATATAGGGGCATAGTGTCAAATCACAGGATGAATAAAAACAACAGCATGATGACCACCGGAAAAGAAAAGAAAAGGAAAGGTAAGAAAAAAGAGGGGAAGAGCTCCCCACCCCATGTGACCTCCCCCTAAAATGAAACACCATTCATCTTTCTCAACAGTCGGTCATCATAGCTTTTGGAGCCTTGTAAAGGTATAGCCTAACAATTCATTCCTCTTCGACCACATAGTCACTAACCAGCTCCACTGCGGTTTCCCCGAAATGTCCGACCACAGCTCATTTGATTTATGTGACAAGTGGAGGAGAAATACAAGAGTATAGAGATAGTATTTGTTGCGCTGCAATAATCTATTTTGGGTTTCTTTGGTTTGAGATTTTTATAGGATTATATAGTTTATAGAATTTTTCTATCGACACCCTTGGTTCAAAGGATTGAAACTCCCATTTCATATTGTTTATTTTAGGACAGTACATTTTAATCGGATTCTTAGCAAGAGGCTAAATCTCCTGGGAAAGAAACATTCTGTCTACTATGTCAATTATGCACACTCATCTCAGAATGAAATTATTGTTTTTATTTACTTCCACTACCAATCTTGTTTATTCAATAGTTGTACAATTCTACATGTCATGACATCATATTCCTATATTTTCTCCAAAAACTCTCCTATATTTTATAAAATCATGCAACTCTATCCCCTCCAAATTTTGGTTGGATTTAGAGTTCTTGCATTTTGTTTATCATTCTCTTTACACATGCATGGCTAAGAGCATCTCCACCGGCGCTCCCAATAGGGCTATTGGGAGAGCCGACATGAAATGCCCCTCACTGGGCCTGCCAATAACGACGAAGTTGCTAAACATGCTCATTCTAGAGTCCGGCAACCCCGCTGCGGCCCCGTTTGTAGGGACACCGCCAGGAGTATCGATAACCGTGAAAACTCACGCCACGTCGGATCCTGACGGACGGGTCCGACATGTAGACGGTCAACGAGATTTATTACAGGCGACGAAGGGCCAGTCTGCGCGTTTTAATGGTGGAGCGGTTCCCCTGGTAGGCGTAGAGAGAAGCGACGTGTTTTCGACGTTAACAGATGGCAGGGGAACCGATATTCGGCGTTAATGGCAGCCACTCAACCCCGTTTTGGCTAAAAAAACGGCGCACACTCTTGTCTCCCTCTCCACAAAAAGACCGCTGACACACTCGTCCTCCCTCTCTGACAGCACTCCGAAGTCACGACGACGTGATGGAAGAGGAACTCTGCCGCCATGCTCAGGCTACCAAAGACTGCGACACACTGCACGAGAGGCAAGACCAACATTTGTTGCTGCGCCAAGAGGCGGAGGTCGAGGAGGCGAGCGTGAGGATGCGGCTGCGGCGTGTGGAAGCAGATGCTAGCGAGCTGCTGCGCCAGGAGATGCACATCAGCGAGCGACGCATGCAGGATAGGGAAGCTCGGCAGCGGCTCCGCAATGACAAGGATGCGTGCGAGCACGCCTAGCAATGACGCGAGATCGATCTTCGCAAAGCTGGTCTCTTGATTCGCCGCCCTGTGGCACATGCGAGATCGTCTCGTGTGCAATCTTCCGTTATAGCAGCTCGCGACGGAAGCCACGGCTTGTCGGAGGAGTTCATGCGCCGCTGCATAGTGCAGAAGATACCGGTGTTCGGCGCCAATGGCCGCCTACCGGACGGTGGGCCACCGACTTCGCCAACAGTCAGGTCGCGCCGCCACTGAATGGTAAGGTGTGGCTGGACTTCATCAAATTTCAAAAACCAAATTTATACAAGTTGCTAGAGATGTTTAAAATACATCCGTAATTTTGTGTGTTTGCATCTGCACGTTCACGAGTCGTGGGAGCCAAATAGGTCCTCGTCAGCGTACACGTTGTAATTTCTGCTGTTTTACGGCCAGGCGCTGGCTGCGTGTCTTCCTTTCTTCTGCCTTCTGCGTCCATGTTCACCTGGGCACCTTTTCGTCCTGTACTTTACGCTCGATCGTCAGCTGCGAGCAATACGCCTGTGACCGTGAGTAAATCCCCCAGAAGCGGGCAGGCACGTACTACCGGCGATAGTCTGGTCCGGACAGTACTCCACTGCGCGCCGTCCGCCCTGCCTGCGTAGGACCCTTCCCAATGAATGCGCGCAGAGCAATGAGAGTACTCTCCATTATTACTCGGTGCTGCACAAGTCATCGCCTTTCTGTCATGCGTATAACTGTTTCTTTGTTTGTTCAGCTCCGGAGGAAAAGAGAAAGAAAAGAAAGACAAAGCGAGCCGAGCCACAGGATTTCCGATCGGAGGCATGTGCTGGCTGGCTATTTGTCTGAAAGCGCTTGTGGTATATTCGTGTGTCGTAGGAGAATCTCGGCGGATCGCGCCGTTCAGCTGCTGTGAGGCAGGGGACACATATGCTTTGGATGGATGACAGTTGGAGGAGGAGCTGGTTTGGACGTGTCTCTTGGTCACCTTTTCTCTCCTTGCACGCTTTATTTTCCGAGCCGTTTGGACAGCCATGCATAACAGCGCTCACGGCTCGCGCTTGTTCAGTTCTTCTGTTGGTCTCGCGGCCGGACTCCGTTCGCTCGTTCACGCCGTTGTGCCTCGAGTTCTTGCTCCGGCGGCAGGATAATAGCGAGCCGACGCAGAGACTCGTCTCGACGGAAGATTTCGAGGCCGAAATATGTCGGCGGCCCGCTCTCCCCGACTACTCCCCAGGCCAGGGCCGGCCAGGCGTCGAACAAGCCCGCAGGCACAAGCGACAAATACAGCCCAGCATAGACACAGACAACAAAGGCCTCAATCATTTGATACAAATAACCGGGCCTCCAAAAATCTGTAAATATATGCAGTATACAATGGAGAGTGGATAGATGAACCGACGGGCATATGCTCCTGGTTAATTTTTTTTGCAAATCTTTATTTGCACCACTTTTTAAAAGTCAAAAAAATCTGAAAAAAAAAACAGATGCATAGGGAATGCAAACCATGTGCAAAACACATGAGTTTCTTATCGAATTTGTATTTACTTTCGCTCCAAAAAAAAGGTGCTATATAACAGTATATATGTGACATATTTTTGTCTTTTTTACGCAGGCCAAATGAAAAGTCACTTTTCCACGAAACTTTGTACTATCACATATTATATGTATATGTGTCCTTCCAATTTTTTTACGGAATTTTTGAATGTTTGGAAGATGGGTTTTTATAGAAGGAGCATATGTAGTCAGGTTCATTTGAGCATTTTCCATATATAATGGGGTTAATCTCAAACAAAAGAAGGGTATGACTAGCAAGAGGTTTCCCACCAGCGAATAGGGCTGCAAACGAGTCGAGTACGAGCGCGTTATACTCAGCTTAGCTCAGCTCATTCTAAAATACGAGCGAGCTTAGACTGAGTCGAGTTAATGGTCGAGCTGTAATATTGGCTTATGCTCGGCTTGTAACGGTCTCGAGTCGATCTTGAGCGAGTTTCGAACTTAGCAAGACAATGAAATTTTCTACATTTCAAAGCAAATAGTTTATATAATTAAACCGCAACGACATTATAACAAAAATATTGTTTTAATAACAACCGTGGCAGCATAAATTTCTTCACACTCAAACGACAAGTACTTATTGTAACATAACACAAAGACTCACAACATATATCTAGTTGGATATCCAGATTGGTTGTGCTATGAAGGAAAGAGCAATTCTGTTCACAACATATATGAACATATAAGGTAGCAAATTATCCTATTTTATTTTAATATATTTCAGAATAGTTACAAATAATTATATTATTTCGACCTATTGAGCTAAAATCGAGCGACCTAGCGGTCGCTTAAGATTAGCTCGTTTTCCTCTCGAGCTATAGAATAGGCTCATACTCAGCTCATTTCTTTTCGATTCGTTCTTGAGTCGAGCTAAAAAGCGTTTCGATCTCAATCCGCTTATGAATCTCGAGTTTTTCTCGCAGCATTATCAGGAACCTAGCGAAGGACTAATCCGGAATGTGACGCATGGCATACGTGCGGAGCCAGCGAGCAAGGAACCAAGTAATTAGCTCACGTACGCCTCCTAGGCATGCACATAAAGGACCGTCTTTTTCTGTGTGTACATGCTGCCAGCACTTTTCTTTTCTTCTCACATACGGAGCAACGAAGACAATACGAAGTACAAACAAAATCAAAACGTACAGAGAAACACGATTTATAAAAATCTGAAACCGGAAGTATGGGAAGTACGTGACGTACAAAATACTACGCTTGGCTTCGTCTAAATATTTTTTACGGCTTGACTTCGTCTCGATAACCATTTATAATTTTTTGGAAGGGGTACATAGGTCGGTGTATGCATTGGTCGTAGTGCGTGCTACGGGTCGGCATTGCCTCATGCTATCACTCGGCTTCGCCTCGAACAAACCGCTTATGGCGCTTCACCTAGAAAGTACATGTTAAGTATACAAAAATTGATGCTGAAAGTATACACACGATGTACCACTCGGCTCGGCGTTGCCTCGGGCTACCGCTCGGCTTCGCATCGAGCAAAGCGCCTAAGGCACTTCACCTAAAAACTACACACATGCTGTATCTGAAAGTATACGAAAGTTGATGCTGAAAGTATACATCCACGTTGTTACTGAAAGTACACGCACTGGATGTACACATGCCCTAGTACTGTATGTACACTCACGCGCTGCTTCTAGTGTACACCCACGTTGCTACTGAAAGAACACGGTGTACAAACACGCTGCTACAGGATGTACACGGTGTAAATAATATACACCCACGCGCCTGCTACTGGATGTACACCCACGTTGCTACTGAAAGTATAAAGTATATAGAACAGGGAGCACAAAGCCCGAAAAAAAAAGTTTTCGAAACCTATCAACATAGGATCTAGTTTCGAATATCTGGACGCGAGAATCTCAAATATATAAACGGTTCGTAATTCCGAAAAACGGTTCTTCAGATATTTTTATTTTAAAAAACGAATCTCAAAATAAATGAGCTCACACCCCAAAAAAACCCACAAAATTCTCTCGTGCTGACACTTGTCACGCATGCAAGCACCTGTGGGGGCCGCGAGGAAGGAGAAGACGACACTTTTCGCGAGGGGGGTGCACGATAAGGGAAAAAACGACAAGTGTTGTGACGACAATGCACGGAGGTGACCTTCCGAAAGGGTTCCCTTTTTCTATTGTTTTTGACAAAAGAAGCAATAAAGCAGAAGTTCAGCTAGGTCGGATGTCAGATATATGCCAAATGAGGGTATATCCGGCATCGGCCAAAAGCCGGATTACAAGGGTGGCCCACAGGTAATGGAACAAAGTCCATTGGGCAGCCCAGTAAGCTGACGCATAGGAAGCCGGACTCTAGAAGAACCCGGATCACGACCCAATACGTGGTCCGGCTTGGAGAAGAAGCCGGATGCCTTAGTTTCCAAGAATAGGAATACTTTCCATAGTATTCTAGGTTTCCTTCCTCTAAGATCTTGTTCGGCTATCTATATAAAGCCGAACAAGAGTTGTCGAAAGACAGAAGCTAGACAAGATCGAATAGCTAGAAGCTAATTCGCCGGGAAGTTCATCCTCGCCGAGTTAGCGAAACCCTACTCACATTGTACTTTGTGTACTTCAGGCTTCATCCCTGATTTAGTGGAATTGCAGGAGTATGAACGCCGCCTTAGTTGCGACGTACCGAACCTAGGTAAATTGTGTCCTTGTTTCCACTCTTTGACGTTTCCACCCATTGCTCTATCAGCAGGCTTTATGGCACCCCTTTCCATGAACCCAACTAAGAACACTCGATTGTTGGTGCCCACTGTGGGGCCAGTGATATCGGGAGTCACGTTTCGGGCGCGAATACTCGGCGGAATCTGCAGTACGATTACTGTCAGAAGCCTGGAATTCGACGGAAACATCGGACGCTTCATCGACAACAGATCCTATGTGATGGCACGGAATAATCTGGTAAGTGCTTGCGTCCTTCCTATCAGATCTGCTAACGTTTTCATAGGTTTAACGGTGGAAGCAATGGGTTTCCGTGGTGGAAGCAAATTTATCCCACCCTCCCTATGCCCAGTTGAAGACGGCTTTAACGCCGGATTAGTCTCGGATCTGCCTTACTCATACATTGGGGCAGACCAAGATTCATTAACTGCATATCGCCAAAGCATGACTGGATTTGCTGCCTCTTAGGAGATGCCTGCACCTAGATCACACTTTGTTGGATTGGTGCAAACAGAGATCATGGAAAACACGAACGGCGGAAATCCCGTGGAAAAGGTAGAAAATATGGATCCCACTAAAAAGGTGGATGGCCCGGAACCCACCAATCAGGCGACAAGCTCGGAAGCCGAATCTATTCTAGCAGCTCTTAAAGCAAAACTAGATTCAGAAACCGGATCTGCAGGTTATAACTCAGATTCCGATGATGATGAAGATGCTTTCGAAAGAAAGATCAAATCCATGCAGGAAATCTTTCATGAAGTACTCATGGCTAAACCGACGACAAAGTCGGATGCCGAGGAAGAAGATCCCAAAACACCTCCGCCAGCTAATGAGGAGGACGGAGAAGAAGAATACGACGAGGAGATCCCATCTTATCCTGATGTTAAGGAATTGAAAGAAGATGAACCTCAAAAAAATCCTACATCCTCCAATAAGAAGAAAAAATCCGCCAAAAAGTTGTTCACCAAGGCCCAGAAGAAAAAGACGGACAAATTGGCCGAGATAGCCAACCAAAACATGGAAGTCGGAGGAGACAGAGGCGTAAAGATGACAAAGAAGAAAAAGAAAAAAAATCGGAGTAGTGCCCGTTCCCGAAATGTCGGAACCGGACGAAATCAATCTAATTCAAACCCCGGTTGCAAGAGACAAACCACCGGAAGTGCTGGAAGCCAGGAGATAAACCATACTGCGGCAACAACAACATCTTTTCCAGAATCGGGAAAACCTCCTTAAAACCCAGGCTGCCGTCAAACTGCAGCATGAAGAAATCGAGGAATGAGCGCTAGAACAGATCGGGAATTAAATCCACGAGATTACCCAGAATTTCAACACCGGAAGAACTGCCAGCTAAACAACGGTTTGAAAACCTGTGTGGGCAAAGGCCCGTTAACAGCACAAACGCTAAGGACAAAGGCATCTATAAGACTGCAGTTCAGAATTCATAAGCCGCGTTCGCCATCCTCAATGACGACCTCTACTCCAATGATGAAAAGCTTCAAGGAGTGCATGCTTTACTAGGAAAAGCATTACAACAGCAGCAACGAGTCCAAGCACGTTCGAGTAATGTAAGGTCCCCCAGAACCATTGTTAAAGGACACCTCCGATATGCATACATTCACGATCCCAAATCACACCAGTCGTGAACAACATATCAATTTGGTACACAGATACAATATCCATTACACGATTACACAAAACACTTACAAAAGAGACATGGTCGCATGACCAAGTCCACACAACTGCCACGCAGGGCAACACACAACACACACAGCGGAAGACTAAAACACACAAACGTAGTAGATCCCAAGTCATGCCTTAACCTACAGGCTGCTGACCGGGAGACGATCCTAGTTCGCAAAGCCATCATCTCTGTACTACTCTTCGTAACTCTCCTCCGGAGATTCCTTCTCGATGTCTGGGAAGTAAATACCAGGGACGAAACCAATATGAGTACATTTGAATGTACTCAACAAGACACCCATCATGTAGCTTACGAAAATGCAAGTATGCTTATATAGTGGAGTAGGTAGGCTATACATATGGTTCACTATCAATGATATATGTAAGACATATCATAGTTGATTTTTGAAAAAACTCTGTATCTTTGTTGAAGAAGATACTTCAAAAGAAAATAATATAGTTTCCTTTCTCTTGTAGATATCACATGTACAAGAGGTTTGGTAAAACTTTGTTAAAAGAATTTTTTCTCTTTGCAAAACTTCTTGGAATCAACTTCCAGTTTTTGTTTTGAAAAGAAAGATTTTCTTTGCAAAACTCCTTGTAAAACAACTTCTGGCTTTTCATCAATGGTACCTCCACGGTACAAGATTTCCTCCTTTCAGTACTTCATAAGCCCAACACCTTTTTGAAAACTCCTTTTTGAAAACATTGACACAATGCTAACTACATGGCCATTCAACTGTCCATATCCGAGGACGCGGCTATTCCGAATAGTTCTACTCTGCAGAGGTGTACACATCCACCAGATTCAGTACATCCGCCGTGAAAAACCATGGACTGTAACAACAGTATGTAAACATCAGATAACTTATCCTAACCATCCACTATGCTCAAGCTAGTATATGACTATCTCTTCAATTGGGTTTGTTCTCCCCGGTACCATGTCACACATCGCCACGGCAGGAGACCCAACTGTCACACCCGGAGGAGAACTTAATGCCTCACTGTGTATGCCTAATTGAATTCATGACTGGCGGCATTTTGGTTCGAGGGAAGTCACGCCCTTATAGCAAATTGAGATAGAACACACACTAACAAGAACAAACTTCAAGTTAAGCCCGTGCCCATGTTGAGGTAGGGTGGCAGTACGGTAAAGGTTATTCGGCGAAGACTAGGTTATGTGTCATTTTTGTGAAAACACCATTTCCCAAAAAATGACCACTTCAACAATCCTCCGGTAGATAAGGCTTCACCTTTCCACCGGGTTTTCCATAAAGCCTTTGTTTTGCATAAACATATTTTACGGTGTCCACTTAGGTACTTATACTTTTGATGGTAATAAATACCATATGGTGGCTAGGGGCTTGGTAACACCAAGTATCAACTACTCGCATAGTAATATATAATAGTAGTAGTAGTCACTCAAAAATAGATTTTTGGTAATCAAAGTTTTTGTAAAACTTTTAGAAGTAAAACATGCACGATAGATAATGATTAGTGTAGTAACAACAAGCATCAGGATGGTTTGCCTTAAAACTCTTAGTGTCCCTGGCCTTGAAGTAGCTTGAACTTGACGCACAGCTCCACAACTGCTTCTTCTACTCCTTCGTTTTCTAACGTCGTAAAAGAATAAAAGACACACACTCAGAACTAAAGGCCAAAAAACTAATCAAAACAACACATACAACAAGCAAACTTGTACTAGCGCAATCACTCGAACATTATCGAGAAAACTATCTCCCAAAACTCTCAGGGTACAAAACTGTCGCCAGACAAACATATGGTTAAGAAACCATATCCCACATCTTACATACCATATATGGAGTGGGTGTACCACTCTCATAATAATATATTCAAGAAGCTAAAAATATAGCTTGTGGGCACAAAAGGTGAGGCTACTAAAATAATAACAATCAATCAAAGCAATACCCATGGTAGTGGGTATTAACAACACATAAGCAATCATCACCAAACAAGTTCATGACTAAACTGATGCATAGATCACAAGATACTAATAAACACAACAACAACACTAGCACAAAAATAACATAAGTATAATACTCATGCTAAGGTAATTACTTAGAAAATTTCCAAACAGCAAGTAAACACACCAAAGATGAATGAGCCAGGTACAGACTATGCTAATGTCTACTCAGAGTTATGGAATCCATCAATCATGAAAATAACCAAACATAACAGTAGGTCAACCAATGGTAACAAGTCATAGAATACACTTTAAAACACAATCATCACAAGGGATAATACTCCTATCAAAATAACATAAAAACAAGAGTGCACTAATTGCATTTTAGTATGAGAATTCTACACAAGCATGCTATAAGAAAATAATTGTACTCTAAAACTAATAGAAACAAGAAACTCCACAAGTAATGGAATAATAGCAGAAGTAATAACATCCTAAACATGCTAGAATAATCACACACTCATAAAATATAAGACAACAATACAAGAGCAACTCAGACAATCTAGTGGTGTCACTAGTTCATCACTAGAGAAGCAAACATCGTTACAAGGATGCATTTCCTAATCAAGCAATACATGGATATAAATACACCTAGTAACAGCACACAACAGCTTACCCATGCTAGTAAGCAAATACACTAAAATAATTCCATGAAAACAACTACTAAGCAAGAATCACTCAATTCTAATAACTCATGCTTTTCTAACAATCAATCAACAAGCAACCAAGGTACATGCTATACAACCAGTAGCTATGCACTCAATACAAGATCCACTAAACAATTTCAAAAATCCAAACACACAAGGAAAATCATTCACAAATAACTTATCAATCACTAGGAAACATTCTATTTGCAAACAATATTCTATTTAAACACAACAATAGTGAAACATTCCTTAACAAGATAATCCTAAGGAATATTATGCTAACAAATGAATCACAGCCAAACATACTAGGATTCACAAAGAAATACTAAACTACCCACTTATATAAGTGGAACAAACAACCAGTTTCCTTGGTGGAAAATACTAGACAAACATATAGTAATGCATGCTATTTTCACACAAGTGTATGGTAGGGGATTTTTGCATCCCTAAAAAAATTGCAATGGGACCGGTGGGTTATGGGCCAACTAATACCAAGGGAAAAGAGGTAACAAGTTCTCTGTTCACACATGAAAAAATCAATATAGCAAAGCAATCAACCCATGGCTAGACATACTAGTGAAAATAAATAACAAAAGTTGCACATGCTTTCCTATAAAATAAGGTGCAAGCTAACAGGAATGATAACATAAAAATAACAGTACCAAAATGGTACTGGACCTATCATATCCATAAAAAAATCTAGGTAGAACAATCTACAAAGGTTGGTTCACACAATACATCAAATAAAAAAACTAGGAAAATAACAATTGCTACTTCTATTTCTATTTGACTTTCCAAACATGCACACACTTTCTAAGGTAGACGTACTGCAAGAAAACAACCTAATAACAAGTGGTAACACGTCTATACATGCTAGGAACAAATATTCAAATAATCACACACTTGTTTACAAACAAACACACAAGTAATAATGAAAACATAAAAGGTGTGGTTTCAAGTTTTGCTCACCAAAAATAATCTAGGGCTCCCAAAATTATTACAAGCTAGGGTAAGATAGATCTAGTCATAAGAAAACTCATCCAATTGGATTCACCTCAAAAATCATTTTTAAACTCATTCTAAAAATCCTAGAAAAGCCTACTGGCCTTTTACCAAATGGATGGCATTTCCATTTGGTAACTCACCCTTATGTGAGTCCAAGTCCTATAGATAGATCTACTCATAGGCTACTCAAAACAATTTTATTTGGCAAAAATGGAAACAGATTCCAAAAGTTATGCCCAAAACATTTTCACAGACACTCTGTGGCAAAACATATATTGTGAAAAAAATATAAGTCAAAACTTAGATCTACCAATTTTAAATGGTTAACAAAACATATATTTAGTTCCAAGAATTTGGGTTGATTTTATTTTGCAATTTAAGTAATTTTCACAGAGCCAAAGCAAACCAGTACAATCTGCAACAGATTAAAAGAAAAAGAAAAATAGAAGGGCAGGCTGGCTTTCTGTGGGTGCGGCCCAGCTAAGCGGCCGACGCGGCCCAGCGCGGCTGGTGCGCGCGTGCGATGCGTGGGAAAACCGCCATTTAATGTCGCCCGTTGATCCGCAGATCAACGACGCACGTCCATCGTCCACCTCTCCTCTCTTCTCTCTCCCGCTCGATGCGGCCGGCACCGGGATTGCATGGTGGCTCACCGTGGGGGGCTCAGGGACGGTGGCGCGGGCTCGATGAGGTGTAGGGGGCGCAGGGGAGTCGAGGGGAATGGTGTACGGGTGCGGGCGTGGCTCCAGGCGGCGGTGCTCGACAGGCGCCCGCGGCGGCGACCGTGGACGGCGGCGGCGTCCATGCGGCAAACCAAGCAAGGGGAGGGGTCAGCGAGCATCACGGGGTTGTGGGGAGTCCAAAGGAAACGAGGACGGGGCGTGGGAGAGCGTGGATGCGAACATCCACCTCGGGCTAGGGCTCGGTGGTCGGCGGCCGTCTCGAGCTCGGGCGAGCTCACCGCAGCCAGGGAGCTGCCACCAAGGCTTGGGGGAGTGTGTGGGGGGTCTAAGGGAATTCAGTGGCGAGAGGGACTCGGGGGATATGGCTTGTAGCCACGGGCGAGGGAAAAAGGCAAGGTGGGGGGCTTGGGTTCATACCATGGGATGGCATTGGAGTGTTCTAGGGGCTTTTGGTCATTGCACAAGCAAGGAAAAGTGGCCAAGGGGCAAGACCACCAAGGGGCAAGTCAAACACTGGCCTTTGGAGTGAGGAAAGATCAATGGCTTGGTGTTTAAAGGTCAAAGCATGGTGACCCATACCATGCCACATCACCATGTCTCCACTCCCTTCCCTCACATGTTTTCTCCCCACACAAGACTTCTAGAAGATAAGAAAGGCATCCAAGATGGAGTACAAACAGCAAGGATTCGAAATGGCAAAGTGGTGTTTCCAAATTGCACAAAAACTCAAAGAAAAAATCTGAACAAAATTGTATCTAGCACTGTTCAAAAATTCAGTTAACACTTAGGAATTTTTCTAAGTGTTGGAAACAGTGAAAAAGCAAAACGTTTGGATTGTTTTCAGAGACCAAATGGATTCCAAAATTTGTTTTCCAAGTTGGAGTTTGTTAAAAATGTTATAAACTTTCAGAAACATCTTTTGAAAACAAATTTGAAATGGTTTAAGGCTATGAAAACAATGTGGGAAAATGTGTACTTTCTGTTTTTCTCTGTTTTTCCAAAAATGCCTTTTTCTGCCTTATTATTATTCCACAAAGACAACAAGAAAAAGATCATTTTTATTAATCCAAAAATAAAACCAAGCTTATGGATTTTTAGTATTTGTATCAAGGAACCAATAAAAGTCAAGAAAACATAAAATAACATTTTATAGCCTAGTGAAAACAAAGGTAGAAAACGGGTACTTGGCTATATTTTCAGGGAATAGTTTATATAGAAAACTTAGAAGAAAACTTCCATAAATCATTTTGAAATTTTGTTTTCTTGGATCCAAAAAAGTTAAAAATTTATTTTAAGATTCAAACAAGAATGATCCAAGTCTTGGAATAAAATTCACTCAAGTAATCAACAGAGAAAACAACATGGTAAATATTATAAAAGTGTTTTCAGAAAAAAATGATATTTGTTTTTTCAAGAAAAAAACTTGCATTGCAATTATGGTTAAGATCATAAACACATGTTGATTCAAACAATAAAGTTGTTGTTAAATTTTTTTGTTGGCCCATATTTTTGTCTCCTTGAACTACAATACAAGGTTCCAAAAACTAGGGTGTGACAGACCTTCCCCCCTTAAAAGAATCTCGTCCCGAGATTCGCAGGCAAGCGAAAAAAGGGTGTGGTCAAAACAACAATGTTAGATCATTTGTTTACAAAAACAAGTGCTGGTGGTTGGTAACATTAAGCACATGTGCTTCCCCCCTTTGATTAATCTTACCAAAATCCACCGGCAGGTTAGTTTTTCCAAAGGTCTGGGTGCCATGTTCTAAACCTCGAACTTATTGTTCCCCAAAGCCATGATATCAATCCAGGTTTTATCCTTCAGACAAAGATCTACTTGTTTCCATTCTAATAATATAATCATACCACTATTTCTCCTTTGGGGCATAAACTCTCTCATCACTATATAGATCAATCAATCGGATATCCACCAATCTTTATTAAGCATGAGTTTTCCATTGCTCATCTCCTAAAATCCAGGAAATCCACTATCTTCCCCTTAATCTAATATACTCCTAGAAATCAAGTCTCAAATCATTTGCCTCCCTCAAAAGTTTATTTTCTCCACGATCATATTGCTAAAGCTAAACCATCAAATATCAACAAGCATATCCAAATCTGCACTACTTCTATAAATCTTTTCAAACTCTTATCTCATGATCAAAGCCAAATCATTTTCCTCAAACAATCTCAATAGAGCGTGACAAGCTCCGAGAATATATCATCAAGAATAATCATCCACTAAATCCAAGTCATATTGATTTTTCCTAAAATCCAAAAATCATCTTTTTATATCCACCAATTTCTCCCTATATCAAATAAAATATTCCTCCGATCCATCTTTAATCCAAAATCGAATATCTATCCCAATCCAACATTATCTTTTTACTATAATCAACATTTCCACTAAATCCAGGATAAGAATCACCAAAGCAAACCATTATCATCGTCTTTTCAATATCACAAATTATTCTCAACATACTACTTCTAGTCAATCCAATCTCCTTACCAATCAAGTGCTTCCTAAAATCCAATAATTTCCACCAATCTTTCTAAACCTCAAATCATTTCTTCAAGCTACAACTCTTAGTTACCGATAGCTTCCAAAATTTTGGGGTCCACAACTGGTTAGCTCCGGATAATATATACCATAATTCAACTCAACTAATTATCATGTGATCCTCAATCTTTCACTCCTAAGCTAAACCTCAAATGAGTCTCCACAGACCTCATATTCTGAAATCTGCTTCCTCCAGATTATATACGAGAGATCTTATTTCCTAGCAACAATCATAGCTCACCAATCCAATATTTTTTTCCAACCTTTCGTCTTTTTTTCAAACAACTATTGAACATCCTAAGGCACCTTTCTCTTTTTTTTTTTTTGGAAAAGTTGGTTAGAAATTTTTAAAACTGGTGTTAGGTGTTAAGCTAAAGTTAGATGCAGTTATGTTAATATTGTTAATTTTAAAGGTATTTTTTCTAGTCCGACGTGACACTACTAGTGTTCCATTTACGTCGGATTTCTCAGGGTACGAAGTCAAACACAACTATGGGGGTCACAGGTTTGGTTCGAGAACATACCATTAACTAAGGCATGAGTCGCAGGGGCTCCTGCAACATCATCTGGGTCTCGAGGTCCACTCATCAGAATCTTGCGCTTCTTCGGGGATGGACCCTGGGTTTCTTGGGTTTCATAAAGATGAACTAGATCACGGTTTTTCTGGGGACACTCGCGAGCAAAATGTCCTTCCCTTCCGGAGGTAAAGCAACATGTGGTCTTAGGCTTGACATTCACACGCTTCCTTGAAGATTGTGGCATCGCAGGTAAGGCACTGCGAGTCACACATGATCTGGTTCTCCTGGCGTCACTACCTTCCTTTTGTGACTCTCTTCAGCAAGCTGACGCTGCAGCTCCCTCAGAAGGTCAGCATTGTTTGTAGCATTTCAATGCCCAACTGAGTCAGGTTATCAAGGACAACACGGTTGGCTTCGCGTTCTACACGAGCGGCTTCACTGTCACATCCCAATTTTGGAATACCTGATAACACTATTGTTTTGCTAATGGCTTGACAATTAAACTTTGATTGTGACAATTAAACTTTGATTGTATTTGTTTGAGTGCAACTAAACAAACTAATTATATAAACTTACATGGCTAAGAAATTGAAAACAAAATATTCAACACATTGTTCCAATGACCTTGGCAATATTTTCTAAAGTAAATATTGATCAAAGAGTTTTCCAAAAACATCTTATGAATCTCATACTTGTTGAATATTATTCCAAGACCTAAATTAAGAAAGAGGAAACACTTAATAAATTTCCCTAAAAGATTATCAGAAAAGGAGGCATTCTTAAATGCTTCACCAAAATATTATCATATGTTTTTCCAACCTTTCAAGATTAAAAACAAAGGTATTGGAGAGCATTGACTTGCTATCTCTAGTCACATAAATATTTTGGCAAAGCATTGTTAAAGAAAAGCCAAGTGCCTTATTAAATAGAAATTCCAATATTTCCAGAAACAGAAAACTAAAACAAGTTACTATTGGAAACTTTCTTAAAATGATTTGAAATTCATACCATTGCTTCCTTATATCAAATAAGGAACACACACAAGAGGAGAACAAAAATTGAATCCATTAAAGTCCTGAAAACATGGTTTTTCTCCACAGCAACAATTGGGATTTTGAACAAGTTTGTTCTACAAACTTTTTCCAAATGCCATGAAATAAATACCAAATGATCTATATCATAAATAAGGATGAAAACCAAAAGGGCACAAGTTTTTGAATAATTTAAGTTGCCAAAAAACCCTGTTTTCTTGACAGCACCTTTTTGAAATTTGAACAAGTTTGTTCTATGAATTAACTCAAAATGACTTGAATTTTCTACCACATAAGGAACACATCAAATAAGGAATGTGTGCCAAAACTTATCATTTTTGGAAGCTCCTAAAAAGTCTAATAAATTCAATGTCCATTTATGTAAGAATTCAAATTTGAACAACTTTGAATTATAAAGTTTATTCAATTGAGCCAATTTTCACATATGTTGTGTATATATACTAATAAGAATTTTGGGCAAAAGGTTTTCAATTTATAACTTTGTTTGCTTAGGGAAAACATCCATTTTCAGAGTGGAAAAGGACCTACTTGTAAATACCCAGGGACCAAATTGAAATCCTAGTCATCCCTGTCCTTCTTCTTCCTGTAGCAAGCAGTAGAGGGCATGGCTGCCCATGCTCCATTGCCTTCGAGTGGAAGTCTTGCTAGATGGTTAAAACCCCCATGTGCACCTCTGTGGTCTCTACCTGCCCCCTCTCTCCCCCCCACGAGTTCTCTCCTCTCTCTCTCTCAAAGAAACCCAAAACCGAAACCCTAGCTCGAGCTCACCGTCGATTCGGCCGTTAGAGAGCACGCCGCCGGCAGCCGTTGTGCTCATCCTCTCCGCCTGGTCGTGGTCGTCCTCCCTGCTGAAGGAATCGAGAAGAAACGTCGCGTGGTGGCCGCGCCATCCACTTTCGTCTTCGGGTCCGGCGCACTCCGGCGAGCCATCAGCGTCGTCTCGAGCCTCCTCCGTCCTCTCCGAGCCCTCCCGAGCGTCTTGGGTGAGCAAGCGCTCCCCGCCGTCCACTTTCCCCTCTCCCTCTCTCTAGGACCTCGCCGCGCCGTGGTCGCTGTCCGGCCGTCGCGCGCCGTAGTCGCCGCCGCTCTCCGGCGTCTCCCGGGAAACGAGTCCACCTCCGATAGGTTCCCCGTGTCATAGGCAACACGCAGATGCTCTCGATTTGTGAAACGGTGGCCGGTTGCGCCGTATTTTGGTCTCGCCGGAATCCTCCCGCCGGCGGGTGACGCACGAGATGCTAGCGTTGATAACAATGCTGCACTCCAACAGATAAAGCTCCAAAAATGACACCCTTCAAAGAAGAAAAGGCGTGAAGAAAACCAACCAATACTGACCAAAACCTCTGTGTTTTGTCTGTTTGCAAAAGAAGTCATCACAGGCCATGATGCGCAACCCCCTCAAAAGCCAATCCAAAGAGCACAATTCAATATTCGACGTATGACGCTAGTCGTATCTTGTCGGACAAACTTTATTTAATAGAAAGCTAACAAGACTAACATGCTTTGTTCTAATCTTAGGTTGACACCTAACCAAAGCATGCGAACTACTGATAACTCTTTCTAAACCAAAGAATTAAGTGGCTTACGACACCTTTTAATCTAGTTGGTAAAAAGGAGAAGTCACGAGAAAATAAGATGATGACCTATTCGTTTACTAGTCAATAGGATATCATGTGTATCTACTTTGGAAACCAAATCTTGGTAGACATTGTAGGTACTATGATATTCGGGGTTTAGAAATTTAAGTGAACGATGAAATGGTTGTGACAGAACTGGAAAACAACAGTTTTCCTGCTTATTGTTTCTTTATGTGCTCTTGATTGAAATAAATTTGTATTTTATTCAATCTAGCTTCCTAACTTATGTGGAGTTGTTAGGACTTGTTATTATGTTGTTTGATTACAACAAATCTACCCTAGAAAGTGTGTGCATGTTTGGAAACTCGAATAAAAATGAAATAGCATTTGTTACCTTCTAGTTTATTAATTGGAAGTATTGTGAGAGCTAGATCTGTGTATACTTTCTTAGTGGATTTTGTGCTATGTTTTTTTTTTGAGTCCAGTACCATTTAGGTACTGTTATTTTGATGCTTGTACCTATGTTAGCTTGCATGTCTCTTAATAGTAAAGCATATGTAAGCATTGCTATCAATATGCACTAGTATTGTTTCACTAGATTAAATAGCCTTATATTTTTATCTTGTATGCAAAGTTTTTCATGAGTAACCAGAGGCTTAGTACCTATTTTTACTTGGTATTAGTAGGCCATAGCCCACTGGTCCCATTGCATTTTGTCTTGAGGATGAAAATCCCCAACCATCCAAATGTGTGAAAATAGCATGTTTCACCATAGGATTGATTTCTATTTTCCACCATGGAAATTAGAATTGTTTCTTTTCACTTATGCAAGTGAGAAGCTTATTTCTTATTAGTAAAAACTAATATGTTTAGGTGTGATCCTTTTGTTAGCATAATATTCCTTAGGGGTATCATGTTAAGAAATGTTTCACTATCGTGTGCTAAAATTAAATTGTTCGCAAATAAAATAAATTCCTCTTGATTGGTAGATTGTTTGTGAATGATTTTAAATTGAGTGTATGGAGTTTTAAAAAGGCTTAGATAACTTTTTATTAATAGTATAGCTACTGGTTGTGTGAGTTATACCTTGCTTGTTTGCTAGTAATTGTTTAAGAAAAACAGAAATTGCTAGAAGAAATTTCTGCATGTTTAATAGTTGTATCATGGGATTGTTTTGATGTTGTGCTTACTAACATGAGTAAGTTTTGGTTACTGTTATTAGGTACATTTATGTTCATGACTTGCTTGTTTAAGTTTAAACATCATGATAGCATTGTTTGCTTCTCTAGCGCGAAAACTAGTTTCACCACTAGAAAATGGTGATTTTTGCTCTAGGATTACCCTCTTTTTATTTTATGAGTATATGTGTTGATATAGCATGTTTAGGAAGTTATTACTTCTGTTATCATGCCATGAATTATTTAGTTACATGTTCTATGGTTATAGGATATGATTATCTCTCATAGCATGCTGGTGTAGATTTTTCATACTAGTGTGTTATTTGTGCAGTCCTGTTTTTTTTGTTATGCCTGTGTAATAGGAGTTTTATCTTGTGTGAAGATGGTGTTTTATAGTATCTTTATGATTGTTTTCATTGGTTTTTAGCTACTGGTTGTTTGCTAATTGTTCATGATTGATGGATTCCAAAACCTCTAATAAACAATAACCTAGTGATTAAATAGTCTATTCATCTGTGGTGTTGTTTGCTTGCTTATTGGATTTTGTTTAAATGTTTTACCTTAGCACGAGTTTATACTTGTGTTATGATTCTGCTTAAGAGTACTTTATGAAACTAAAATATCCAACTAAAATCATGAACATAATAAGTGATAGTTGCTTGTGGTGAGTAATAACCACTGCCATGGGTATTGTTCTGTCTGTTTGTTTTACCTTAGCAACCTAACCTTTGCACCCACAAGATATATTTTTAGCTTATTATATACCTTGTTATGAGAGTGGTACACCACTCCATGTGTGGTATGCAAGATGTGGGATATAGCTAAGAACTCATGTAATATTTGATGATACTTTTCCAGGTAGTTCTGCACTAACCTTAATTTTTGTTCAAACTAGGAAACAAAAGTTTTGGACCTAAAACAGTACTGGTGTACTTTGTAAAGTGAATTTGCTAATTTAGGGAAGTACCCCGCCTCCCAAGAAAAGTCAAAGGGGGGAAGCACCGGCACTCCAACACTAACATTGTGTTTGTTGGCCCTCCCTTAGTCCTCGCTTGCGAATCTCGGGGACGAGATTCTTTTTAAGGGGGGAAGACCTGTCACATCCCAATTTTGGAATACCTGATAACACTATTGTTTTGCTAATGGCTTGACAATTAAACTTTGATTGTGACAATTAAACTTTGATTGTATTTGTTTGAGTGCAACTAAACAAACTAATTATATAAACTTACATGGCTAAGAAATTGAAAACAAAATATTCAACACATTGTTCCAATGACCTTGGCAATATTTTCTAAAGTAAATATTGATCAAAGAGTTTTCCAAAAACATCTTATGAATCTCATACTTGTTGAATATTATTCCAAGACCTAAATTAAGAAAGAGGAAACACTTAATAAATTTCCCTAAAAGATTATCAGAAAAGGAGGCATTCTTAAATGCTTCACCAAAATATTATCATATGTTTTTCCAACCTTTCAAGATTAAAAACAAAGGTATTGGAGAGCATTGACTTGCTATCTCTAGTCACATAAATATTTTGGCAAAGCATTGTTAAAGAAAAGCCAAGTGCCTTATTAAATAGAAATTCCAATATTTACAGAAACAGAAAACTAAAACAAGTTACTATTGGAAACTTTCTTAAAATGATTTGAAATTCATACCATTGCTTCCTTATATCAAATAAGGAACACACACAAGAGGAGAACAAAAATTGAATCCATTAAAGTCCTGAAAACATGGTTTTTCTCCACAGCAACAATTGGGATTTTGAACAAGTTTGTTCTACAAACTTTTTCCAAATGCCATGAAATAAATACCACATGATCTATATCATAAATAAGGATGAAAACCAAAAGGGCACAAGTTTTTGAATAATTTAAGTTGCCAAAAAACCCTGTTTTCTTGACAGCACCTTTTTGAAATTTGAACAAGTTTGTTCTATGAATTAACTCAAAATGACTTGAATTTTCTACCACATAAGGAACACATCAAATAAGGAATGTGTGCCAAAAATTATCATTTTTGGAAGCTCCTAAGTAGTCTAATAAATTCAATGTCCATTTATGTAAGAATTCAAATTTGAACAACTTTGAATTATAAAGTTTATTCAATTGAGCCAATTTTCACATATGTTGTGTATATATACTAATAAGAATTTTGGGCAAAAGGTTTTCAATTTATAACTTTGTTTGCTTAGGGAAAACATCCATTTTCAGAGAGGAAAAGGACCTACTTGTAAATACCCAGGGACCAAATTGAAATCCTAGTCATCCCTGTCCTTCTTCTTCCTGTAGCAAGCAGTAGAGGGCATGGCTGCCCATGCTCCATTGCCTTCGAGTGGAAGTCTTGCTAGATGGTTAAAACCCCCATGTGCACCTCTGTGGTCTCTACCTGCCCCCTCTCTCCCCCCCACGAGTTCTCTCCTCTCTCTCTCTCAAAGAAACCCGAAACCGAAACCCTAGCTCGAGCTCACCGTCGATTCGGCCGTTAAAGAGCACGCCGCCGGCAGCCGTTGTGCTCATCCTCTCCGCCTGGTCTTGGTCGTCCTCCCTGCTGAAGGAATCGAGAAGAAACGTCGCGTGGTGGCCGCGCCATCCACTTTCGTCTTCGGGTCCGGCGCACTCCGGCGAGCCATCGGCGTCGTCTCGAGCCTCCTCCGTCCTCTCCGAGCCCTCCCGAGCGTCTTGGGTGAGCAAGCGCTCCCCGCCGTCCACTTTCCCCTCTCCCTCTCTCTCTAGGACCTCGCCGCGCCGTGGTCGCTGTCCGGCCGTCGCGCGCCGTAGTCGCCGCCGCTCTCCGGCGTCTCCCGGGAAACGAGTCCACCTCCGATAGGTTCCCCGTGTCATAGGCAACTTGCAGATGCTCTCGATTTGTGAAACGGTGGCCGGTTGCGCCGTATTTTGGTCTCGCCGGAATCCTCCCGCCGGCGGGTGACGCACGCTCGCGTCAGCAGCCCTTGACCCCGCGCTGAGCTAGTCAAACCCGCGCGTGGGCCCAGCTTTTGCCGCGTGGCCTACTGGCCCGCTAGTCAGCAGCAGGGGCTAGCTTCCCCCGCGGTAGAATAGATTTGGCCGGCCCAAAACAGTGGATCTGGCCCATCCAAGTTTGTTTTCCTTTTAATTTTTGACAGAATGTTATCTGTTTACTTTAGGCTATAAAATGCTACCTAAAAGATGAGTTTGACCAAACCAAAATTCACAGCGGTAGATAAACAAAATCTAAACCACCTCCAATTTGTAGATCTACATTTGGAAGGATATTTTTGAAATGAAAAATGATTTGGCAACAGGTACCAGAAACACCAAAATGAGCACCACTTTTATTTCACAACTCAGAATGAAGTGAGGCCAATTGCATTGGAAAGCCCTTGAAATTTCCTAACAGGAGCAATTAACCTTGCGTCCAAATTCCAAGTATTTTTGAAATGGGATGCAATTTGGTAAAACACCAGAGAGCACTTTGGCGATTTTTATAAATTAATTAAAGATGAATTTTGATGCAAACCAAATTGGATGGTCTTGTATATGTTTAGGACTATCCAAACCTAGAAGGGTTTAATTTTTAGAGCATCCTAGAAAATTTGGTGGACAGATCGTTATTTTGCATGAATCTGCCATTTTGGCATTTTTAGGTAATTAATTTGTGTGAGTTATTTTTGTGTTGCAATGATGTTTTCTAGCATGTATAAGTTATGTGAACTTGTTTTCTAAGTGTTCATTAGCTATTTTAGCATGTTAGATTGTGTGGAATTAAGTTGAGAAGAATTAGGAATTATGAGAATAGCATATGTTTTATCTCTAGTTAATATTTTGCATAGTATTTTTTAGTGATAAATTATGTGCAAGCACTTGGATTGTTGTGTTGATATTTTTAGATACAACAACTTGTTGATACTTATATTTTGTTAGTATCACCTCTGCTAGCTTGCATTTGAGTTGGTATAAAAGCATGAGTAGCTTAATCATTACTATGAGAATGTTATGGAAAAATTCCCTCATGTGTGGAATTTTTGACATAAGAATTTGTGGTTGTAAAACCACATATTTTTGTGTTGTATTCATAGGACCAGTAGCATTTTTATAAGGTTGTTATGAGTACTTGACCCCTAAAGTTTTCACTTGTGTGAAAATAATAGCATGAGTAGCATTGCCTTGCTTATTTAAGCACCCTATTATTTTCTGCTAGTATTGTTATTGCACTAGGTGCTAGTTTAGGTTTTTGCTAATTGTTGTCAAGTGTGACCAGAGGCTTTGTGACCTCTTAATGCTTTGTTATGCTAGTGGAACACCCACTGGTTTCATTGCATTTTTGGTGGAAACATTATTTCCCCAAACTAGATGCATTTCTCTTATGTAGTTTCATAACTAATGAGTGCCTAGTATTTTTGCTTTGGGAATTTTTGTGCTAAACAAAAATGGGTATGCTTCTGTTTGTAAGTGGTTGTAATCATGTGTGGCTTGCTAGGAAAATTCCATTTTTGGAGTGTTGTTTGATTCCTCTAGTAATGCCATTTTTATTACTACTAGTATGTAGGAGTTGCCCTGCAAATTGATGCCCTGTTTTATTAAATGGGATATTTTTGTTATAGCAAGTATAGATGTTTTTCACTCCTGTTTTTATGACATGGACCCTCTGGTTGTATTTCAATTACTTGATTGAAATGCATCCATTGATTCTTCATGTTTGAGTAGTACTAGTTTCCTTAGCAGTTTTTGTGTTAAATTATTTTTCCTGCCAACCTGTGTTTGGTAGATGTTTATGTATCCTTGCATAAGGACATGTTTTAATTTACCATTATGATAACATGGTTCCTTGTTTGCATTTTATTATTTTACTCGTTATGCATGTTTGCATAGCAAACCCTTAGTAGAAGCATGTCTATAGGATTCCTCCTTTTTAGCCATTGTTTCTATTGTTCTCACTATGAGAAATTGTGTGTTTTGTGATGAGTCTATTTCCTTGTTACACTTGTGTAGGCTCACTGGTTTGTAAAATTAACTTTTGCAAATCATGTGTTTCATTTATTCTTGATGTCAATTTAGACTCAGTAGAATGGCTACCTTTTTCTTTTTGTGGTGTGGTTGATAGACCCATTGCCATGATTATTTTTGTGCATGTTTTATATACTCTTAGTAGTCTCACCATTGTGAAACTAAGTTTATTTGGGGTTTATTAATATCTTGGTATGAGAGTGGCACACCCACTGAATCCATGATATTAAGGTTGTGAGTTATATTCCTCCAACCTTGAGTTGTCTTATTAAATGGCATTTCTGTCAAGTGTGTTTGTTTGATTGTTTGCCTCCATTAATAATTGTGTGATTGGTTATTATTAGTTTCCTTGCTGTATGTATTGTTATGTATGGTTGCTTGCCTTGATTGGTTCTGAATGTGTGTCCTTTATTCTCTTTACGACGTTAGAAAACGAAGAGGAAGGAAGTGTCGTGAAGCTCTGTTTCAAGTTCCAGTCACTCCAAAACCAGGGACACAAGGAGATACCAGGCAAGCCATCCTGATGCTTGCTGATACAATACTTATCATTATCTATCATGCATGTTTTACCTCCGAAGTTTTACAAAAACTTGATTATCAAAACTATTTTTGATGTGGCTATTACTACTATACTAGTATATAGGTTACTATTATGCCAGTAGTTAAACTTGGTAATGCCAAGCCCATAAGCCACATATGGTATTTATTACCATCAAATATACTAGTCCCTAAGTGGACACCCTAAAATTGTGATTCTACAAAACAAAGGCTTTACGGAAAAACCCGGAGAAAAGGCGGATCCTTATTCTCCGGAGGAATGTGGAAGTGGTCATTTTTGAGAAAGTGATGTTTTCAAAAATGACACATAACCTAGTCTTCGCCGGACAACCTTTACCGTACTGCCACCCTACCCCAACATGGGCACGGGGCTTAACTTGAAGTTTGTTCTTATTAGTGTGTGCTATCTCACTTGCTATAAGGGGCGTCATACCCTCGAACCGAATGTCGTCAAAACTCCCAATGTTGAGGCATATAAAGTGTGGGATTAATTTTCCCTCCGGATGCATTCATTGAGGCTCCTGGCTAGGCAGGGTGGGACTTGGTGCCGGGGAGAACAAAACTCAATCGAGAGATAGACATATACTAGCTTGAACATAGTGAATGGTTATGATCAGATACCTGATGTTTACATACTGTTGTTACAGTCCGTGATTGTTCACGGGAGGTGTACTGGATCTGGTGGATGTGTACACCTCTGCAGAGTATAACTTTTTCGAAGAAGCCGCATCCTCGGATATGGACAGTTGAATGGCCATGTAGCTAGCATTGTGTCAATGTTTTCAAAAATGAGTTTTTGAAAAGAGAATTTTGGACAGGAAGTGTTTGAACTTGTGAAGTTCGGAAAGGAATGGAAACTTATACCGTGGAGGTATCGTCGATGATGAAAAGCCAGATGATGTTATACAAAACAAAATGTTTTGCAAAGAAAACCTTTTCCACTCTGAGCAAGAATTCTGGAAACTGATTCCAAGAAGTTTTGCAAAGAGAAAATATTCTTTAAACAAAGCTTTACAAAACCTCTTGTACATGTGACATCTACAAGAGAAATAAAACTATATTATTTTCTTCTGAAGTATCTTCTTCATCGGAGATACAGATTAACCTGACTGCAACTGTGGTGTCATCATATATGAACACCATTGATAGTGAACCCTATTTATAGCCTACCTATTCCACCATATAAGCATATTTGCATGTTGGTAAGTGATATGATGGATGTCTTGCTGAGTACATTCAAATGTACTCATTATGGTTTCGCCCCTGGTATCTACTTGCCAGACTTTAAGAAGGCGCCTCCAAAGGAGATCTATGAAGAGAAGTACGGAGTTGACGGCTTTGCGAACTAGGATCGTCTCCGGGTCAGCAGCCTGTAGGTTAAGGCGTGACTTGGGCTCATCTACGTTGTGTTTTAATTGTCTTCCGCTGTGTTTGATAAGTTGCCTGCCCTTTTGGCAGTTGCGTTAAACTTGATCATGTGATCTTTTTGTAATACCTTTTTGTATTCGTGTAATGGATGATGTATTTCTGTGTGCCAACTGTGTATGTTGTTCACGACTGATCTTTCTGGGATCGTGAATGTATGCATACGTAGGGTTTCAGACTGCCGGTCTGGGGTCCTTACATTCACGATCTTCTATGATCATAGCCAAAAGCTGGGTAACTGTCGGCTCCGGTGGTGGAGGCAACTTGCTGGCCATGCTGAAGAAAAAGAACGGTAAGACGAGAGCAAACAAAAGGGTGTTTTTGTTTTGAAAACTTGCGAAACATACCGGCTCATAACAGAGATGAGAACGGTAGGTAACACACCAACAAACAAGCATCTAAGAAGCAACCACAAACAATGACTAGCACACACATGAGACAGAGTCTCAACCAGCATAACATAAACTTTTAAGGTTCACAAGGAAATAGCATAAGGCTTACAACACAACTAGCACACACATAGCTCTTAGCAGAGCTCATACGACACAAACAAACAAGCGTCTTGTGTGGAGATAACACAACTCCTAACATCCTGCGGCAATCCTAAGTGCTCGAGGAAGCACATAGCTGTTCCTCCAATTCTTCAATTCTGGTCCTGCTAGTTGCAAGCTGAAGCTGAAGGTCTCTCACTCGTGCACGGTGCTGGGAGTCAACGTACTTCATGGTTTTCTTCAGTACCTTGAGACGACGCTCAGTAGCAGAAGAAACACTCAGGTCTTTCTCCAGCTGGTCTATCTCCCTGCCTCGGAGGTCATAATCTCCTCTAAGCTTATCAAGGGAGATATGGGTGTTGTACGGCTGTCCCTCCATGTGCTGGAAGTGACGAGCAAATGAAAAGTCTCCAGTGACTTCTAACGGCTTGTCATCCTCGTCACGTCTTCCATAGTATCTATAGGGGTGCCTTCAAACTTGCGGCGAAATAAGTTCGCGAGCTTGGCGATGGTCAGCTGCATCACTCTAAGGATACCATCTTCCCAACTGTTCTCCACCACTTCATAAGCGATCTCTGGGGTGGACGGTGCTAGCAACGGTGCACGGATGGTACAAACCACCAACTAGGACAATTCTCGTCCATCATGGTGAATCTGGGCTCCCTTCAACTCAGGTAGTGGACGGTCGATAAGACTAGCCATCTTGATCAAGTCCTCCTCAAAACGGCGGTAGCAAGGTGCATGCGATCCCAGCCAGAAGGACTTTGTGAAGACAACTGCCATCTACACAAAATTTTAGAGTAGATTAAGTTAGGTAACAGTGTGCAAAATTTTAAGATGCTCCATTGTAACTTAGTGTAAGTAGAGCTTTCAAAACACAGAGGGGATGGCACATATAGAATATTTTTGTAAATAGTCATCTTAGTGACCTAATTTTATTTACTTTTATTATTAGAGTACTAGCTAACGTCCATGCTAACTAAGGTCTCCTAAGGTCAGGATAGCTGTGATACCAACTCTGTAAGGTCCCCCAGAACCACTATTAAAGGACACCTCCGATACACATACATTCACGATCCTAGATCACACCAGTCGTGAACAACATATCAAGTTGGTACACAGATACAATATCCATTACACGATTACACAAAACACTTACAAAAGAGACATGGTCGCATGACCAAGTCCACACAACTGCCACGCAGGGCAACACACAACACACACAGCGGAAGACTAAAACACACAAACGTAGTAGAGCCCAAGTCACGACTTAACCTACAGGCTGCTGACCGGGAGACGATCCTAGTTCGCAAAGCCATCAGCTCCGTACTCCTCTTCGTAACTCTCCTCCGGAGATTCCTTCTCGATGTCTGGTAAGTAAATACCAGGGACGAAACCAATATGAGTACATTTGAATGTACCCAGCAAGACACCCATCATGTAGCTTACCAAAATGCAAGTATGCTTATATAGTGGAGAAGGTAGGCTATACATAGGGTTCACTATCAATGATATATGTAAGACATATCATAGTTGATTTTTGAAAAAACTCTGTATGTTTGTTGAAGAATATACTTCAAAAGAAAATAATATAGTTTTCTTTCTCTTGTAGATATCACATGTACAAGAGGTTTGGTAAAACTTTGTTAAAAGAAATTTTTCTCTTTGCAAAACTTCTTGGAATCAACTTCCAGTTTTTGTTTAGAAAAGAAAGATTTTCTTTGCAAAACTCCTTGTAAAACAACTTCTGGATTTTCATAAACGGTACCTCCACGGTACAAGATTTTCTCCTTTCAGTACTTCATAAGTCCAACACCTTTTCGAAAACTCCTTTTTGAAAACATTGACACAATGCTAGCTACATGGCCATTCAACTGTCCATATCCGAGGACACGGCTATTCCGAATAGTTCTACTCTGCAGAGGTGTACACATCCACCAGATTCAGTACATCCGCCGTGAACAACCACAGACTGTAACAACATTATGTAAACATCAGATAACTGATCCTAACCATCCACTATGCTCAAGCTAGTATATGACTATCTCTTCAATTGGGTTTGTTCTCCACGGCACCATGTCACACATCGCCACGGCAGGAGACCCAACTGTCTCACCCGGAGGAGAACTTAATCCCTCACTTTGTATGCCTAATTGAATTCATGACTGGCGGCATTTAGGTTCGAGGGAAGTCACGCCCTTATAGAAAATTGAGATAGAACACACACTAACAAGAACAAACTTCAAGTTAAGCCCATGTCCATGTTGAGGTAGGGTGGCAGTACGGTAACGGTTGTCCGGCGAAGACTAGGTTATGTGTCATTTTTATAAAAACACCATTTCCCAGAAATGACCACTTCAACAATCCTCCGGTAGATAAGGCTTCACCTTTCGACCGGGTTTTCCATAAAGCCTTTGTTTTGCAAAAACATATTTTAGGGTGTCCACTTAGGGACTTATACTTTTGATGGTAATAAATACCATACGGTGGCTAGGGGCTTGGTAACACCAAGTATCAACTAGTGGCATAGTAATATATAATAGTACTAGTAGTCACTCAAAAATAGTTTTTGGCAATCAAAGTTTTTGTAAAACTTTTAGAAGTAAAACATGCATTATAGATAATGATAAGTGTAGTAACAGCAAGCATCAGGATGGCTTGCCTTAAAACTCTTAGTGTCCCTGGCCTTGAAGTAGCTTGAACTTGACGCACAGCTCCACAACTGCTTCTTCTTCTCCTTCATTTTCTAACGTCGTAAAAGAATAAAAGACACACACTCAAAACTAAAGGCCAAACAACTAATCAAAACAACGCATACAACAAGCAAACTTATACTAGCGCAATCACTCGAACGTTATCGAGAAAACTATCTCCCAAAACTCTCAGGGTACAAAACTGTCGTCAGACAAACATATGGTTAAGAAACCATATCCCACATCTTACATACCATATATGGAGTGGGTGTAACACTCTCATAATAAGATATTCAATAAGCTAAAAATATAGCTTGTGGGCACAAAAGGTGAGGCTACTAAAATAATAACAATCAATCAAAGCAATACCCATGGTAGCGGATATTAACAACACATAAGTAATCATCACCAAACAAGTTCATGAATAAAATGATGCATAGATCACAAGATACTAATAAACACAACAACAAAACTAGCACAACAATAACATAAGTATAATACTCATGCTAAGGTAATTACTCAGACAATTTCCAAACAGCAAGCAAACACACCACAGATGAATGAGCCAGATACAGACTATGCTAATGTCTACTCAGAGTTATGGAATCCATCAATCATGAAAATAACCAAACATAACAGTATCTCAACCAATGGTAACAATTCATAAAATACACTTTAAAACACAATCATCACAAGGGATAATACTCCTATCAAATAACATAAAAACAGGAGTGCACTAATGGCATTTTAGTATGAGAATTCTACACAAGCATGCTATAAGAAAATAATTGTACTCTACAACTAATAGCAACAAGAAACTCCACAAGTCATGTCATAATAACCGAAGTAATAACATCCTAAACATGATAGAATAATCACACACTCAGAAAATACAAGACAACAATACTAGAGCAACTCAGACAATCTAGTGGTGTCATTACATGGATGCATTTTCCTAATCAAGAAATACATGGATATAAATACACCTAGTAACAGCACACAACACCTTACCCATGCTAGTAAGCAAATACACTAAATTAATTCCATGAAAACAACTACTAAGCAAGAATCACTAAATTCTAATAACTCATGCTTTTCTAACAATCAATCAACAAGCAACCAAGGTACATGCTATACAACCAGTAGCTATGCACTCAATACAAGATCCACTAAACACTTTCAAAAATCGAAACACTAAACGAAAATCATTAAAAAATAACTTATCAATCACTAGGAAACATTCTATTTGCAAACAATATTCTATTTAAACACAACAATAGTGAAACATTCCTTAACATGATACTCCTAAGGAATATTATGCTAAAAAATGAATCACACCCAAACATACTAGGATTGAAAAAGAAATACTAAACTCTCCACTTACATAAGTGGAACAAACAACCATTTTCCTTGGTGGAAATTACTAGACAAACATATAGTAATGCATGCTATTTTCACACAAGTGTATGGTAGAGGATTTTTGCATCCCTAACAAAAATGCAATGGGACCAGTGGGTTATGGGCCCACTAATACCAAGGAAAAAGAGGTAACAAGGCCTCTGGTCACACATGAAAAAAATCAATATAGCAAAGCAATCAACACATGGCTAGACATACTAGTGAAAACAATGCTAGTGAAAATAAATAACAGAAGTTACACATGCTTTGCTATAAAATGAGGTGCAAGCTAACAGGGATGATAACATAAAAATAAAAGTACCAAAATGGTACTGGAACTATCATAGCCATAACAAAAATCTAGGTAGAACAATGTACAAAGGTTGGTTCACACAATACATTAAATAATAAAACTAGGAAAATAACAATTGCTACTTCTATTTTTATTTGACTTTCCAAACATGCACACACTTTCTAAGGTATATGTACTGCAAGAAAACAACCTAATAACAAGTGGTAACACATCTATACATGCTAGGAAAAAATATTCAAACAATCACACACTTGTTTACAAACAAACACACAAGTAATAATGAAAACAGAAAAGGTGTTGTTTCAAGTTTTGCTCACCAAAAATAATCTAGGGCTCCCAAAATTATTCCAAGCTAGGATAAGATATATATAGTCATAAGAAAACTCATCCAATTGGATTCACCTCAAAAATCATTTTTAAACTCATTCTAAAAATCCTAGAAAAGCCTACTCGACTTTTACCAAAATGGATGGCAAGTCCTATGGATAGATCTACTCATAGGATACTCAAAACAATTTTCTTTGCCTAAAATGGAAACAGATTCCAAAAGTTATGCCCAAAACATTTTCACAGACACTCTGTGCCAAAACAGATTCTGACAAAAATATAAGTCAAAACTTAGATCTACCAATTTTAAATGGTTAAAAAAACATATATTTAGTTCCAAGAATTTTGGTTGATTTTATCTTTCATTTTAAGTAATTTTCACAGAGCCAAAGCAAATCATTACAATCTGCAATAGATTAAAAGAAAAATAAAAACAAAAGGGCGGGCTGGCTTTCTGTGGGTGCGGCCGAGCTAAGCGGCCGACGCGGCCCAGCGCGGCTGGCACGTGCATTCGCTGCGCCGGAAAACCGCCATTTAACGTTGCCCGTTGATCCGCAGATCAACGGCGCACGTCCATCATCCACCTCTCCTCTCTCCTCTCTCTCTCTCTCTCTCTCGACGCGGCCGATGACGGGATTGCATGGTGGCTCACCGTGGGGGAGTCGAGGACGGTGGCGCGGGCTCGGTGAGGTGTAGGGGTTGCAGGGGAGTCGAGGGGCATGGTGTATGGGTGCAGGCGTGGCTCCAGGCGGTGGAGCTCGACGGGCGCCCGCGGCGGCGACCGTGGACGGCGGCGGCGTCCATGCGGCGAACCAAGCAAGGGGAGGGGTCATCGAGCATCACGGGGTTGTGGGGAGTCCAAAGGAAACAAGGACGGTGCGTGAGAGATCATGGATGCGAAGATCCACCTCGGGCTAGAGCTCGGTGGCCGGTGGCCGTCTCGAGCTCGGTCGAGCTCACTGCAGCCAGGGAGCTGCCACCGAGGCTTGGGGGAGTGTGTGGGGGTCTAATGGAGTTCAGTGGTGAGAGAGACTCGGGGGATATGGCTTGTAGTCACGGGAGAGGGCAAAAGGCAAGGTGGGGGGCTCGGGTTCATGCCATGGGATGGCATTGGGGTGTTCGAGGGGCTTTTGGTCATTGCAAAAGCAAGGAAAAGTGGCCAAGGGGCAAGACCACCAAGGGGCAAGTCAAACACTGGCCTTTGGAGTGAGGAAACATCAATGGAATGGTGTTTAATGGTCAAATCATGGTGACCCATACCATGCCACATCACCATGTCTCCAATCCCTTCTCTCACATGTTTTCTTCCCACACAAGACTTCTAGAAGATAAGCAAGGCATCCAAGATGGAGTACAAACAGCAAGGATTCGAAATGGAAAAGTGGTGTTTCCAAATTAGCAAAAAACTCAAAGAAAAAATCTGACCAAAATTGTATCTACCACTGTTCAAAAATTCAGAAAATTCAGTTAACACTTAGGAATTTTCTAAGTGTTGGAAACACTGAAAAGAGCAAAAAGTTTGGATTGTTTTCAGATACCAAATGGATTCCAAAATTTGTTTTCCAAGTTGGAGTTTGTTAAACATGTTATAAACTTTCAGAAACATAGTTTGAAAACAAATTTTGAAATAGTTTAAGGCTATGAAAACAATGTGGGAAAAGGTGTACTTTCTGTTTTTCTCTGTTTTTCCAAAAATGCCTTTTTCTGCCTTATTTTTATTCCACAAAGACAACAAGAAAAAGATCATTTTTATTAATCCAAAAATAAAATAAACCTTATATATTTGTAGTATTTGTATCAAGGAACCAATAAAAGTCAAGAAAACATAAAATAAAATTTTATAGCCTAGTAAAAACAAACGTAGAAAACATGTACTTGGCTGTATTTTCAGGGAATAGAATCTATAGAAAACTTAGAAGAAAACTTCCATCAATTATTTTGAAATTTTGTTTTCTTGGATCCAAAAAATTAAAAACTTTATTTTCATATTCAAACAAGAATGATCCAAGTCTTGGAATAAAATTCACTCAAGTAATCAATAGAGAAAACAACAGGGAAAATATTATAAAAGTGTTTTCAGAAAAAATTGATATTGGTTTTTTCGAGAACAAAACTTGCATTGCAAATATGGTTAAGATCATAAACACATGTTGGTTCAAACAATCAAGTTGTTGTTAATTTTTTTTTGTTGGCCCATATTTTTGTCTCCTTGAACTACAATACAAGGTTCCAAAAACTGGGGTGTGACAAGTAAGTGACATGATGATTCTGCTTGATGCAAAACTGCCTCGTGTACCGTGTAGCGCCCGATCGAAGCAAACGTGGAGATTTGGGAAGTTCAAAGGGAATGTATGAAAATCCTAAGAAGGGCAGGAAAATCCCGGACAATAAGGAGGCAGCATCCAGGACAGGGTCTCACCTGCCGAAAGGCGAGAACAAGACAAAACCCCATTTCGATAAGGTTCGGAAAGACAAAAACCAGAAAGACGGAAAAGTAATGTCTCCTCCGAGGAAGCCGGCCGATAAATCCTAAAGACACGAACACCCTCACAGGCGTGAGAGATCCCGAACCCCACCAAGGAATAAAGAACAAGTAGGGAGTAGAACTCTGCCTTATTCCAAAGGACGAGATGCCGGAAGATACATGGATGCACCAAGACGAGCGTATTCATGCAACAATGGATCAGAGAGAAGTAGATCCCCCTCTATTCATTTAGTCGGAAGGTATTCTGCACACCCCGATAAGGCGGAAAGATATGGTCTGTATTTTGGTCCAAAGTGTTTCACTGATAGGATCCGGAACATCAATCTACATGCTGGCTTTGCCAAAGTCGGGCCAACTTATCAAAAGTATACCATAAGCACAAATCTGGATACATGGCTCTCATATTACTATATCGCCGTCCAGATTAACAAAGGGGCAGATCTAGAAGCCGTGAAATTCCTGCCCCTGATGTTGCTTGATGGAGCGCGTGACTAGATTAATGGAATTCCGTCAAGAACGGTGGATATCTGGCAGGATATGGCTAGGGTCTTTGCTCAACATTTTCGTGGCATGTACAAACACCTCAAAATCATTAACCAGTTGAACCATTGCGTCCAATATGAAGAAGATTCATATGTCAACTTTATCTCAAGATGGACTGCAATGAAGAATAGCTGCACTGGAGTAAGCGACGTTCAAGCAATGCATGCTTTCGTCAATGGTCTAAAACCCGGACTCGTACCGTTCATGGTTGGATCAAAAACGCATAAGGACCTAGGTTCCATGCTAACAACAGTCAATGAGCATGCAACGGCCAAAGATGACACCAGATTAAGAGGCGGAAATATAGACGCAATTGTGGAGGCTAAAAACACGGCTCGCTCTAACAAGAAAACCACTTCAGAGACCTAGCAAAAGCCCAAAGAAGTAAATGCAGCCTTTGGAAAAGACAACTCCAGTAGATGGAAAGGAAAAAGCGGGAAAGCAAGGAACACATCTCCTACTCTAAGGAAGAGTGGGAAAAAAATCAAAGGGGAACAATCCATTTAGCATGCACAGTGTGGAAAGCCAAACCATACAATCCAGCAATGTCGGCTTAATAAGAACATGAAGAGCATCGCTGGAGCCGGGAACAAAGCGAAGAATTCCAAAAGGAAGTTCAACATACAAAAGACGGAAGCTGAAAAAGAAGAAAGTGAATCTGATACTAACAATAAAATCTAGAAGCAGCAGCGGAAAGGTGAACCCAAGTTCCTAAGGGTCGAAGGAGAATGCAATTTAACTTTCCTTGCGACACCATCAGCAAGGCAAGTGAAGCGGTCATGGCAAGAAATTATCGTCGTCGTTCCACCAACTCCAAAATACGTCAAGTATGCAAAAACGCCAATTACATGAGATCAGTCAGATCATCCCGGTAATATCCCGGAACCCGTCACACATGCCCTGATAGTAAGCCCTATTATGTAAAACAGAAGGCTTGGGATTGTGCTGATGGATGGAGGGTCAAGCATCAACATCATGTACTTGAGCACTCAGAAGAAACTGCACCTGTCACAAACTCAGCTCACGCATATCACAGTATAACTCCTTCGCCCCCACCATGGCGATAGTATACACATTTGTCAGCTTCATTAACAACAAAGCCAACATATGTTAAAGTTGTATTGAACTTCTCATGCTATTGCTAGGTGCTTGTTTCAGCCCATATAAAGATTTCAGTAACTTTCACACCTTTCCTTCTTAACCATCTATCACAAAGCCATCTGGCTGTTGCATATAGATTTCCTTGTCTAGCTCTCCATTCAGGAAAGCCGTCTTAACATCCATCTGATGGACGAGAAGACCATGCGAGGCCGCCAACGAGAGTAATACTCGAATGGTAGTCATTCTGGCCACAGGTGAATAAGTATCAAAGAAATCTTCATCTTCTTTCTGGGAATAACCGTTGGCCACAAGTTTAGCCTTGTACTTTTCAATCGTATCATCAGGCCTAAGCTTCTTTTTGCACACCCACTTACATCCTAATGTTTTACAACCATAATGACATTCAGTGATCTCCCACGTTCCATTAGCCATGATGGAATCCATCTCGCTACGGACCGCTTTTCTCCGGTAGTCAGCATCTGGAGATGCATAAGCTTCTGAATAGAAGTGGGATTATCATCCACAAGGTACACAAGGAAGTCATCACCAAAAGACTTTGTAGTCCTCTGTCTCTTGCCCCTACCAAGGGTTTCCTCGTCATCCTTCTCAGGATTTTCATCATGTGTTTGTTCATAATATTCCATAGGAATGGCAGGCTCAGGAGTCTCCTCTGATTCCTATCTAGAAGTGCTTTGCATGTCTCTCGTAGGAAAAATATCCTCAAAGAATGTAGCATCTTTAGACTCCATAAATCGTACCGACCTTCACGTCAGGTACCTCAGATTTCACTACTAGAAATCTATAGCCAACGCTATTCTTAGCGTATCCCAAAGTAATGCAATCCACTGTCTTTGGTCCAAGTGTCCACTTTTTGGGGATCGGCATATTGACTTTCGCCAAACAACCCCAAGTATCTAAGTATGAGAGTGTTGTTTTTCTCTTCTCCCATTGCTCATAGGGAGTGATCTCATTATCTTTCGTCAGAACTTTATTCAAGACATGACATGATGTCAATATAGCCCCCCCCACCATGCCTTGGATACACCCGATGTATCTAACATGGCGTTAACCAAATCTGTTAGAGTACGGTTTTTCCGTTCGGCAACCCCATTTGACTGAGGTGAATAGGGAGGCGTCCTCTCATGAATAATACCATGTTCCGCACAGAAAGAATCAAACTCATTAGAGAAATACTCTCCACCAGGATCTGCCCGGATTCATTTAATTTTCTTTTCAAGCTGATTCTCAACTTCTTCCTTATAGATTTTAAAGTAGTGTAGAGCCTCATCTTTAGTGTTTAACAGATATACATAGCAAAATCTAGTGGAATCATCTATTAACGTTATGAAGTATCTCTTTCCTCCTTTAGTAAACACACCATTCATCTCACAGAGATCAGAATGTATGAGTTCTAATGGCGCCAAGTGTCTCTCCTCTGGAGCCTTATGGGGCTTACGAGGTTGCTATGCTTGCACACAAAAATGGCACTTAGAACCTTTGGCTAAAGTGAAACATGGAATTAAATTTAATTTTAATAACCGCGTCATGCAACTAAAACCAATGTGACAAAGACGTGAATGCCAAACTTCTGTTTCATCAACACTCGAATGAATATTGTTCACGAGCTCACTACAGAAATTAGCGAGGGAAAAGCGGAACAGACCTCCGCACTCATATCCTTTTTCAACAAACAGTCCATATTTCGTTACAACTACTTCATTAGACTCAAATACCAACTTAAAACCTTCTCTACATAGAAGCGAGCCACTAACGAGATTCTTCTTGACAGCGGGGACATGCTGCACGTTCTTGAGCTGCACGATCCTTCCCGAAGTAAACTTCAGATCGACCGTGCCAACACCAAGTACAGAAGCACTTGTGCCATTCCCCATCAATACGGACCCATTCCTTGTGACCTGATAAGAAGAAAACAATGAGATGTCAGCACATAGATGAATATTCGCATCTGTGTCAATCCACCAATCAGTAGACTGACAAAATGAAAATACAGTAAACAAATTACCATACCCAGACGCCCCATTCTCATTGTTGCTCACAATCATGTTGACAGCCTTGGAATCCTGTCCTGGCTTCTTGTACTTGTTTGGGCACTTCACAGCCCAGTGTTCCAGTGAACCACAAGTGAAGCAGCCATCTTTCTTCTTATCCTTCTTGAAGGTGTTCTTAGCCTTCTTCTTGAAGTCGGTATTCTGCTGGACACCAGTCCTCGCTTTGTTCTTGTGGGAGTTGTAGTTCTTCTGTACCATATTGGCCGCAGACGTCCCTTCGTTCCCTTTTCCATGCGAGTCATTTGCCCTCGAATTCTTCTCAACACACAGATGGACGATGATATCCTCTATTGAGAATTCACGCCTCTGATGTTTCAGAGTAGTGGCAAAGTTCCTCCAGGAATTAGGCAGCTTGGCGATTATGCATCCCGCGACATACTTGCCCGGTAGCACGCACTTGAGAATTTCAAGCTCCTTAGCGATGCACTGTATCTCATGAGCCTGCTCCAATACAGAACGGTTTTCGACCATTCTATAGTCATGGAACTGCTCTATACTGTACATCTTGCTGCGAGCATCGGTTGCGCCGAATTTGGATTCGAGCGCCTCCCACAAGTCCTTGGCAACCCGCATATGTAAATATGCGTCAACAAACTTATCTCCGATCACGCTTAGAACGCATCCAACAAAGACGATGGTGGCATCCCTAAACGTCTTCTCCTGTTCAGGAGTAATCGTTCCAGTGGGACTGACACCGGCGACTCAGAACACGTTTATGGCCGTGAGCCATAAGATTGTTTTGGTCTGCCAACACTTAAAGTACGTCCCCGTAAACGGGTCCAGTTTTAGTGCAGTAACAAAACCATGAATCAAAAATTTCCTACACAAATTAGGTTTTTGGATTGTTAAGAATTTAGGTAATTTACAGATTAAATTAATCCAAGTATAAATCATGAACATGACATAAACAAAATGATAATTAACCATGTTCCTGCATACTAGATTGATAATAGATACATCTACGCAAACTACTAGTATTACACACATGGAAACAATAAGGACATGGATAAACGTGTTATACCCTGCGGTCGGCCAATTGGTAGTAGCCGTAGCAGAGGCGGCAGCCGCGGCAGCGGTTGCAGGAGCGGTGGCGGCTGCAGCAGCAGTGGCGGCCTCGGTGGCAGCAGCAACATGTTCAGCTTCGGTGGACATGTTGACGATGATGGTGATGCAGTAGTAGTCGAAGTAGACGTACGACATCGAGCAGTCGCGTAGGAGACGCTTCCCAAAAACCTAATCGCCCCTCTCCCGTACAGGATCAGGAGAGGCGGGGTTTTGGAGGCCCGCTCTCCCGTCGGCCGTGTACGAGGTAGATGTGATGGGATCACCGGCGGCAGTAACAGAGAGAGGAATGACAATGGGCGCAAAGCGCATGAGGTGTGTATCGTTGTGTCCGCCTGAGCCCTCAATATCTAGGCACGCCCGGGTAGGAGAACGGTCAGCTCACAAATTAAATTGGCGTTTACTACAGCCGTTACCACGTAATCAATGCGGCATTTTACTGCGCGCGGTTATCACGTGATCAATGCGGTGTTTTACTGCGCGTTGCTGTTACCAAAATAAATGTAACACAATTACAGACAACAATCAATATGATGTCTCATATTATTGGCGTGTCTGTTAACTCTCCGTTTCCGACTGCCAAAATAAAGGCATCGGCTCGGGTCATTCCCGCAACCCGCGTCATGTCGTGACGTGACGTGTCGTGACGAGGCAAGGCGGGCTGCGGAGGAGGAGGAATGCACGTGTGGAACACCTCCACAACTACTCTCTCTTCACACTAGTGGGGAGAGAGCTCACCTTATAAACTGGTGCAAAACTCTCCCAACTAGCAATATGGGACTAAACTCCCACCATTTGCTCTGGCAGCATGAGCCTTAGGGATTAAATGGAAATTGCCTAGTGGGCCTAAAGCCCACCTCAAATTTCAGCATATATAGATCATCAAAATTTACATTCATTTGTATAATTAAAGTTGAATACTGCTCCATTATTTATGGAGCAATTGGTCTATGCTCATGATACGAAATATTGCATTTATTGGATATAAATGCATGCCATTATTACTGAACATTCATTGGAAGATTTTATAGCCATTTATTTTATGCAAATGTAGTCCATTAATACTAAACAGTAATGGAAGGATAGATCTTGTCATTAAAACATGTATCACCAAATTGCAACTCATTAATGGTTATGTTAATTTGGAGGTGCAATCAATAGATTTAACACAAAGATGTTATGGTATGCTTTCTATATATTTTATTCACGGAATAACATACAACTAAGTAAGAAATCACACAATTCCAAGTTTATTTGAAAGAACATATTTTCTCGTACCCATGGTTCGTTGTTATATTGGAATATCGACCTCTGCGTGGTTTTTGTTCGCGTCATGCTATCTCACTTTTGTCGAACCAATATATGCATGTGGAAATATTCAGATGAATGAGAAGGTAAACAAGCTTTATTTTTAGCTTTCAACGCACATGAGCCTTTGTCCAATTCTTTTATTATTCACACCATCCCCATTTCTACCTGAAAAATTATCTGATAATTGATAAATTTAGCTAGGTGTTTACATTCTATATTAATCACATGCCCAATTATAAAATAAAGGCTTCAGATGTCAAAATAAGTACTTATATTCTAGGAACTTTCTGCCACAATTATGTTACTTGGGAGGAACTAACATTTTTTTCCTTACAGAACACAACTCTATTTAGGCATGTGCCACAGTTTGCCAAAACTCAAGATGAAGGAAGTAATATTATTTCTCATGTATAGTCCTCTCTCTCTCTCTCTCTCTCTCTCTCTATTTGGCACACCGGGTGCAGAAAACTTATTTTGCACCCATAATTTATTTTATGTTCCCAAGTTAAGAATTTATGTTACGTATGTAATGTTTTAAGTTCATGTTTGATTCGTAAGAGAATACTCGGCATAAATATGAAAAAAAATATGAGTCATACCAACATAAAAGTTATAAAAACAACATAAAAATGTGTAGTTTTTCATTTTTTTGTACCATCACGTAAATAAAAGGTTTATGCCATGTATATATTTTCTTACGTTCTATTCGACATAAGGAATACGACAAAATTTACGTGACGTAAAAATCATGTACGGTTCAAAAGATACAAGGTGGGTGTAGAATAACTATTCTGCACCTTATATATATATATATATATATATATATATATATATATATATATATATATATATAGATATAGATAGATAATACCTTTCTCTTAGTTTTGATGTGCTTTTATGTTGGTCATGTTTGATTATTCCCGGATGAGCATTTGAACGGACACATATATAAAATGGGCATATTTTTTTCACGATGAAATGTGAACATGAAGGCGAAGACTGAATGTTTTCTAATCCTAAGAAACACGTATACTTAACTCCTAGAGATATAACAACAAAAATCCACATGCATGGATGGACAAACTAGATCATAGTTGGTCAAGCTAAATTCTGGTCATAGTCAAAGAGAGAAGGCGAACATTACCAACTTTTAGCAACGCATCTTAATAAGAATACCCCATTTACCTAGTTAATTATGACGAGACCGGAGGAATACCAAATATGAAGTCATACACCTAAATGAACTAAGCTTGGCTCGCAATATATATGTCATCAAGATTGGATGCTACAAACAAAACATTCCACCAATTCAATGGAAACATGGGCAGACCTAGTATCCCTCCAGGAGTTTAGGTGCCCAGGGGCTTGCCAACGATACGATGGTAAACCTCAAGTATTATGGTGATTTCAGAAAAATAGCACTCTCACATGGGGATTTTCCTAGGCTTACAAAACTTTCTAGTTCCGCCAATGACCGACAACCAACTGAATTTAAAGCCACCCAGGTCATGGCTTATTGATGACTTACCTTGACGTGCCAAGAGAAAGAGGCTAAGAGCCATATCCATTGAAAGACTAGAAATAACACCCGATCCACACCATTGACAGAACACATGACCTCCGGAACAATATACAGTACACACTTCCACCATGGTCGCTGTGTAGCACCCGATTGATTTTACATACTGCCTATACCGGTGTTGGGAAGGAGGACCTGATACCCCATCCAAAATGATGCAACAATATGTGTTATGTTAATTGTGGTCGAGCTCTACAATTTTTTTCCAACAATTCACTAATTTGAATTATAACTTTGTGTTCTAGTATGCACAGTGGTACATGGGTCCCGGAAAATACTACGGTGTTCGGGCTGAAATTAGTGTATGGGCATCACAAAATCAAAAGGACTCTCAAGAATCTGGAGCATCCTTACAGATCTTTTGTAAAGATGGAGAGCACTACAACTCAGTTGAAGTTGGATTTCATGTATAAGCACCTCACCCATCCTCATAAACTGAAATTACTATTCTAGCACTTTATTATGACAGTTTGGTTTGCAGGTTTCACCCTCTTTGTACCATAATAGAGATGTTCGCTTCTATACATATTGGACGGTAAGTGTAACCTTTCTGAATTAATAAAAGAAAAATGTGGAGGCATGCCCTAGAATTTAATCTATCTAAGGCACATAAATTTAAGTATAGATGTTTATTTATCCATAACACTACATGTTTTTTTTTAATTATTTCTTAGAAGGACTCCCTGGTAGCCAGGTCCGCCGGATGCTATAACTTGCACTGCCCAGGATTTGTTCCAGCAACTGGAGCTGCACTTTGGCCTGGACAAGCCGTTGCTGAAACATCAAGTTATGGCAAGTACGATCGCTACGCCAGGCTTAGCATTAATAAGGTGCGCCTTTTTCTTAGTAGAGATCCTAATCTAAGATTGCATCTAAACGTACATGACTAGTTTATGACTTATTTCTGTATAAAAAAAAACTTTATGCGTGTAAATATTTGTTATTGGTTAGCTCCTAATTAAGTTATATATATGCTATGGTGTTTTGGACTATATCACGGAAGTTTAGACTATTTAATTGTACTTCACGCAGCATTTTTTGCGAACAAAAACTTGTTACTCTTATTTTGGATGAAAATGAAAATCACCCCTTGTTAAATATAGGATCCAAACTCAGGAAATTGGGTGGTGTACCGGCATGATTTGGAAACCCCATCATTTTTGGGTCATTTCCCTGTGGAGCTTTGTCCCGGAAGGCAAGTTATACAATCATTTAATGGATTTGTGAATTATCTCAATAATACGGAGGGTCCTCCAATGGGGAGCGGACACTTTCCCAGAGACTTACCCACCGCGGACGATGATATTAACAAAGTTGCTTACTTTAAGCATATTAAGAGATACAACTCCGGCGGTCACGCTTTCGATCCAAATACAAGGAGTATGCATTTATTCGTTGATAGGCCAGACTGTTACAAATCTAGTGAGTTTCTTCCTTGGTTTGGCCAGGGGTTCATTTTCTACTATGGTGGACCGAGTGGTTGTATTGGTTGAAAACATAAGTATGGCTGATTGTTGTTATTCAATAAAGAGTAGAATGCATCTGTGATACTTGTCGATCAATGTGATTCACTTCAGTCAGCACACTTAGAAAATACTACTACCTCTATCCTGTTTTGGTTGTCGTGTGCGAACGGGACGGAGGGAGTAACATTTTACGGTCACGTAATGCGCCGTGAAGGTTTGTCACCAGTCCGAGAGTGCGTTTGCCCACCGGTCTCTCAAAACCAAACATTTTCTTTCTCTCTCTCGTGGATGCGTCTTCTGTGCACGCACGGTAGGCCAGCGCGCCGCTCCGCTGACCGGCCAGTTCCGTCGCTGACCAGAACGAGGCGGACAGGGGCCAGGACGCTCGGGGCGACTGATAGCTGCCGGCACTAAAACTATACCATTTGAGTCCGATCTTGACGATGATGGTGCCCCGAGACGACTGATAGCTACTACGCCCCAATGCTCCCATCGGGTAGCTCCGGCTGCATTCCAAGCTTTCAATGGTGGAGAGAACCGATTGTTAGCTTTCAAACGACAATTGGGCAGAGCACTGTAGCGTTTCCGAAACCTGAAGAACAGACAACAGGCAAGGAGTTTGTGCTGCGTAAAGCTTGCAGCGTTTTCTCGTTTCCTTCTCTCTTTATTAGCAACAGAAAGATACTCGTGATCCTATTCCTAAGGCTCGATCCGAGAGACTCGTGCCATCCCACAAGGACGGAATCGTGCAAGGTCCACGATGCTACAAACTAGGAAAGTAGCGAGTCTGATGCAACAGACTTGCCCACGGTACGCACATAACAGCGACTCGTGTCAGATAACTGAAAGGAAATAAAATCCTAACTACGAAACTGAATGACAATGATTAGAAGCTATCAATCTCCTCCCTAATCTTGTCGTTCAGATTATTTCCGACATTCCGATTCTGCTCCTTAGCCCCAGAAACCTGACGCGTCCAAGAGCCTTCGTCAGTATGTCAGCAAGCTGGGCTTCAGTCTTCACGTAGTCGATCTCCAGTTCCCCTTGTTCGACGCAAACACGAATAAAATGGAACCGAGTAGCAATATGCTTACTACGCTCGTGAAACACCGGGTTTTTGCACAGGGATATAGCTGATTTGTTGTCTACCAACAACTTGGGTGCCCGGGGCTCTTCGTTCAGCAATTCTCCAAGGAGCCTACTCAACCATGTCGCCTGGCATGCTGCATTGGCCGCTGCAATATACTCCGATTCACATGAGGAGAGTGGTACCACTGCCTGTTTCTTTGACTGCCAGCTGATTGGACTCTGACCAAGGAAGAAAATCATCCCTGACGTGCTCTTCCTGTCATCTACATCTCCTGCCATATCAGCGTCGCTGTATCCCAGCAACTTAGGCTCCCTGTGTCCCTTCTTAAAACAGATGCCATGGTTGAGTGACCCTGCAATGTACCTGAGCAGATGCTTGACTGCCGCATAGTGAGTGGTCGTTGGCGCCTCCATGAAACGGCTGATGTACCCCACTGCATATGTGATATCCGGCCTGGTGTGTACCAAGTACCTGAGGCCACCCACGATGCTGCGATACAGGGTCTTGTCCACCGGATTTCCGTCACCGTTCTTGCTCAGTTTCAGACGTGCCTCCATGGGATATGAGCAGGCATTGCAATTCTCCAAACCTGCCCGCTGCAACAGTTTCTTAGCATAAGAAGTCTGACGAAGTGTGACTTGTCCGTTCTTCTGCTGCACCTCGATTCCCAAATAGTAACTGAGCTCACCAAGATCGCTCATTCTGAATAGCTTCGTCATCTCTTGCTTGAACCTCTCAACTTCCGCAATTGAAGATCCAGAGATTATGAGATCATCAACGTAGACCCCAACAAGCAACAGAGAATTACCTCCTCCGCGTCGATACACGGCGTGCTCCGCTTGGCATCGCGTGAAGCCGAGAGTGCGTAGACTGACATCCAGTTTCGCGTTCCACGCTCTCGGAGCCTGACGGAGTCCATAGAGTGCTTTCTTCAGGCGCATCACCTTGGCTTCTTCTCCGTCGACGATGAACCCTGGCGGCTGCTCGACGTACACCTCCTCGACCAGCTCACCGTTCAGAAAGGCGGTCTTGACATCCATGTGGTGGACTGGCCACCCATGGTGCGCAGCGAGAGCAATGAGCATGCACACCGTCTCCATCCGTGCAACATGTGCGAATGCTTCCTCAAAATCAATCCCTTGCTGTTGCACGTAGCCCTTTGCAACCAGACGCGCTTTGTGCTTCACCACCGCACCGGTTGCATCCTTCTTGAGCTTATAAACCCACTTCAAACCGATCGCTCGATGGCCTGGAGGTAGCTCGCAAAGGCGCCAGGTATCGTTGGCATCAATGCTCGCCAGCTCCTCCAGCATGGCCGTCCTCCAGCCTTCTTCCTTCTCGGCTTCCGCGAACGAAGATGGCTCGTCGGCGAGGAACAGACACAGATTGCTGTGTGCAGTGTCCACTTCTTCAGTGGTGTCGAAGAGGTTGTCGAGGGCGCGGTATCGTCGTGGTGCTTCTTCGCCTGGCGCGGGCAGTGATGCGTTCGTTGGCGGCGACACGAACTCGACTGTGGGCGCCACCGGCGTGCTTGGCGTGATCGGGGTTTGTGGCGTGGCTTGATTATCTGTAGCCACTTGGGCGTCAGGAGACGCGCTTCCGCTCGTGCACGTCGTGCTCCCGCCTTCACCAGTGCCTGCAATGGTCACACAGAATTGCTCGACAGTGAAGTTCTCGATCATGCCGCGCAGCTCACCCTCCTTCACCGTCTCCGTCCAGTCCCAACTGGCATCTTCATCAAAAACGGCGTCGCGGGTGACATGGACGCGCTGCGTTGTGGGATCGAACACCCGATATGCAGCAGAGCCGGGCTCGTAGCCGAAAAAGACCATCGGCGAGCTTCTGTCGTCAAGCTTCTTCAGATTCGGCCTGGTGTTCTTCACGTGAACCACGCACCCAAACGTGCGCAGGTGTCGAACGCTTGGCCGCCGTCCAGTCCACGCCCCGTATGGCGTTTTGCCCGTGACGCTCTTCGTGACGCCACGGTTCAGAAGATAGACAGCGGTGTTAACTGCCTCTCCCCAGAACCTCGCCGGAACGCCCTTCGCCTTCAGCAGGCTCCTCGCCATTCCGACGACAGTCTGATTCCGTCGCTCAACAACTCCGTTTTGTTGAGGCGAATAGGGTGCCGTCAGCTGCCGCTTGATGCCGTTGTCAGTGAAGTAATCACCGAGATTCTTCGAGGTGAACTCCCCTCCCCGATCAGTGTGCAGGGCCATGAGTTTGCGCCCTGATTCCAATTCAGCTTCGGCTTGGAATTTCTTGATTGCATCTGCCGCCTGATCTTTCGTTGCGAGGAGGTGGATCCACATAAAACGGCTATGATCATCCACGAGAAGGAGGAAGTACCGTTTCCCTCCCGGCGTTGGCGGATCGATCGGGCCACACAGATCCGCGTGAACTAGCCCGAGTTGAGTGCCTGCTCGATTGATGGCCTCGCGCGGAAACGGCGCCCTCTTGTGCTTCCCTGCTAGGCATGCTTCACACAGGCGATCTACCTGCTCCAGAAGAGGGAGGCCGTGTACAAGTTCTCCGCGTGCCAGCTGACGGAGCGCCTGGAAGTTCATATGGCCGTATCGAGCATGCCAGCGCCAGGCATCTTCTCCGGTGTGCAGTGCGAGGCAAACCGGCTGTGCGAGGTCGAGGTAGAGCACATACAGGCGCACGTGATTTCGCTTCACGCGCGCGATCAGCTTGCCGTCGGGGTCGCGCAGGCGCAGCAGCCCATGCCGTACATGGGTGTCGTAGCCGATCTCATCTAGCTGTCCCAAGCTTATAATGTTGCTGCGCAACCTTGGGATCAGGTATGCCTGCTCGAGGGAGAAGTGCGCGCCGCCGTGTCCCTTGAAGAGGATGGTACCACGTCCTTCGATCTCGACGGTGGTGTCGTCGCCCAGCTTGACGGTGCCGCGCACGCTGCTGTCGATGCTCGTGAAGAATTCTCGGCGCCCACACATGTCGTTGCTCGCGCCCGTGTCGAGGAACCAGGCGGTGTCACACGTACGACCGCCCGTTGCCGCCTTTGCCTTGGATTTCTCCTCGTTGAGCAGTACGTGCTCCGTGGAGTTCGTGATCTCCGTGATCTCCGTCTGCGTGCACAGAGCGGCGAGGTACAGTGCCGGCTGCTCCTCATCCTCCTGCTTCTGCGCAAGATTGGCGCGCTCCTTGCGCTCACGCCGCGGCTCGGGACACTCCTTTGAAAAATGCCCAGCAAACTTGTTGCAATTATAGCACTTAACTTTGGACATGTCGCGATCACCGGAGCGCTGGCCGCCGTTGCGACCTTGAGGATGCTGCTTCCCCTTTCCTTTCTGCCTGTCCCTTCCGCCACCAGATCCCTGTCCAGCCGCGCGCTGCTTCCGGCGCGCCTCCCACTCCTCCTCCGTGAGAAGCAGGGATCCGCTCGCGGCGTGTGTCGTTGGTGCGCCACCGCATTCTTCAGAGGTGCGCAGTCGCCCGATGAGTTCCTCGATGGAGAGGGTGCTCAGATCGAGTAGGCTCTCGATTGAGCACGCCATTTGAGCGTAGCGCTCCGGGACGACGCGTAGCATCCTCTGTACGATGGATATTTCCTCCACCGTGTCTCCCATCGAGCGGAGGTTGTTGACGAGCGTCATCAGGCGCATGCCGAAGGCGTCGAGGGACTCGCCGTCACGGAACGAGATCAGCTCGAGTTCCTTGCGCAGGCGTTGCGCTGTGGCCTCGCGTACCCGATCCGTTCCGAGACGCATCACACGGACCGCCTCCCACGCAGCCTTCGCCGTCTTCTTCACCGCCAGTGTGCCCACCATCTCCGGCGGCACGGCCCGGATGAGCGCAGCGAGCGCGGCCTTGTCGTTGGCCATACTCGTGGGGTTGCCCTCTACGGCGTCCCACATGTAGCACGCCTCGAGGTTGATCTGCATCACAAGGGCCCACTCGAGGTAATTTGTAGTGGTGAGTATCGGCCACTGCACATTACCACCGGTGAAGACGCGCTCCTGCACCGTCCGCTCGTGGACGATGATCTCGCCGCCGCTGCGCCCACGGCTCCGACCGCGGCTCTGGCTCCGTTCCCGCGGCGGAGTCGTGGATCCCTTCCTCGAGTGGGATCGCGATGGAGTTGCCTTCGCCTTGCTTCCGCCGCCGTCCTTGTCGTCGTTCCCCTTGCCCGTCATGGCCCCAGAGCACGAACGAGGCGCTCTGATACCACTTTGTTAGCTTTCAAACGACAATTGGGCAGAGCACTGTAGTGTTTCCGAAACCTGAAGAACAGACAACAGGCAAGGAGTTTGTGCTGCGTAAAGCTTGCAGCGTTTTCTCGTTTCCTTCTCTCTTTATTAGCAACAGAAAGATACTCGTGATCCTATTCCTAAGGCTCGATCCGAGAGACTCGTGCCATCCCACGAGGACGGAATCGTGCAAGGTCCACGATGCTACAAACTAGGAAAGTAGCGAGTCTGATGCAACAGACTTGCCCACGGTACGCACATAACAGCGACTCGTGTCAGATAACTGAAAGGAAATAAAATCCTAACTACGAAACTGAATGACAATGATTAGAAGCTATCACCGATCCAATCTGGGTCGGGCAGCTGTCACTGATTACTTCTGGGTATGTGAATACTAAAGGTGTACCGTCGAACTGTCACAATGCTATTTTGAAAGACATTAGTGTATTTATGGGCCATTCCGTTGCGGAGACTCAAGATCGAAAAAGCTTTCAAAGCTACGCTCACCATTTAAGCTCATTTAGTCCAAATATTGGGGTCTTGTAAACTTCCGGGTGTAGCCCTTCCCCACGGCTTTTTGGGTAAACTAGACGGAGCAGCGCGCTTCGCTGCGCCGGCGTCCTATTGTTTTTACATGTCGTCGTCAGCATGATTTGTGTTTTAGCGTTTTGCATTGATTATAACATGTTGTCAGCAGATTAGAATGATTTGATTGGGACTTAACTTTTGTCTACTCGGTGGGTCTGGTCTCTAGGCGGAGGGCTCATGCGTTGACTCTATGTGACACTAAGCCTGTGTGAGCGGTGTCGGCTTGGCTATTCGGTGTGGTTTACATACAATCTCTTCGGTGTGGTTTACATACAACCGTCCTTTACCACCACTTCTCAATATGCTTCCAATTCTGTGAACCCAAGCACACAGCTAGTTTTCATCCTTGGAACTAACTGAAAAAGACAAAGGTTTACATAAACAAGGGTTTGACCATCTGTACCCGACGACAACACTAAAACACAGTTACGACTCACGTAGTTGGAACACAAGAGTTGATGTTGGCACAAAGCTTCACTGCTAGTCACCCCCTGGTCATCCCTCAAAAAAACACTGCTTGTCAACAACAGGAAAGTTCTGTAGGCTCCTACGAAGACACCGGTTGCCTCGGAACCTAGCGTGCAATGATGCCCGCACTGCAAACCAGACAAAGAGAAAAAGGATCAGCAATATATAGCACCATCTAAACATTAAAAATAGATCAACCAAGCAGAACGACAAGCACATCAACCAACCAAACAAATAACCGACCAATGCATTTGTACTGTTAACATAGCTTACTGTACGTGTATACATAAGCAATAAATAAAAAGGTATAATTCATAACTCACACTCTCATCCGTATCATTTTCTAACAAACATAGGTCACCAAACAAAACAATGGGAAGTTCAAGTAGAAAAACACTCGAAAAATGATTATTTCTTCTGCTATCAGTATCCTGATCAGTGTGATAGCAAGCGTAATATAAAAAATAGTACATCTAATTTTGGTTTGGTGCCGTCCTATTTGTAGAAATGAAAGTGTTTGTACAACTGAAAGCATGGACTTCCTGTTCACATCAAACACGTGTTACCATTGAAGCGGACAACTGAACCCTCTGTCTAAAAAGCCTCCAAGCATATACTAAGTTGATATTAATATTGCTTCAGATAGACTTATAATATGTTGAGATAATATAAACAAAAATACCAAACACACCAATTTCTTCATATTACGTCACACGACCGACAATGGAGACATACACATTCATAAAATGAAGCATGTCTCTAGATAGCCATTCAACAAATAACGACTATTTGTGTAAGGCAGTAGTTAACAGTACCAACATCCACTTAAGAAACGGCTAGTTGACCAGGTGTCTTTAAGCTGAACAAAAACATATAGAGCAAACCATAATCATAGTGAAAGGTAAGGCGATTTCCTACTGCCTATACACCATGAAACATAGAGAAAAACAAAGATCACATGGCAAGCAAAAAGACATGCTTGCCGACCTAGCTTGTAGAACCTAGAGGACATTTGTGGCCATAGGCCTAGTAAGAACGGGATAACGTCACTGGTAGAAAAAAGGCCTTCCATACGCCCCCATTAGTCCCCAAACTTTGCGCACCGTGACTAAAGGGGTTTTAGTACCGGTTCGGGAGGAGACCCGCGACTGAAGGTCATGCGTCGCGGGTTGGGAAGCGCGTGGAGGGCTTTAATTCCGGTTGGCCTGGCCACCCGCGACTAATGATCCAGTCTGCTGGCCTCCCTGTCTTTAGTCCCGGTTGGACTGGCCACCCGCGACTAAAGATACAAACTGCTCGCCTCCCGCGCGGCGGTTTTATTTCGCGAGCGAGAGGCAGAAGGCCATTGCTACAGTGCGCACCCGAGAGTCTCTGTTTCTTCTTCCTCTCTTCTCTTCTTCCTCTCTTCTTCCTCCACCAAGAACCCATGGGTTCTCAAGTTTGGAACCTTCTCCGTGTGGCCACACCATGCCGCAAGAGTCTCGACGTGGCCTACACCAATATGTGCGGGAGGCTCCCCGACGCTCTTAAGAATTTGAGCAATCTCTATGAAGAAGCCGATGAACAACATAAGTTCTTCGGGCTTGATCTAGAGTATACGGCGAATCAACGGGATGTTGCCGTCATCCAGATTTGCTTCAAGGAGATCGTTTTGGTCTTCCAATGGGCAAGGTAACGCACACGTACAATCTCTCTTGTAGGATAGTGTTGCATTTTCGATTTGTTTGTTGCATTGGAAGAATACATGTGTTGCAACATATCTAACACGTGTTCTATTTTTGTTGTTGCAGTAGTTCAAAGCATTCTCCGGAACTTGTTGATTTTCTTGTCAACAAGGGGTACGACTTCTGCAGTGTTGACATCACTCAAGACCGGCAGAAGTTGATGCGCTTGGGTATTGTGACACCTGAAGATCACTACATTGATCTTCAGGACCTTATCCATTTTGATGAGTTGGACGGGCACAAGACCGGGATGGCTCCGATGGCAACTGCCTTCATCCACGCCGACTACAAAACCATGAAGTCTCGTTTCCCCTCCAAGAATCACATGTATTGGGGGAAGAACCCACTGGACCGGATCAACCTCAACTATGCAGCCATAGATGCATACGTTGCCTACGAGTTGTTCCGCATCTACTCGACGGAGCTCGAGTAGATGTTGTTTGTGTACCGCATCTTGTGTTCGATATATGCATGTAATGGATATATTAGTATGTAATGGATATATTATTATGTAATGGATATTATTTCTATATTAATTCCTAGCTATATTATTTCTATATTAGGTAAAACACACATTTCAAAACAAACAAACAAAAACACATCAAGAAAACAAACAAAAACACATCAAGAAAACAAAACAGAAAAACTACCGTTTCTATATATCTGTTCACCAAAAACTATTGTTTCTATATCTGTTCACAAAAAAAAAATCTAGAGGTCCAAAAATTAATCTAAGCCAGGAAAACATAGATCTAGTCAGTACCAAACTCATCCAGTTGGATTTACTTCAAAATACATTTTTGAACTTATTCTAAAAATAATAGAAGAGCCTACTGGTCTTTTATTAAAAATGATGGTATTTTCATTTTGTTGTTGATCTTTATGTGAGGCTAAGTGCTATGGATAGATCTTTTCAATATCTATCCAGAACATTTTAGTTTGTCCATTTTGGTTATGTATTTTTAAAGTTAGGTTCAAATCATTCTCACAGATAGTCATTGCCAAAACAGTTCTTGTGTCCAAAATAATAGTCGAAACTTTGATCTGCAAATTTTATATGGTTTAGATTTCATATGGTTTGGTTCATGAATTTTATCAGATTTTATTTTGCATTTAGGAAAGGGGAAAATAAATTAGTTTTATTTTCCTGAATTTTTTGATATATTATTTGTATTTTTAAGATTTTAAAATGTATTAGTTTTATTTTTCTGAATATTTTGATATATTATTTGTATTTTTAAGATTTTAAAATGAATTAGTTTTATTTTTCTGAATATTTTGATATATTAATAGTATTTTTAAGATTTTAAAATGAATTTGTTCTATTTTTCTGAATATCTTTTAGAAATAATACAAATTAAAAAGTGAATGTTTATTTATTTATTCAAAATTATTAATTACATCATTACTTTTGTTTATTAAAAGATTTATTTGAAATTCAGACAATAAAGAAATGTGGCATCGACCAACATGTTAATAGGATTAATATGATACTAGTATCACATACATGCGTGCGAAACACTTGGATGCGGGATGGGATGGAACTCGGAAGTTAAGCGTGCTAGTGCTAGAGTAGTGGGAGGATGGGTGACCGAGCGGGAAGTTTGACCACGAGTAAGAAATTTGACTAGAGATAATTGTAGTTAGACACTAAGAAAATAATAAAAATTCTGAAAAAAAGGGAGTGAAAAATTGGAGTGAAAAAAAGTGAGCGAAAAATAATTAGAAACCCAAATGAATTAAAGAAATAACGAAATAGATGTAGTCCCGGTTCGTGTGGCCAACCGGGACTAAGGTCCTCCTTCCCCGGCGCACGCCACCCGCCCACGTGGACGGGCCTTTAGCCGCGGTTCGTAAGAGGGGGCGACTAAAGGGGGGGGGGCTTTAGTCGCGCCTATTTAGTCCCGGTTGCGCGGCCGAGATTAATAGCCTTTGCGAACCGGGACTATAGGCCTATTTTCTACTAGTGCGTGCATCGCCCGCCCTGCCGAAAGCCCCGCAAGGCATGAATGCACCGTCATGCTGCCAAGTAAATTCATGAGATCTGAATGATTGCATGTAAAACGGAGCAACAGAGTGGGTCAGCAGAAAAAGAGCAAATGAAAATTAGGAGAGCAACCGTCTAGACCTAGTCGATGCCATCGACAGACTCCATGAGTTTGTCCGGCAAACAAAGAGGAGGTAAACCTATTCGCAAACAATTGGCAAGATTGATAATATAGAGGAGCTCCATTGCCTGATTATAAGATTCCTTACAAGAATAATATGCATGGTAACCTTGAGAGCCAATCTCCTCCCAGCAGCTCCACTGTACAACCTGCAAGCAAAAGAAATAAAGTAAACTTGAGAAGACTGTCGTGGGATAATCACGGCAGACGTTACCGGGGGTAACTTATCTAGGGGCAAGACGACTCTGGTGTTTGGGAGAGGGTTTAGCTCAAAGGAAAACATGACTATGTGCGATCTGGTAGCCGGCAATCTAGTCGCCGAGTCTCCGATCTCGATCTACTAATTCAGCTCTCGTGTTACAATGGATACTCGATACCTAGCGATATTGCTCTCACTCTTGGATCTCTGTCGTCTAACCCTAGGGGTCGGCTTATATAATATCCGGACCTCCTGGCCTGCTCTCCAAGGCGCACTCTGAATCCTACCCGGACACTGCTTACAAACCCTAAACTTCCTTATCAGAACCCACAATCCGGGTTACGAGGCCTATGTTCTTGGGCCTTCTAGAAAACTCCTTTATCTTAAGCCGGGTCTTGTGCAGCGTCCTTTGGGCCGAGTTACTCCTTGGCGTTGGCCTACCGGGTTATCATCCCTCCATCAGTAGTCCCCAGAATAGCTTGGGCTTCATGAAATCCTCCTTGAAGCGCACGCTATTCCCTACAAAAAATAACATACAAGTTCACAGAGGCCGGATTAGATTGCTTTGATAAACAGCTAGGCCTAACTCCATGGTGGCCATATAATAACCCGGCTTTCTCTAAATTCCTCTTTACTCTTTCCGGGTCAACGCCCGTGTAAGAACGCCAAAGATCCGGCTTACTCCACTTGATAACTGATCCTCATACCGCAGGAAGATTTCCTTCATAACTTGTTCGGATATCCCGTTTAGCACTTAACGCATATCCCGGAGAATCCGGCGGGTATCCTTTATCCCGAAATTTCCGGCTCTCGTCCGTTGGCCTAGGTTTATCCACCCGCACCTTATAAATAGGCACCCGGGGGATAACCTAACCCCAACGGTCCATTTCTCCTCCCTCTCCTTCACTCCCGCACCCAAGCTTACGGAGCGCCACCACGGAGTCCTTGCGCGCGCCGCCGGAACCAATCCACCGCCAGTTACGTTCCGCCATAGCTCGTCCCGCGCCGCCGCCAACCTCCGCCGCCGCGCCCTCGAGCAGCTCGCCGGCAGTCGCAAGGGGTCATTCAGATTGCGCCATTTGCCGTCGCCGCACTCTACTTCAATCTCCTCCGGTAAGCTCCTTGCTCCCTTTGATTCAACTTTGCAATTTCTCGAATCGACCCAGATCGGATCTTGGTCTTCCGCGGGCTATCTCCCCTTCCACGCCGAATTAGGTCACATAGATTCCCGTTAGTTCATCCAATCACTTGAGTATGGATTCCACTTTGTTCTCCTATCACTTGTAGCCACTAATTTCACCGCGAATCCGAAAATGCAATTTCCAATCTAGGTCCAATCTGTCCAAAATTTCCGCGGCAGGCTTTGATACCCGGCAGATCCAGTTCTTCCGGTTCTTTTATCCGCACTAAACTCATAGGCAATCATCCTTCTTCCACGTACACTTATCAATACGCAAGTACACCACCATTCCTGTTCTGACGCTTGATACTCGGATAACCTGTAACTTTTTGCTCCGTCCAACGATACCCGGATGATTCTTAACTAATATGTATTGTTGATACTACTTGCGTATACTCGGATAACTCATGATTTCCGAATCTTAAACCTCATACCTTCTTTGTCTTGTGCTTTGCAGGCTGAACCCATGGCTCCCAAGAAGCAAGGGAAACAGACGGCCAAAACCCGGACAACCCAATCAATATCTGCCAATTGGGGGCAATCCACAGTTACTAGGGCCAAGCTGGAGGAGCTGGCCGAGTTAGGGGTCCTCCCCCCTCAGAAGGATATCCACTGGAGGGTGCCGGGTGATGAGACCCGGCCCACACCTGCTGCCGACGAGGTAATTTGCTTCGTTGAGCACGTGACCCGGGGGTTTCGCCCCCCGGGTCACCCTTTCTTACGCGAGGTCTTGAGCCACTATGGCCTCCGGGTGTTCGACATAGGGTCTAACTCTATGTTGAACATAACCCATTTCATCGTTCTTTCCGAGTTATATTTGTGCACTCCGCCAAATTTGACTCTTTTTATCGAACTTTTCCAATGCAAACCGTGCCGCGAAAGCGGCGATGGGGCGCTTCTAACTTGCAGCGGGGTTTCCATCCAGCACCGCAAAAACTCTCCAATGCCAACTCTTAATCTGAATTCCCACGTCAAACACTGGCAACTATCTTTCTTTTACTGCCGGGACACCTCCCCACCCGGCGAGAAGAAATTGCCGGGTTACTCGGAGGGCCTCCTCGATATCTCCGAAACTTTCAACGCCTTTGCCCCTGAGCCAGACAGGGAGGCCATCCAACCGCTCCTTTCAAAAATAGCCGCCCTTTCCGCCCAAGGCCTCCTCGGGCTCAACTTGGTGAAAACTTGGGTCAACTTCCGGATCCAACCCAACTCTATCCGCACCAAATTAATGTGCGAGTACTCGGGGCACACCACAGATTCCCTCCGATACTCATCTAAAGATTACGCGGCCGGTGACACCAACAAAACCATCAAGGGATTCTTGACGGAGAAGTTGGAGGTAATCCGGAATATAGCCGGGTTAGAACCCTTTACACGCGAGAACCCAGCACCTGAGGTAAAGATCCGGCTCTCATACCTTTACTTCCATGCTTTTCCTTTTGATACAGTTGCTAACTCTCTTCTCCATGTCTTTTCTTCAGGCCGATAATGTCTTTTGGAAAATCGAGACTCCCCCTAACTCCGAAAGTCTAGAGGAAGAAGAGGACGCAATTAACTCGGAAGAAGGTACATCCCGAGTCTCTCTTAATTCCAGCGAGCTCGTTGTTGTTCATTCTGTATTTTTCCGACTGTATACTTTGATAACTTTCAGAACCAGAGGACAAGGTAGAAGAAGGAGAAGAACCGGAAGGCAGGGTGGAAACAGCAAGTGACGAAGATGAAGTCGAGCCGACGATCAAAGTCGGAGCAAAGAGGAAACCTCGAGGGGTCGTCTTCAAGGTTGCATACCTCTTCCTTACTTCTAAACTATTCTCCTTTGATAACATGCACAAGCTAAACCGAGAGTTATCCAACTGGCCGTACCTGAAGGATCCATCCCCGACCAAGCGTAGGATGACTCGGAACTTTCCGGGTGAAGGCGCTCTTAACCCGGGTATTCCGTCATCTCCAACTCGACGCGCTGGTATTCATCTGATTCTTTCTTGAATATCAAAGTCTTTCCAGATCACCCCTTAACAGAGCAGTTCCATGTCTTACTTTCTTGATATTTTTCAGCTTCATCCGGGTCCAGCAGCACGTTTCCCTCGGACTTCGCGGTGAACCCCGGGTAAGGTTCTTCTCCTGATGTTCCATCACTTTGCCATAATTTACTCCAGTCTACATGCTAACCGCTATTTTATACTGTCGACAGAGCCACAGTCACAATCAGTGACCAAGAAAATATGGAGACCGATGACCTGGGTAAGGAGAACCCGATTGATGATATGGCGGCTGCGGCTGGCGACGAACAACAAGTGTCACCGACACATCCGGCTGATCAGGAAGCCGAGTACCCGATAGCCTCGCATGCACGCGAGGAGGAAGAAGCCGCCGTCTTGGGCACGGGAGGAGGCGTACCGAGCCCCGACATCCGGACGACTGGGGTACCTTCCCCTGCCAAAGAGAAAAACTCCACTCCGAGTTATCAAGTTCCCGGGTCTTCTAAATCGGGCAACCATTCCTTCGACCAAATGATGAGCGCCCTCCTCGCCATGAAGGCCTAAGAGAGCAGCATGTTGGAGCGTATGGCCGCGGAGCATCAGGTACGCTAGTTGATATCTCCTAGTGTCCACCTAGTCCCCAAGTTCCGAGTCTAACTCGTCAAAGTTATACTCGGTACTCCTTGCAATACTCGGCTGATTGTGATATCCGACTAATGTTTAACCCTCCATTCTTTTAGGCGCAAGCGTCTCGGTCCGAGGAGATTTTGGCCAAGACCAAGCAGCTCCTGGACACCGAGATAAAGCTAAGGGAAGCACTTGAGTCTGAGGTGGCAGCCTTGGAGAAATGTGATGACCCAGCACACCACTGCATGTGTAGTGCGCAAGTCGGTGACATAATACTCACAGAAGGACTTATCCGTGAATATTACATTCCCCAGAGTGGTACAACAGAAACACAGCGGGTCCAAGCAAAGCTATAGGATACAAACTTCATTACAAAATCTTGAGAGTCTCCTTGATGAATCAAGAAGATATCCTGCAAATGAAACATCAGAAGAAGCAATACGCAGCTCCAAGCTGGAGAAGATCTCTAGCTCAGAAATAATCCACTACGGCTGATGCCAGCCCTAATCTATGACTTGAAATAACTAAGTCTAAGAATGGTCTCTAACTACATCTTGATAGCTTGCCCCCCACCAGCGTTGTTGATGACGATGCTTTACCGTCTAAGTAGTAGATCACTCCACCTAGCTTCATGAGGTAGTGATGGCTTCTCGATGACGACTTCAATAGGGCTTCAACTCTAAGCAGGGGTCAAACGGGATAGAATGAGTAACGAGCGTTACTCAGCAAGTTCATGATATATAGTGGGTGGTTGATGCACTAACTACAGCTTTAGACTTGAAAGAGTCATAAGCTAATGCAAGGTTTTGTAAAACTTTCTTCAAGAGGTTGCTTTTAATTCTGAAAACTATGCCCGCCAGATCTTCACAGGATTAGAACTTTCATGGAGTTGCCTTTCCTGCGGCGTTCGCAGCTCCTTCCCGGAACAAGGGGTAACATGTCACATCCTTTTACACTCTGCAGAGGTGCGTTACTTTACCCATGGACGACCAAGACCATGTTGCACAACCAGGCTCGAGATCCTGTCCACTCCCACTCAGGTGTGGGGCCCGGTAGTTGGTCCAAGCCAAACCGTGCTTCTCCGCACAACGCATGCCCACCCATTTCTGCCAGCAGGTTGAACGCCTGATTCTACCCCTCACGATGGAGATCTACGCGCCCCTGGCAGACACTCATAGACCCCAGAGCCCGTGGGACGTAAGGGCTCCCACCCATGTGCATGTAGTCTCGCAAGACCTACAGCGTACGTCTCTGGCAGTCCGTTGACATGCGAACGAGAAAAGTATCACGGCTGACTTACTCCCCCCACAAAAGATCCATGGTCAACGCGAATTTACGGCGCAAGAATCCTGACGGCAGTTGTTGTTAATTCCTAGGTAATATGTTCCCATGCAGATGGAACCTTCCTTTGACCTATTCATCTTACCATGGTTCCATCCGCCCACCACATAGAACACTACCACTCGGGTAGTCATTCAGGTAGTCATATCATTATAAAAATAGGATCATGCATTCATTTGAGAGTAGGTGATAATACAATAGGGTTTTTGCAAATAGTTTGTTATGAAGTACTGCAAAGGATATGATCAAGTGATGAACTTGCCTGAGATTGAAATAATGACAATAATAATCCATGTCTTCGGGGTTCGAGGGTCGCGTAGAGAAATCCAAACATCTGAAAGATTGCAAAGTAGTCCCGGTAAGGACTACAGAAAACACTGGCAAGATGATATATGCATAGTAATGAGATGCATCGTGAAATCCCCTGGAAAATACCCCAGCTTACAAGTGTAAGCCACGTTTGAACGATAACATATTCACACAATTGTTAGGTGACTTAGAGTTGTTTCATTACTTGTGGTGATGTTGTTATTTCTTTTAGGCTTAAGTGTGTTTCACTTTTATTGAACAAACACTTGTTATCATGTTTAAGTAGAAGTGTTATAACATAGTTAGGCAACAAGACAATAACACATGGTAAACAATTATTGAAAAGGTAACAAACAGGTTTGGTTTTATATTTCAAAAGTGTAGAGCTAATGACAATGAGTTTAGTTGAAAATGATGAACTATTACATCTAACTCTTTCATCACAATACTTGCTAATGACTTGTGATTATAGGTTTTAGTAGGTGTGGAAACCTAAGAGTTTTATTAATAAAGAAAATAATAATGTGGCAGTTATTTCTGTTATAATAGGATATTATAGAATTCCATTATTCCAACAGAAACAAGTTTATAAGTTAAACAAAAGGTTTTATATTTGACATATTTGAATTGGAAATGATTTTATCTTTAATTTGGTATATTATTCAATGCTTTCTGAAAATATTTGAATAATTATTAATTTATTAATTTTAAATGAATTAAATGACTAGGCAACATTGCACACTTAAAACTTGGTCAAATGACTTTGCAAACATCATAGATGAGTTGTATATGTCATTTGGAGCATTTTGGTATATAACTTGTATTTTTCTGATTTTATGAATTATTTCCTATTTTTCTCAATTTTAAATGATTTAATTTAATTAAAGAAAATATTAATTTTAAAAGTTTATTAAATATTTTTGAAAAGTTGATAAACATTTAGATTGTATTTTTCTAAACATTTTGATATATTTTCCATATTTTTCTGATTAACAGATTAAAAGTTATTGATTTAGCAAATTTTATTTATTTTCTGATTTTAAAATGACACGTGGGGTCCATTTGTCATATTTAATTTTTAATCAAAAATAAAGGAAAAATTGGGATGACGTGATGATGATGTCATCGTTGTGTCATCAAGGAAGAGGATTTCTACTGTGGCTTTGCAATTCGGCGATTGAGCACAAATTGGAGCAATTGGCTCCCACGAGGTGACATAGGAGGACGAGATGAAGTTGATGGTGGCGGATTTTCGACCATATGGTCGCCGGTGACTCGCCGGCGTGCAGTTGCACGGTGGCCGGCGGTGGGTGCATGGTGTCAACTTGATTCCGGGCCTCACAAATCGAAAGAAAAATAGCCGGAGGTTCCTCTGCTCACCGTGATGCTTGTGGTCGAGACGGGAAAGCGAGGAGGTGGCTTATTTGGCCGGAATCGACCGCGACGTCCGGCGGCCGGACTTGAGGAAGGAAGTCCAATTCGTGGTACCGGGGTCATCTCCGCCCTAGAGCGAGCTCGAGTCGACTAAGCGGACCACAAGGAACTCGTAGGTGGTCTCGGCTCCTCCCGGGACTGCCGGAATCGACAACGACGGAAGATGGCCGGACCTAGGGTTAGGGTTTGGTTTCGTGGTGAAGCAGAGAGATAGTGAGCGAGATGGGGAAGAGAGGAGAGACAGAGGGCGAGTTGGAGCGCTTCTCCTCCTTCTTATCCGCGCGGAAAGGCGGCCGAGGAGAGGTGGCAGTGCGTGTGGGTGGCGGTGACACGCCTCTGGCCTTCTGGCCAGAGGTTGAAGAAGAAAGAAATGAAATACCAACTTGCGATAACCCCCTGAAATTTCCAATATTTGCATACAGGTCCTTCTGCCTTACAAACTGAGAAGAAATTAATGTTTTCAGGGCCTATCCGTGAACAGAAAAATTAATAAAAAATATATTTGAATTCCTTATCAAATTTCCAAGCTCACCATGTTTTGTTTTAGTGGATTTGAAGAATATTTGGATTTCTTATTTAGGGTGCTAGATTAAGTGATTTTATTGTTTTTACTCAATTCTATTTATTAAATGTTTTAAATTCTATTTTAGGCATGAAAATTCTCTCCACACCACACACATGGGGTTTACCAAGGGTGTGTTCTAATTGGACCATTTTAGATACAAATTCTTTTTAGCAAATAATTTAGTAACATTGCTTGGTATTGTTTCTGTGTATTGAAATGAAAACCACTTAATAGATAATTGTATTCCATGACATACCAAATTCTTTTTATTAGGTAATGAACTTGTTTTCTCTTATGAGGCTTTGTTATTTCCTAATTGAAACTCCTAGCAAGTTTGGTTTACATTTTACTGAGGTATGTGTATTCTATGTTTGATGTTTTCAGTACTTGATGAAATGGAAAACCTGTGTGGCTTTGGAATCTTGTTTTCTTGCTTTCCACATAGGTTCCAATATGGATATTATCCCATGTTTTCTTTAAAGCATGTAATTATTCTATATGGGTATGAGTTGATGAATTTTTGTTACCATCTGTTAGTCTTATCTATGAAAAGGATTTGGAAAACAAGGTATTAAGCTTGTTTTCATCTACCTCCACATATCAAGACATGTGGATGCAATGGCTGGTTATTATTTCATAATTGATAATTATTTCCATTATGGATATTATTATGAGCTCCTCATCTCTGATGAATTTGTCAGAGGTTAATGTTTCTCTAATATCCTAATGATTCACTGGATAATTCTTATGCTCCCTTACTGAGGCAATGTTGCTTCCTGTGGTCTTCTGTTGCTTGATGTTCTTCTCTCTAGTTGCCACTAGTCTTCTGGTACTGCCTTTGTCACTTGCAAGGAATATCATCTCTGGGATTCCAACTTCAATTATCTCACCCTTGTGGTGAAAACAAACAGTTATTCCAAGCAAAGATTTTACTTAGATAATTATATTGTGGTTTCTTGTTTCCTTAGGGTTATTCTTTCTATTGGTTGATGATAAAAAGGAATGTAGGTGTAGTTTATGTCATCAGTTAGCCTTATGCATATAAGAAGAATCTGTTGACAAGTTTGCAAGGCTTGTCCCCAAATTACTTTTCATATACAAGAGACTGAGATGTACTAGGTTATTCAACATTATGTTTGTTTGTGTATGACACTCAATTGTTTGAGTATACAAGAGTGATCTGTTAACAAGGTGTACAGGCTTGTTACCAAACTACTTCTATATAACAATAACATTGGAGTATCACAATTTCAAGAGGGTTAATATGATCAGATCAAGTTATAAGAGTTTCCAAGTACTCTTATAATAGCTTAGAGTAGCACTTCTAGCACACTCTAAATAATCTTCTTGAAGATCTTCCTGTGGTAGTTACTCCTTTCTTGTGAGTTGCTTCTCTTGCAGAATGACTTAGAGAAGATTGGGAAACAAGATAGGATGGTCTTGACAACATAACAAGATCTAGATTAAGAGTTAGTTCATGCTTTTAGTATCCTTCCATATACTTCTTATTTTATTTCCCAAAAGATATGTAATTATATCATATAGGATTTATTTACTTAGTTATCAATTCAATTCCTCTAATAGAGGTTATATCTTTTTATTCCTTAGTTGTATGCAAAGATACTTTAGTGGTTCAGTGATGGTTTGGATTTGGGTAGAGGTGTGAAATGCTTATGGACTGATGGATTAATAGTAAGTGGATCCAATGGTTCATTGAGGTGTTGAGATTTCATATGTTCACTTGTATAACATGATTGAAACAATGAGTATGTGAAAGTTATTGAGGTTTAATGACTTATGTCCAAGTTGTTATTTGTTCTCCCAGGTGTCATGATCTAATTTATATTCATCACTTTATTAACTTTGTTATTCTTAATGCAGATATAGAGATTTGGGAATATCGTATGTAATGATCAAGGTTTATTATTAGTTGAAGAAGATTTATTTCTTCTTGTTGTAACTTCTTTTATGGTTGAGGAGATATGTACATATTCGATAAATATGTTATTACAATTATTAATTCATCTCCCACTTTTGGTTTTTGGGTTAACACTTGTTTGTATCTTTTGTGTTCTTTTGCACCTCTGTTATTTATTTGTGAAGGTTCACTTAGTAGGTACTAAATAACTTGGAAAGATGTTGTGTGAATGGTTGATAACTTAAAGAGTTATTGTTTTACAGAACCTAGGATATTTGTTGATGAGATGGTTCAATTATGTGTTACTCATTAGTGAAAGTGTGATCAGCATTTATGAGATTTGGATTCTCACCCCTCTTTGAGTTCTAGATACCTAGTGAATTATCCCAAGTCACTTATAGACTTGTGGTTTAGGTTGTTGAGAGATTGTGTAGGTCACAACCAATTATGGTTTGTGTAATCAAATGATTTGGTTTGTAAAGATACTATGTTATAAAGATCATTCCAAATGCACTCTTGACTAGATGAACTAGACCTATTTCATCATGTCAAGTGAAACTTGGGTCACTTTGATTCGTTTAAACTTTCGCGCCAAAATTTCCCGTACTTTTAGATGCATGCTTTGCAAATGCACATATTAAATTTAGATCCTTATAACTTCCCAAACACTGGGATGTTACAAGAAAGATGTCACGAAATACAAAGACAAATACGCCACTGCTCAAGCTGCGCTGAAGAAGCTATCGGCCCAAGTGGCCGACACTTATCGTGTCCTCGTTGGTGAGATTTCGCTACTTACTGGTTCGTGCCTTGGTTTCTTGTTTTCTTGATACATGATACCCGGAATACCTTGATGTAACCTTTGTTGCTCATATTGCAGCTTCCAACCTTGCGCCTTCAGAAGAGGATGATGTGGAAGAGGTAAAAAGATTGAAGAATGTCCTCCGGAGGTTTTGTGCCAGCACCAAGTGGATACTAGACGCCATTCAGTGGCCGACTGATCTATATCCGGGTATGGAGACCCTCATCCATGCATGCTCTACTGTCCCTGCATGGATTGAGCTCTGGAAACGCTCATCATGCCGGGTTGGGATGACCCGGGGACTTATGCTGGCGAAAGCTTATTTTCCTAAGCTTGAGCCGGCAACTGTGGTGGCCGGATTTCCAGAGTTCAAGGCAGATGGCTCGAGAATTTCCCCCAAAGATTTCAAAGCTGTACAATCCGAGGTACGTCACTCGGCAACTACTCTTGCCGACAGTATGGACTTGAGCAGGTTTATGTCTCCATACGATGCGAAGGACAAGGCTGTGAAGGAAGATACGCCCGTGCCCTTCGATATTTTAGAAAAGTGGAACGCTGACTCGGCCAGGAAGAGGAAGGAAGCTGCAAAGAGGGAAGCCGAATTGCAATCAGCACCAACTACCTCTACACCAGCTGTCCGTCCACCTGTTCGCCCTGACGCTGCAAAACCGGATGATGATGCTGGGAACTCTTCTAAGAAGCGAACCCGAGAACAAGACCCGGAGGGCAAGGGTAAGGATGTGGACCCGACTCAGGAGGCCGAGTAAATTATTATCTGATGCCATCCTAATACCTTGTTCGCTCGATACCCTTGTAAAGACAGATATTCTTTTGATAGTGCAGATGTGCACTTTTGATACTATTATCGCATCGTGTAAATACATTATGAAGCTTTAATAGCTTTCTTGGCCCTTCCTGCCTGCGGATGAATTTGATATCTATCTGCCTTTGAGCTTATTTACTCTTGATACTCCGATTTACTTTATGGTTCCTTTTGTGAGACTCAGTTTCCGGGTCACATGGGTTTTGACGGGTGAACTTTTCTCTAAGTCCCCAAGTCCCCAAAACTCGGATTTGTGGGTTTTTGGTTCTTAATTGCTAAATAACTTGCCTTTCTTTTTTTCCAAAATCCCCAGTCCCCAAGGCCCGGAATTCCGAGTCTGGGGCGTGAGGTTTTCTCGAAGAAAACAAATTATTTCTGCTAAGCCTAAAACCCAGAGCCGTTTCACATAGATGTTGAAGTTATGCTTGATAGACTTTGAGTTTCCGGTTATTAACCCTGTACTCTGCATAACTTGTGGTTTAGATGACCCTTTTGACTCTCTTGTACTGTAAGCCGGCTTTCGCGTGGATACCATGTTGTTACATCTGTACGAAAACAGGGTCAGGCAAGTCCCATTGGGCATCATGTCTGATTGTAATCGTAAGCAAGCAAATCATGCCACTTTAGTGCGAGTCACATCGAGCTTAAGTAAGAAAAGTCAAGAAATTTGGCTCCTTTGTCCGGTTATAAGATTGCAGCCGTACTCGTTTGCGAGTAATCGGCCCTTATAACTCATAGGCATCATGGCCGGGTCTTTGGGTTTGTAACTGTGCTATTCAAGCAATCAGCCCCCAAGACCTAAATATATGCAACATACTGATGCTCTAAGGAAACAATAAATAATACTTACCTGGAAGAAAAGTAAAAAACATAACAGAAAAATAGAACTTGGTAAAGCGTGCGAAGGAGATATATCGCTTAACCATCTCTTTGTTGATATGAGAAAGTTAGGTCAGCAAGCCGCCTCATTAAAAACCCTCCAGTCCCGTTAGGTACCCTGGATAGGAAAAGAGTGCGTCTGAAACCTGCTGCCTGTTACATCGTGTAATTCCACTTGTGAGTCTCGTCTATACTAGGTATAGTAGGGACGCAGCTGAGCTACGTTCCATGGTCTTTCTTTCTCTTGCATAGATGAAGTGGTATGAGCGGTGTCGTTAACCGTAGCCGACTCTTCCCTTGCATCTATCAAGTAATACGATCCATTGTGCAGATTCCGGCTTATGATAAACGGTCCTTCCCATGGGGGTGATAACTTATGTTTTCCTTCTTTTGACTGTACCAGGCGCAGAACCAGGTCTCCTTCCTGGAAGATCCAGGTTTTCACGCGCCGGCTATGATATCTCCGTAGATCCTGCTGATATATGGCTGATTTTCCAGTGCTTGTTCCCTTTCTTCTTCTAGCATATCCACGGCGTCCTGCCGGGTCTTCTCGTTCTCTACCTCGACATAAGCCGAGACTCGAGGCGAGTCATGGATGATATCACTCGGCAACACCGCCTCTTCACCATAAACCATGAAAAACGGTGTCATCTGAGTGGATCTGTTTGGTGTTGTGTTGATACCCCAAACCACTGCAGGTAATTCTTCAACCCATGCACCAGCAGCTCTGATACACGGAACTCGCAATCGTGGCTTTAGTCCACGAAGCAATTCTTGATTTGCCCTCTCCACTTGTCCATTAGCCTGTGGATGGGCCACTGAAGCTACGTCCAGCCGGATTCCATTGTTACCACAAAACTTCTCCATCTCGCCAAGGGACATATTGGTTCCATTGTCGGTAATTATGCTATGGGGATACCCGAACCGATAGATAATCCTTTACAGGAACTTGACTGCTGTGATTGCTTCACAGTTGGTAACTGGCATAACCTCAACCCACTTGGTAAACTTGTCAATGGCCACCAAGAGGTGTGTCTTTTTGCAAGGTGACATGTGAAAGAGGCCAACCATGTCCATACCCCAAACAGCAAACGGCCAAGTTAACAGGATAGTCCGTAGTTCCATAGCCGGCACATGGGTTTGGCGAGCGTACCTTTGACACCCATCACATCTTGCCACCAAGCGCTCCGCGTCTGCTAGGGCCGTGAGCCAGAAAAAACCATGTCGATAAGCTTTGGCCACAAGGGATCTTGTGGATGCATGATGCCCACAATAACCTTCATGGATTTCCTTGAGGATCTGTCGGCCTTCTTCTGGTGCTACACAACGCAAAAAGACTCCTGCTGCACTTCTCTTGTATAACTCTCCATTGAATATAGAATATCCTTTTGCTCGCCTCAGAATTTGTCTTGCTAATACTTGCTGCTGTGGTAACTCGCCCCGTGATAGGTAGGCCAGGAACGGTTCTGTCCACTCTGGAACAACACGTACTGTGGCCACGAGCTCCAAATCCAGGTCTTGATTTGCCAGTTCTTCCTCAGACTCGGTTTTAACTGATGGTCGCCATAGCTCATCCAGGAAAACGTTAGGTGGAACCGGCTCTCTGCGCGAGCCGAGTCTGGCGAGTGCATCTGCTGCCTCGTTTTTTCTTCTGTCTATGTGCTCCACCTCATACCCGGAAAAACATCCGGCAACTCTGTCAACCTCTCTGCGATATGCTGCCATAGTTGCGTCCTTTCTATCCCAAGTTCCTGAGACCTGCTGTACCACGAGGTCCGAATCTCCAAAGCACCGTATCCTCTTAATATTCATCTCCTTGGCTACCTTTAAGCCGTGCAATAAGGCCTCATACTCGGCCACGTTGTTGGAACAATCGAAATGAATCTGCAGCACGTAGCTCAACTTGTCTCCTTTGGGTGATGTTAGCACCACTCCAGCTCCTGACCCCTCGTATTGCTTGGAGCCATCAAAGTGCATGATCCAAGACTCGGAGTTTGGAGCCATGGTAGGCATGCCTGTGTGTGTCCAATCATTAATAAAATCGACTAGAGCTTGAGATTTAATTGCTGACCTTGGCTCGTAATTGATATGATAATCCCCCATCTCGATCGCCCACTTGGCTATTCTACCCGTTGCATCCGAGTTTCTGATGATATCCGACATTGGTATAGAACTAACCACTGTTATGGGGTGTTCCTGAAAATATGGCTTCAATTTCCGGCTGGCCATGAGGACCCCGAAAACCAGCTTTTGCCAATGTGGATAGCGCTGTTTTGCCTCTGATAATACCTCACTGACATAGTAAACCGGCCTCTGGACCGGGTACTCTTTTCCATCTTCTTTTCGCTCGACAACAACCACTGCGCTAACCGCCCGGGGCCCTGCTGCAACGTATAATAACATAGGCTCTTTAGGACCCGGTGCTGCTTGGACTGGTGCCTCGGATAGCTGCTTTTTTAGTGCCTCGAACGCCTCGTCCGCCTTTTGATCCCATATGAATTTATCAGATTTTTTCAAGAGCCGGTACAAGGGTATCGCTTTTTCTCCGAGTCTGGATATAAACCGGCTGAGCGCTGCTACGCACCCTGTAAGCTTCTGAACATGCTTCAAATTTTCCGGCTTTTTCAGACTCTGGATAGCTTTGATTTTGTCCGGGTTTGCTTCAATTCCTCTCTCAGAAACGATAAAGCCGAGTAATTTTCCGGCTGGGACTCCAAAAACACACTTTGTCGGGTTGAGTTTCATCTGGTACCTTCTCAAGTTCTTGAACGTTTCCTTTAGATCATCAATAAATGTCTCCGCCTTTCTGGTCTTGATCACCACATCGTCTACATAGGCATGGACGTTGCGTCCGATTTGGTCCTCGAAGCACTTTTGAGTGCACCGTTGATATGTTGCTCCAGCGCTCTTCAATCCAAATGTCATGGTCTTGTAACAAAAGGCCCCAAAAGGGGTTATGAACGATGTTTTTTCCCAATCTTCCTTCTTGAGCTTGATCTGATGATACCCAGAATATGCATCCAGAAAACATAACAGGTCGCTTCCAGCTACCGCGTCAATGATCTGATCTATTCTTGGTAGTGCGAACGGATCCTTTGGGCAATGCTTGTTGAGACTCGTATAATCAATGCACATCCTCCATTCATTAGTCTTTTTCATCACGAGAACCGGATTTGCTAACCAGTCCGGGTGAAACACTTCCATAATAAAGCCGACTGTAAGCAGCCGAGCAATTTCTTCCCCTATAGCTTTCCTTCTTTCCTCATTCATCTTTCTCAAGCCTTGCTTCACGGGTCTGGACTTGGGATCGACGTGCAAACTGTGCTCTGCCAACTCTGTGGGGATACCCGGCATATCGCTAGGCGTCCAGGCGAACACATCCTAATTTGAACGAATGAACTCCACAAGTGCTTTCTCCTACTCGCTGTCCAAGTTAGATCCTATAGCAAATTGCTTGGAGGGATCACCCTCGGTAAAATCCACCATCTTTGTGTCCTGTGCTGCCGTAAACTTTGCTCTTTCGTCCTCAGTATTTGGTCTTTTCAACGCTGTTCTGTCATCCGGGTCTACTTGAGACCGGTAATATTTGAGTTCCTCTTTTCTTCAAGCTTGCTCCGCCATGGCTGCATCTCCTTCATCACACTCAGCTGCTATATCCCGGCTTCCATGTATGGTGATGGTCTGCTTAGGACCCGAGATTTTTAGCTGTAGATACACATAACACGGCCTAGCCATGAACTTAGCATAAGCCGGCCTTCCGAATAGCGCGTGATAAGGACTGCGCAACTTAACCACCTCGAAAGTGAGCCATTCAACCCGGAAATTGTCCTTCGACTCTCCGAACGCTACCTCCAATGCTATTTTTCCCTCGGGGCACGCTGAGCGACCCGGCACTATCCCGTGAAAGATTCTTGAACTTTTCTGTAGCTGAGACTCCTTGAGGCCCATGTGTAGAAAGGTTTCCCAATACAAGATATTAATGCTACTTCCACCGTCCATTAGGACCTTCTTCAGCTCATAACCATTGACCTGTGGTGCAACCACCAATGCTAGGACTCCCGGGTGTTCTATCCTTTCCGGGTGATCTCTTCTGCTCCATGTTACGTCCTGCTCTGACCATCTCAGGTATCTCGGTACAGCCGAGGAAACCGAGTTTACCGCTTGCTTCAACATCTTTTTATCCTTGTTAGAAATTCCTGTGACATGCACGTGGTGGATAGACTCGTGCCGATCCTCTAGTAGGCGCAAGATAGACTCGGTATCATCTTCTCTTATGACCCGGCCACGCGGGGTCCATGCCGGCTCTTCCGGCTGTTCCCTCTTCGTGGGGGGCTCTTCTGTCGGATCTACCGTCCCGACCGATTCTTCCCCATCTGATTGAACGCAGGTGGCTTCCCCTGACACAGAATCAAATTCTAAATCGTCAGGAATTGAACCGGACGTACGTATCATGCCGATGAAGACGTTGATTTGGCCGATTGTCACAACAGATCCGGATTCGAGCAGATCCGACTCTGGCCCCCAGCCGGAATCGTCCACCATCTTCTCTCCCTCGTTGTCGGTGTAGATCTCGCCGATGACAAGGTTCTCCATGTTCTTCCGAGCTTCTCCCGTGACGTAAACACCCTTGGACGTAGGCCCCACGGTGGGCGCCAACTGTCGTGGGATAATCACGGCAGACGTTACCGGGGGTAACTTATCTAGGGGCAAGACGACTCTGGTGTTTGGGAGAGGGTTTAGCTCAAAGGAAAACATGACTATATGCGATCTGGTAGCCGGCAATCTAGTCGCCGAGTCTCCGATCTCGATCTATTAATTCAGCTCTCGTGTTACAATGGATACTCGATACCTAGCGATATTGCTCTCACTCTTGGATCTCTGTCGTCTAACCCTAGGGGCCGGCTTATATAATATCCGGACCTCCTGGCCTGCTCTCCAAGGTGCACTCTGAATCCTACCCGGACACTGCTTACAAACCCTAAACTTCCTTATCAGAACCCACAATCCGGGTTACGAGGCCTACGTTCTTGGGCCTTCTAGAAAACTCCTTTATCTTAAGCCGGGTCTTGTGCATCGTCCTTTGAGCCGAGTTACTCCTTGGCGTTGGCCTACCGGGTTATCATCCCTCCATCAAAGACATTCATTCAAGCACAACCACCATACTGAACAGAAACATAATAGCATCGCTTAAAGAAAGACGTCACCAGAACTGAAGAGAAGAAACAAATCCCAACTCTCAACCGGTCCACCCCACAACCTCCCAGCAGCTCCGCTTCGTAGCCTGCACACAAAAAAGAATACAAAATAAGGCAACATCGAAACACACGCCCCACCTTACTGCTAGAAAAAACAAGTAAAATCAGCCAAGAAAAAGCAGAACGAAAAATCGAAAGCAAAAGAAGAAACCTTGTAGAAGCAACCCGCCTGAAACCACCCAAAAACGATGGCGAGACCAACACACCAGACACACCCCAGTCAAATAAAAATTCTACACAATGCCCTGCCTCAAAAAAGACCAACGCCAAGCTCCAAACGTAGCAGCAGCCATAGAAAAAAAATCAAACCTAAACGGCCATAGCTGCAGATGACCTCGCCCCCGACACAGACACAACGGAGGCCGGCGAATCAACACCAAGGCTCCCCGGAGGCAAGCAAACCAGGAAAGTGAAACAAGATTCGGTGGGAGAACGCAAGGAGGCGGAGAAGAAGAGTAAAAACGAAATAAATCACCTCCGCACCACCCAAGAATGCAAACAACCGCTCTGACGCATACATAATAGGCAAAATCCACCACTAAGACTAGCCATAGTGGTGGTATCATAGGTAGTATCATGCAACCTGGTCCCACAAAAAAACTGAGGTGGCATGCAATTAAGGAAGAGAGAGCAGATTAGAGTAACATAGGTAGATACCGTATCATGACACGCAAAACTAAGAAATTAATGACAAAAAAATCTTGTACACATATTTACATTGAGATTCTACAAAATAATAAATAGAAGGTGATTATGATACTATGCATTAGAGGTGTAGTATCATGTATTAGTATCATATGCATGATACTTTTGTATGATACTCCCCACTATGGCTAGTCTAAGTGGGACCATAGCTAGCAAAGGACCACCTAACAAACCAAGAAGAAAGAGAACGAAATGAAAGCGAGGAGCAAACGACATGTGGGCAGAACAACCAATCTCATGGACAGCTGCATCGCACACGATAACTCCAATTAAATCAGGACCCACAAGACAGCGTCACAGCAGAAGGCAGAGGGCTTTGGAAGGCTCTCCTGGCAACTCGGATTCAAGCTTTATACAAAAAATATGCACCAAATATCAAATACTCCTAGATGCAGGCCAAAAATTAGTAAACTCGGTGATGTTAGTAAGCACCTACTGTACTAAGGAATACTGTCTAATTGCTTTTGTCAGTTTGCAAGACAAATTTCAAGATCTGAGCATCCAGATGGTAGAAAATATAGATCATGTAAATAAATGAGAAACGAAGGAAGAATATATTCTTGACGTCTTACATATCTCTGCCATTAAGAAGAGCATCAAGGAACTGAAGAGTATTTGGGGCATACGACATCAACAATTTTGTCTTAGGTTAGATCTTGAATCAGAGCAGGCCTTCAAGATGCCATTCCTTAATTGACTGGTGTAATTGAGCATTTCATCGCCAGCTGCAGTTGTGTGGGCCGAAAAATCTACCGCTCTTCGGATGATCAGGACCAGATGAAACTCAGCAAAAGTACTGTACGAAACTTGTGCCGCCGCGCAAATTCAGTTTGATAGAGCCCGTGATAGAAAAAAGTAATGTTGCCGAAGCTGAAAAAAAAAGATTAGGCTCAGGATGTGGGTTACTGAATTGTGCCATTCTTGTTTTATAAATCTGCTGTAGATAGTAGGCACAACCTAGCCAAATACGAACTAACAAAAGGTTGCAGGTCATATTGGTTCCATGTGCCGATATGAAACTAACAAGTTGAGGAGATACCACTGTTCCAGCAACAGAAAGTAGACAGCTTGTAAAGGTTTACATCAATTTTTTGTGCTTCTAGGGTCTGAACCCACCAGATCATCCACGATTACATTTTCTACAAGCTATTGCTTTTTAACCAAGAAGTTGACTCTCCACTCTTGTTTACAAATTTTGGACAGCAGGCGATACTTAGAATTGGAAACAATAACAATAAATTGAAGTACATGCCTGCGAGCGGTATCGGGATGATCTAGACCAAGCATTCGCTCATTTATGATAAGCTCTCGATGTTGTTGCACAATTTCTCATGCTATATCACTGGCATGGTACAAAACCATTGCAAGGTACCTTTAGGAAAAATAAAACAAACAAAAAGAGAAGGATTACAACAAAACTTTGTTCACAAAGAAATAAGTTGCAGCACCGGAATATCTCGTTTCATATGAACTATTTTTTGTCAACTACTGATCTTGAAAATATTTAAGATCAAATATGTGATGGCACAATAGACTTCTCATGTTGTTTCTCGTAGAACTTATCTAAAAAATAGTGCAAACATTACAGTTGAAGTGAGCATATAACATGATCTACACAGCTACGAAAATGTGGGACACATTTAGCAAGAAGGTTTAGAACCTCAACCATGCATTCTCCCAATAAAAGCAGAACGAATAAAATAATCAGTTAAGAATAAGTTAGTTTGTTACCGGCAACAGTTTGCGGCATCCTTGTGCATGGGACCGTTGATCTGCAACAACAATGATCAAGGGGTAAATATGAGAGTTATGTGGATTATCGTGCTAGGGTAGCGTTATTGTGCCGTATACCTGTTGAAGTAGCGAAAAAACTTCGGAAAATAGCGCGTACACCTCATTTAGTGTTCCCTCAAATGCACTAAAATTCATAAGTATTAACCAGGTACAGAGATCAGATCGTGTGAAGGAACCGAGTTCAAAAAATTTACAATAAAAAGATGGTAAGAGAAATATATACCTCAGCCATCCGGATTTTTCCAACTTCCATAAGCTTCCTTGGCATGGGCATGACATATATCAAATACTTCTGAAAGTTCTCCCCAATTGCCGATGCAATGTCACCAAAGCAAGAGAATATGGGTTGTTTTACATATCTGTGCAACTGATTGCTGGATAGATCCTTCAGGAGCTGGGTCATGATGCCATCACAGTAGGGGAAAAAGTTGTCCTCCAGGGCCCTGCACAGGTCACCCACAACACCTACCGTAATGGCACATACCTGATACTCTTCAAAGTACCAAAGTCCCATTTCCAAATACCGATAAAATTGTGCCATGTACTTTGCAAAATTTGAACCCGCTGGATATGCCAATGCACCAATAGCAAGCATAGCCTCCTCATGCACTTTCACATTTCGAAAAGAAAAGACTCCCAAAAACAGATTCATCATCTGACTGGCATACTGTAAGAAGGACCCCACATGCAGCGACAGCAGCCACGGCAGATGGCAGAGCATCCAGCTTCGCCTCCCGGCGTAAAGACTTAGATAATACTCTGTATGTTGTAACCTGATAAATGCAAGAGCATCTTATCTCTCATCTTCTATAATTATATATTATATATCTCTATATACGGAGTACTAGCTAAAAATACTTCCTCCGTCTCATATTAATTGTCGCATGCAAGACAATTAATATGAGACGGAGCGAGTAATTTGGTTCCGTTGTCCATCACTAGTGGAGAATGGGGTTTTTGCTCGGTGGAGAACACCCCTTTCGCCCGGCTACGGCCCGGTGTAAAAGGGTGCCGAGCTGGAGCTGGGGTTGGTGGCTCCAACCGGGGTAAAAGGCCCGCAACACATTTTACCCCGGTTGGTGGCTACAACCGGGGCAAAAGACCCCCCACACACTATATAACCCTGCAAGCCCTCTTCTCTCCTCATGCCACTCACTTTGGAGGACATATTCTAGTTGTGGAGTGTGTGCTCATTTGTTTTTCCCTGTTATGCATAAGAGGTGTTAGATGAAATGCTCGGGAGCATAATGTCATCTCAGTTCACAGAAAACAAACATGATTTAATTTGTCCGAGCCACACTTAATTAAATAAGCTTTGTCCTCCTTATTTCCTCATCGGTTGAGGTACCAACTTTAATGTTTCATCTGTCGATGTAACATTGGTCATTAGGTGTTCTGTAATGGTTCTTAATTAATAATCATATAATGCAGATGAACCGGCAATGGATGTACGCTGACCGACGCTCTGCCGCGTTCATGATAGGCGTGGGTTATTTTATCGAGGTGGCCCAGGCAAACAAACGGAATAATTTTATGTGTTGTCCATGTGTTGTATATCGGAATGAGAAGGAACGCTCTTCTCACAGAGTCATCCACTTCCACCTGTTTCAGTCCGGTTTCATGCCCGGCTATAATTGTTGGACCAAGAACGGAGAAAGAGTGGTTATGATGAAAGACAACAAAGAAAAAGAGAATGATGACAACTATCATGATATGTTCCCTGGATACGGTGCCGATAATAGAATGGAAGATAACGATGAAGTAGAAGCAGAAGACCGGGCACCAGATGAGCCCATCGATGATCTTGGACAGGCCATTACGGATGCAAAGACAAAATACGAGATTGAAAAGGTGAGGTGTGACTGACAGCGGATTTACAAAGTTGCTGCAAATAGTGAAGAAATGATACGCCTCCAATGTATCTATAATTTCTGATGCTCCATGATCATATTATGCCAATTGCTACATGTTTTCTCCCTTTTTATAGCATTTTTATACGTTTTCCGGGACTAACCTATTAACAAGATGCCAAGTGGCAGTTCCCTGTTTTCCGTTGTTTTTTATTTCGGAAAAGTTGTTCTGGAAACATTCTCTGAATTGGACCCCACAAAGCCCGAAGTGCCTATTTTCCCCGGAAGCATCCAGAAGACCGCAGAAGAGTCGAAGACGGGCACCAGGGGGCACACCATGGGGTGGTGCACCCTCCCCCTGGCCACGCCAGCTGGTGGTGTGGGGCCCCCAGGCCTCCACCGCCTTTGCCCTTTCGCCTATTTATTCCCACCGGATGGAAAACCCTAGGCACCTGATCAAATATCCCCGAAAAGTTCCGCAGCTGCCGTCGTCGTCAACCCTAGATCAGGGGGGTTCTGAAGCTGTCTCCCGGCACCCTGCCGGACTGCAAATCATCACCGGAGGCTTCTTTATCACCACGCCTGCCTCCGGAGCGATGCGTGAGTAGTCATCCCATGACTACGGGTCCATAGCAGTAGCTAGATAGTTGTCTTCTCCTCATATGCCTCCATGTTTAGATCTCGTGAGCTGCCTATCATGATCGAGATGGTTCCTATGTAATTCTATATGATGTGTTTGCTGGGATCCGATGAATATCGAACTTAGGCCAAGTTGATTATAGTCTTTATTGCATATGTTATTTGTGATCTTGCATCCTTTCCGTTGCTAGTGGTTGCTCTGGCCCAGTAGTTGCTAGTGACTCCAAGAAGGAGTATTTATGCTAGATAGTGGGTTCAAGCCTCCTTTTCGCCTGTGCTCGAGTGACAGAAACGTGACGGGGGAGGATGTGTTGTTGCCACTAGGGAGAAAACAACAGTGCGAGTGCTCGCGTGTACAATTATTGCTTACATTACACACATTGTTTAATGCAGTTATCTGTTGCTTGCAACTTAATACCTAAGGGGGTTCAGATGATAACCTGAGGGTGGATTATTAGTCATAGATGCAGATGGATTTCGGTCTATGTATTTTGTTGTAATGCCTGCACTAAATATCATAGTATTCATCATGTTATAATGTTCACTATGGTGCAACCTTTATTTGTCAATTGCTCAGCTGTAATTTGTTCACCCAGCATGTTATTTTTATGGAGAGACACCACTAGTGAACCTATGAACTCCGGTACATTTTCTTACATTGTTAAACAAACCACAACAATTTTATGCTTTCTTTACTTAATGCAAGCATACACCATTTTCTACACTATACGTCTAATCTTTGTTTTCAGCAAGACCGGTGAGATTGACAACCTCACTGTACCATTGGGACAAAGTATTTTGGTTGTGTTGTGTGCAGGTTCCACGTTGTTGCTGACACCGGCGAAGCGTCATCACCACCGTCAGTGGCATCAACCTTCCGAAGGTCCTCTTTCTCCTACTGGATTGATAACCTTGGTTCTTAACTAAGGGGAAAACTCCTACCGCTGTGCTCATCACACCCTCCTCTTGGGATCTCCCAACGAGTGCATAAATTTTATAATGAACATGCTGCTAAAGCTTGGTAAAGAATGAAAACTATGGTGAAGCATTGTCCCACTCATGGACTGACTACTTGGATGATTATACAAACTTTTTATGCAGGACTGAATTTCTCCTCAAGGAACCTATTGGATTCAGCTGCTGGAGGTACCGTTATGTCCATCACATTGGGCAATGCAACAAAGCTTCTTGATGATATGATGATAAATTATTCAGAGTGGCACACTGAGAGAGCTCCACAAGGTAAGAAGGTAAATTCTGTTGAGGAAACCTCCTCTTTGAGTGAAATGTTTGATGCTATTATGTCTAGGCTTGTTAATGGTAAAGCTCAAGTTTATCCAAATAATGTTCCTTTAGTCTCTTTGGTTGCTCAAGAAGATCATGTTGATGTGAAATTTATTAAAAATAATAATTTTAACAAAAATTCTTATAAAAATAATTTTGGTGGAAACAATTATAAGCCCTCTCCTTCTAATAGTGGTAGTGGTTATTCTTATGGTAGATCTGGAATGCCTAGTGAGGAAAGGATTATAGAAGTTGAAAAAGCAACTAAGAACTTTATGCAAATTTAATATGAACAAAATAAGTTGTTTACTAAAACTATGGAAGAACAATCTGCTATGTTGATAACTATTAGCCAACAAATTGGGAATTTAAATAGAGAAATCTATGGTTTGGAAGGTAAAATTTCAAGTGCTGAGGTTAGTATCTCGGCCCTATCAGAGGCACAATTTTCTTTGATCAATAAAATGGCTACCAAAATTGAAACCATTAAAGATAATCCTTTTTCTGCAACCAATGCCATCCAAGTTCGAATAGATGATAATGCTAGGTTGATGGCTGAATTACGTGCTAGGTGGGAACGAGAAGATGAATTGGCTAGAAAGAATAATATTGCTAGAGTTTGTACTATCACAACCACTAGTAAAACTGAAGCTCCAAGTACTAGTAAACCTCCTACTATCAATGGTAAAGTAGTTGGTGTTAAGAAAGTCCCTACCCCTTTGGTGAAACGTGTTAAATTGCCTCAAATTGCTGAAACTGCTTCTAATAAAAGTGCTGAAATTTTTAGAGATGTAGGAGATAATGGTCCCATTACTTTTGATGATAATAATTTTTATTTTGATGATTGCAATATATTTGAAGTTATTATTTTTCTACAAAAGCTTTCTAGAAGTCCCAATGCTAGTGCCACGAATATGGCCTTTACTAAACATATTACCAATGCTCTCATGAAAGTTAGGGAGGAAAAGCTGAAACTTGAAACATCTAACCCTAGGAAATTAGATGATGGTTGGGAGCCTATCATTAAGATAAAAGTAAATGATTTTGATTGCAATGCTTTGTGTGATCTTGGTGCTAGTATCTTTGTTATGCCTCAAAAGCTTTATGATATGCTTGATCTACCACCGTTGGAGCACTGTTATCTAGTTGTTCATCTGGCTGATAATGCTAAGAAGAAACCTCTTGGTAGAATTGATGATGTTCTTATCATGGTTAACAATAACCTTGTCCCTGTTGATTTTTTTGTTATGAACATTGAATTCAATGCTTCTTGTCCTATTGTTTTGGGAACACCTTTTCTTAGAACTATTGGTGCTATTATTGATATGAAAAAGGGGAGTATTAAATATGAATTCCCCCTCAAGAAAGGTATGGAACACTTTCCTAGAAAGAGGATGAAGCTACCTTTTGACTCTATTATTAGAGAAAGTTATGATGTTTATGCTTCTTCAATTGAAAATACTTGAGTTGCTTTTTATGCCTAGCTGAAAGGCATTAAAGAAAAACGCTACCAGGAGACAATCTGTTTTATTTATCTGTTTTGAACCAGTTTTCCTTTGTTTTATTTTGTGTGATTTGCATCTGGGTGTTTTCTATTTTCTTAGAAACCCCTCTGTATTTTTTATTTTGTGTTTTTGTTGAGCCAAGTAAAGACTCTAGTGGAAAGTTGAGACTATGTTTCGGATTTCTACGCAGGAAACAGATTTCTTCTATCCACTGTTAAATTCATATAAAATCACAGAAAGTTCAAAATGACCTGAGATTTTTTGTGCGTAATCCTGGGCTATAAACACAACTTTTCTTAGTTTACCACTTTTTGATTTGAGCAACAGAAGATTTTCGGAAAAAAATATCTTTACCTGCTGTCCTGTTTTGACAGATTTTTGCCAATAATTGCATTTGCATCTTAACCTCTTTCATTTAGTGTTATTTTGAGAAAAAGAGTATTAAAAGAAGTTGTGACAGTAGCTAATGTGTTTTTTAGTGTTAGTCTTGTGTTGAAACTGAACCGTGTGAATTTGTTATTTCGATTGCACTAACGTTGCTAATGTATATTGTGAGAAATTTGGTGTGAAGGAAGTTTTCAAGGGTCAAGAGAAGAGGTTCATATGATGTGATCAAGAAGAGTGAAAAGCCTAAGCTTGGGGATTCCCCGGTGGTACATCCCAGAAAATTCCAAGAAGACTCAAGCGTCTAAGCTTGGGGATGCCCAAGGCATCCCCTTCTTCATCGAGAAATTATCAGGTCACTTCTAGTGAAACTATATTTTTATTCGGTCACATCTTATGTGCTTTACTTGGAGCGTCTTTTATTTTTTGCTTTCAGTTTGGTTTTATTTTTGCAATAAGCTTGGTTGGACCCCAGCATTCTTGTATTGGATAGTGACATGCTCCGCTTTTTCATGAGAATACCTTGTGTTCCTAATTTTTGTCTGGCTGCTGCATTTATTTAGCTCATGTTTTGCATGCATCTCTTATCAGACCTGTTAGTTTTAGTACTGTTATATGAGTACTCTCATGTTTTCTTGCTGTATCACAAAGAGTATTTTTGTTAAAACATATATTGTATGGTGCTTGTTGACAAAAGAAACCGATGTTTGATGTAGAATTTATAACAGTGCAAATAGAAGCTTGTATAGACTGTGGCTAGAATTTTTTCATGCCATGCTAAATGTTATTTTAGTTTTAAAGCCTTGTGGTTATTGAGTAGCATGAATAGCCTCAAATATCTGAGAGTGTTTAATATGTCTTGAAAGATTCATGAGTTGTTCTTGCCATAGTAAAGCATAAATTTATGGTATTCTCTTTCGAATGTTTTATTTGGTTGACTTGGCGCATGCTCACACCATGTTTATGACTATGAACCAGTCACGAATAGCCTCCATGACCACTTTGTTTTTGAGCTTGTGATACCGCTTATGCTTTAATTAATGATGGTTATGTTGCTATGCATGATTATGGCTCGTATGCTCTCTTGATTTGTCGCTCCCAGTCTTTTTCTAGCCTCCACCTGTACGAAGTATGGAATTCTACTCGTGCATCCAAACTCCTTAAACCAAAGTTTCCCCATTGTGTACACCATACCTACCTACATGTGGTATTTAACTACCATTCCAAGTAAATTGCTCATGTGCTACCTTTAAAACTTTCTAAAAATTATTCCTGTTTTGTGCCCCTATTTTATCTCATGAGGACGTCAATAGAGAATCTTTATCTCACTTGTTGATTGGATTTCACACCCTGGACTAGTGGCTTCATTGACGTATATATACCAATTAGGGGTATATCTGATGGTGTCCTAAAGTGCCGGATTACCAGGGTGGCCTGAATGGTAATGGGTTACGGTCCATTAGGCGGCCTAGTAAGATGACGCGCGGAAGCCGGATTCTGGAAGAGCCCGGCCCACGGCCCATGTGGTACGGCTTGGAGTAGAAGGCGGATTCTTGCCTTCCAAGTTAGAACTTACCGTAGTCTTCTAGGTTTCCTTTTCTGTAAGCCCTAACCCGGCTATTATATAAAGCCGGACGGGAGAGAAGAACAAGAAGGAAAAGAAGCTAGAGGCTAACTCGCCGAGAGGTTGATCCTTGTCGAGTAGCTAAACCTAACTCACATTGTACTTTGTATATTTCAGGCTTCAGCCCTGATTTAGTGAGATTGCAGGAGTAGGAACACCGCCTAGTTGCGACGTACCGAACCTGGGTAAAGCCCTGGTGTCATTGTCTGTCATACGACCACATCCCCCCACATCTCTATCGGTAGTCTCATGGCACCCCCGTCTATGAATTCTACTACGATGTCTCAACAGTTGGCGCCCACCGGGGGGCCAGCGACGTCAGGCGTTATGTTTCGACCGGGGATACTCGGTGGGATTGGCAGTACCATAACTGTCGGAATTCTGGAATTCGACAACGACGTCGGGCGCTTCCTCGACAATGGATCATACATGCCAGCACAGAATTGTCTGGTAAGTGCCTGCGTTTTACCGATTGGATCTGCAAACATCTTTATCGGATTAACTGCAGAGGCAATGGGATTCTGTGGTGGAAGCAAATTTATCACACCCGCCCTATACCCAGTTGAAGAAGACTATGACGCCGGATTTGCCTCAGATCGCCGATACTCTGCTGAATCGCACTTTATCGGTATGGTGCAATCCGAGATCGCTGAAAACATGGATGAAAACAATCCCGTGGAAGAGGCACAAAACAACAATCCCACAATAGAGGTGGAAGATCCGACATCCGTCAATACGACGACGAACTCGGAAGCTGACTCCGTATTGGCCGCCATTGAGACGAGATTAGAATCAGAACCCGGATCAGACGACTTCGATTCCGAAGATGAAGACGAGGACGCTTTCGAAAGAAAAGTCAAATCTCTTCAAGAGGGATTCCATGAAGTACTAATGGCAAAACCAGCTGAAAACACGGATGCCGATAGTTAGGAAAGCCCTAGAACACCTCCGCCAGATGAGGAAAGAGAGGAGGGGGAAACCACTCCAACATACCCAGATGTCAAGGAATTGACAGAGGATGAACCTGGGAAGAAACCTCCCTCTTCCAAGAAAAAACACAAAGCTTCCAAGAAACTCCAATATAAGCTCCGGAAGAAAAAAACTCGTTGATCCAACCAACAAAAACCCGGAAGCAGGAGGAGGAAGTGGAGTTAAGCCTGCGGAGAAGAAAAAAAAAAGGAAATCGCTGTTCCACCAATGTCAGAACAAGACGAACATGATCTACTTCAAACAACAGTGGGACCCCATGAACCCCCTGAAGTGCTGGAAGCCAGGAGACAAGCTCTCCAAAGTCAACAGCAACATCTATTCAGAACTCGGGAACATTTCCAAAAAAACCCAAGCTGACATTAAGTTAAAGCGGGAAGAAATAGAGGAGCACGAGAGATGGAATAGATCTGGTATTAAACCTACACGGTTACCCGGAATCGCAAGACCGGAAGTACTTCCGCCAAAGGAACGGTTTCAAAACCCGGCCTGGCAAAAGCAGGTAAACGACACAGATGCCAGGGGAGAACCTATATACAAAACCGCAGTAGAAAACGCGGAGGCCGCGTTTGCCATCCTCAACAACGACATGTACTCCAATGGCGAAAAACTTCAAGGGGTGTATGCTTTCTTAGGAAAGGCATTGCAACAGCAACAACGAGGGCAAGCAAGATCAGGGAAGTTGCATGACGACTCGGCCCTATGCAAAACAGCTACATGCGCCGCTGGAGCACCTGGACCTGAAGAACCTGGAGATTCAAGTAATTCGAAAGAGAAGAAATCAGATCCGAGAAAGGACAAGAAAAAGCCCGATAACAAGGATGCAGCGTCCAGAACCGGATCCCATCTGCCGAAAGATGGAATTAATCCCCGAGATCGGGAAGAACAAAACCGGAAGGACGAAAAAGCAATGCCGCGTCCGAGACGCCCGGCCGAAAAAGCCAAAAGACAAGACATTCCTCACAGACGTGAGAGATCCCGTATGCCCCCCCCAGGAATAAGGAAAGACACAGGAGTAGAACTCCACCTTATCCCAAAGGGCACGATAACGGAGGAAATAGAGACAATCCCGGAAAAGCGCGTTCGCGCAACAATGGAAAAGAAAGGAGCAGATCCCCTTCTATCCATTCAGCCGGTAGATACTCCGCACACATTGACATAGCGGAAAGGGATGACTTATACTTCGGACCTAAGTGTTTCATTGACAGGATCCGAAGAATAACTCTACATTCTGGCTTCGCCAAAGTTGGTCCAACATATCAAAAATATACCGGCAGTACAAACCCGGATACCTGGCTCTCAGACTATTACACAGCCATCCAGATTAACAATGGGACAGACCTAGAGGCAGTAAAATTCCTCCCCCTTATGTTACTAGATGTAGCCACAGATTGGATCAACAGACTTCCGCCAAGAACTGTCGATAGCTAGGATGATATGGCTAGAGTTTTTACTCAGCATTTTCGGGGAACCTACAAACGCCCCAACAACATCAACCAGTTAAACCGCTGCACCCAGTTTGAAGATGAACCATACGTGGACTTCATCTCAAGATGGACTGCAATGAAGAACAGCTGCTCTGGAGTAACTGACGTACAAGCAATGCATGCTTTCGTAAATGCCTTAAAACCTGGACTCGTACCGTTCATGATCAATTCCAGAAAGCACAAAGATCTTGGATCTATGCTCACAACCGCAAATGAGCACGCGGCAGCCGAAGACGACATCAGAGCGAGAGGTGGCAATATCGACACTTTGATTCAAGCCAAAAAGACCCCTCGTCCTGAGAAAAAAGCAACTCCAGAAGCACAGCAAAAACCCAAGGAAGTTAACATAGCCTTTGGAAGAGAAAATGGGAGCAAATGGAACGGACAAAGCACAGAACCGATTAACTACACAAAAGAAGAGTGGGAAAGAATTAAGTCGGAAAACTGTGTCCACCATTCGCAATTTGGGAAACCCACCCATACAAACGCACAATGCCGACTCAACAAGCATATGAAAGGCAGTGCTGGATCCGGAAGCAAAGGGAAGAGTTCCAAGAAGAAATTCTCCAAGCAAAAGCCAGAAGCTGAAAAAGAAGACAGTGAATCGGACACTGATTAAAAAATCCAGGAACAACAGCGAAAAGGCGAGCCTAAGTTTCCAAGAGTTGACGGAGAATGCAACTTAACTTTCCTGGCAACTCCTTCAGCAAAGGTGGCAAAGAGAACACTTCGAGAAATAAACGCGGTTGTCCCACCAACCCCGAAATTCTTAAAGTACTCAAATACACCAATTATCTAGGATTAGTCTGATCATCCCGGAAACATCCCAGAACCCGGAACACAAGCTCTAGTTGTAAGTCCTATTGTTCAAAACACTAGGCTAAAGAGAGTGCTGATGGATGGAGGATCCAACATTAACCTAATGTATCTGGATACATTGAAGCATCTGCGAATTTCCGAGACCCAGCTCAATCATAGCAACATACGTTTTCATGGCATCGTCCCTGGCAGGCAAGCACGATCCCTAGGAGAAATTTCCCTAGATGTAACCTTCGGAGAGAAAGAACATTTCTGCCAGGAAAAAGTATCCTTTGAGGTTGTGCCGTTCGAAAGCGTTTATCACGCAATACTTGGACGTCCATCTTTCGCCAAGTTCATGGCAAGATCATGTTATATCTATAACAAGCTGAAGATGCCAGGGCCAAAAGGACGAGTAATCACCATAAAGGGAGAATTCAAATTGGCGAATGAGCTAGAAAAAGAAAACTCCCTTTGCGCAGAAAAATTGATAGCAAAGGAGGAACTGAAAGAGCTGGCAAAAGAAGTATCGCCGACAGAAATGCCGGCAGGAAAAGAAAGCCGGAAGCCGGTAGACAGTTTCAAAGCTTATGAGAATACAAGACAGGTTATCCTAGACCCTAAAGATCCGACAAAGTTTGTCATAGTAGGAACCGGGATGACCGACAAATAGGAAAGCGAGCTCATCAAGTTCCTCCGTGAGAACTAGGACATTTTCGCATAGTGTCCAACGGACATGCCAGGCGTACCCAGGGAACCTGCTGAGCACCAACTCAAGGTGATTCCAGGATCTAAACCCGTCAACAAGGACTCTGTCGATTTGACGGAAGAAGACGGAAGGCTATTGGCAAGGAAATTATCCGGCTATTCGCAGCTGATTTCATCCGAGAAGTTGTACATATTGAGTGGTCTGCAAATCCAGTATTAGTCCCGAAGAAAGATATTACTGTTCTTAGGATGTGTATAGATTACACCGGCCTGAACAAATTGTGTCCAAAAGATAGATTTGCATTACCGCGAATCGATCAAATAATCGACGCCACTGCTGGCTCTGAGCTTTTGTGCTTTTTGGAGGCTTATTCCGGGTATCATAAAATACGTATGAAGAAAATAAGACCAGATCAAAACCTCCTTCATAACCCCGTATGGAACATACTACTACATAACCATGCCTTTTGGCCTGAAGAACGCAGGTGCAACCTACCAGCGTTGCATGCAACGATGTTTGCATAGTCAGATTGGCAAAAATGTTCACGTTTACATGGACGACATTGCCATCGTTTCCAAGGAAAAAGACACTCTCCTTGAAGATTTGCAAGAAACCTTCGAAAATTTGCGCACTTATAAAATGAAATTAAATCCATTAAAGTGTGTATTCGGGGTTCCCTCAGGAAAACTTCTGGGTTTCATTGTTTCTCACAGAGTAATAGAAGTAAACCCGGAAAAGATCAAGGTAATCCTAAACATCTCAAGGCCTACATGCTTAAAAGATGTACAAAGATTGACGGGTTCTGCAGCTGCTGTCAGCAGGTTTATAAGCCGGCTAGGAGACAAAGCTCTGCCATTATACAAATTGTTGAAGAAATCCGACAAATTTGTGTGGACAGAAGAGGCAGATGCAGCATTAACCCAGTTAAAATAAACCTTCATGAAAGCTCCGATTTTGGCATCCCCAAAAGACGAAGAACTCATGTTATTGTACCTCACAGAAACAAACATGGTTATCAGCGCATTAATAGTTGTGGAAAGGCGGAAAGACGACCAAAGCATACCATATCAACATCCTGTGTATTATGTAAGTGAAGTCTTTTCGAGTCCAAACAAAGGTACCCACACTATCGAAAACTGGCAAATGGCGTATTTTTCGCATCTCGAAAGCTCCGTCATTATTTCCAAGGACATTCCATAACAGTGGTATGCAAAGCACCACTAGGGGATATAATCAACAATGCGGACGCAACAGGCCGAGTAGCCAAATGGGGCATCGAGTTGGCTGCGTTCGACATTAAGTACCAACCCCGGACGGCAATAAAATCCCAGGTGTTGGCAGATTTCGTCGCTGATTGGAAAGAAGCAATGGAAAACACACCAATGCCGGAGTCAGAATACTGGGTTATGCACTTTGATGGATCCAAGATGAAGGAAGGCGCTGGAGCTGGTGTAGTCCTAAAATCCCCCAAGGGAGATACAATGGAATATGTATTACAAATACACTTCAACACCAACAACAATGTGGCAGAATACGAAGCTTTGCTTCATGGCTTGCACATTTCAAAAGAAATTGGTGTCAAGCGCATCTTATGCTATGGTGACTCAGACTTGGTACAACATCAACTCAACCAAACATGGGACGCTAAAAGCCCCATCATGGCCGAATATCGGAGAACGGTGGACGAGTTTGCAATTTGCTTCCTGGGATTTGAGGTACTTCACGTCAAAAGGGAAGAAAATTGGAACGCGGACGCATTATCCCGCATGGATCGGAAAGAGTGAAAACCCTACCACCAGGTGTGTTTGTCCAACATTTGCACGAACCATCCATATAAGGTGGAGATGTCGACTATCCTCTTGTTTCCGAGTAAATTGAAGTCCTGCTCGTTAACCCGGATTGGACAATTCCATATCTAAACTTCTTAGTAGATCAGAAGTACCCGGATGGAGCAGACGAGGTCTTGCAAAGGCAAATAAAACACCGATGCAAAGGATACACGGTAATCAATGGTTGCCTGTATAAACGCAGTACTACCAGAATTTTTCTGCGATGTATTCCGCCAGAGGAAGGCCGAGAAATTCTGCAAGAAATCCATGCCGAAGATTGCGGACATCATGCTCAGTCTAAAAGCATAGTCAAAAAAGCATTCCGTGTAGGGTTTTTCTGGCTAACAGCCAAGACAGATGCCGAACACATAGTTAATAGATGTGCCGGATGTCAGTATTACGCCAAGCAGACGAATATGCCAGCCCAAGCACTCAAAACTATCCCTATTACATGGCTGTTTGCGGTTTGGGGGCTATATATGATGGGACCATTCAAAACTGCAAGAGGTGGGCTTACACATCTACTCGTTGCAGTGGATAAGTATACCAAGTGGGTGGAGGCAAAACCCATAAAAAAGCTTGACGGTGGAACAGCCAGAATTTCATCATTGACGTAGTCATGAGATACGACGTTCCACACAGCAAAATAACTGACAACGGGACAAATTTCTCTATTGGAGAGTTGGCACAATATTGCCAACAAACGGGAATACGCCTAGATCTTGCATCTGTGGCACACCCACAATCCAATGGGCAGGTTCAAAGAATGAACAACTCAATCCTGCAAGGAATACACCCAAGACTCGAATCTCCTCTTCATAGAGCAGCTGGAGCATGGGTGGAGGAGTTACCCTCTGTGCTTTGGAGTATTCGAACAACGCCAAACAGGTCAACAGGGCAAACCCCGTTTTTCCTAGTATACGGTGCGGAAGCAGTCCTTCCAACGGACATGATCCATGATAGCCCAAGATTGCAGGCTTTCAATGACTTGGATGTCGAAAGCGCACGACAGGATGCCGTCGATCTCCTAGAGGAAGAACGAGAACTTGTGCTTCAAAGATCTGCCATTTATCAGCAAGGCTTACGACGTTACCATAGTCAGAAAATCAGGTATCGTTCTTTTAAAGAAGGTGACCTAGTGCTAAGATTGGTACAACAAAGAAAGCACAAACTGGCCCTAGTTTGGGAAGGACCATTTGTCATTAGCAAGGCTATGAAAAATGGGTCATACTATCTTGTAGACATTCGAGACACGGAAAATGGCCCCGAAAAGCGGAATCGCAAAAGAAAGAGAAAGATAGATGACGAACTAGGTGAGACCAAAAGACCCTGGAGCATCCAGCAGTTACGTCCCTTCTATACTTAGTTCAATTTCTATGTAAACATCTTTGAGATCATGAAATAAAGTTATTGGAATTCATACATCTATGTTTTTTACTTGTTTATTATAGTTTAAAGCATAATTCCGTCTTATCTATTTCCCAATGATCTTTCAAAATACTCAATGTTAACCCGAATTGTGCTTGCGTGCTCGGCGTTAAAAACTGAATGATTTTCCGCCTCAAAATGGCTTAAGGAAACCCAGATTGTGCCTGCGTGCCTGAGTTTCATTCAAAAAATTCCTTACTGTTCTCTAAGTATTATCTGATTGTTTTTATGCTGGGTCGCTGGAGCTAGTAAGTAAAATTGCCTTTAGTATGATCCATGTTCCAAGTTTAGACTGATTGGTTATACCCAGTCACTTGGCATGAATATTAAAATACTATTGAGCCATTTCAAACACCAAGGACAGTTAAAACATGTAAACCAGAGAACTTAGAAGATAAAGGAATAAAAACCCGGAAAAAACTTGCAAAAGACTTAATAATATTACTGCAAAGGCGGAGTACTTGTTCATACAAAAGAATAGAAAGCATTACAATAAGTTTACATTGTAAGATCAGTAATGCTTCTATTTCCTATCTTTCTACCCAGGTCCAGGAAATTTCCTTCAGGCATCCGAGTCGTCTTCACTGCTGGATTCCTCGGGATTTTCCGGAATAATTTCCTCCGGGTAGAAGGTGGAGACGTTGACCATGGTGGAGATCCTGGTGACGTGACCTTTGATACCATCAAAGATGCTGGCCCGATGCGCCTCCATGTATCCTTGCGGAATGCCGGATGCCACGCGCCAAGATTTGGCGTCAGGGTAGTGCATGCGCATGAGCCCTAGAGACATGCGCGCACCACCATGCACCGCGGAGCGTAGGATGGACTCCCTGGACTCCGCCACCTCCATGATAGCTTCCGAAAGTTTTTCAGCTTTCGAGAACTCCCCAGTCTTGGCGGGAAGGCATTTTTTGACCAGCAACATCCCGGCAGCCTTGATTGCGGTGAACACCTTCCCAAAAGCTCGGATTTTCTCAATCCGAGTAAGCTGGGGGTCATCTCCTGTTTTCAGAAAAAACACCAAAGTGTTAGAGAAAAACAGAGAAAGATTGCAAAACATAGAAAATCCGGTAAAAGATAAAATACTTACCGAGAATTTTGTCCATCTCGGATCCCTCCTCCAGGCGCTGGGTCAAGGCGTTCTCCAAATCTTGGATGGTGGCCTTATCCTTCGCAGCTTGGTCGGAGGCCTTGGACTCTGCAATGCCGACAGCCAGCTGGCTGGCCTCCAGTTCCTTCTGTAACTTCGTATTTTCCTTATGAAGTTCCAGGTTTTCCCGGCGCAGGTTCTCGGCATTGCCGGCATCTTCAGCAATTTGTTTGGCTTTTGCCAAAGAAGCTGAAAAGTAAGTAAAAAAGACGAGTTAGAAAACTCGGAAAAATACTTATAAAAAATTTACAAATGGAAGCAAAGAAAATATCTTACATGCTGTTTCTTCAGCTCATGCTGAGTGGATACCAGTTCCGCCTCCTTAACTTCAAGAATAGAGAGAAGGGTTTTCACCTCCTTATTCTTGATGGTAAGCTTGCTGAAAACTTCCAGGTTTATGTTTTCAGCAGTTTGCTGAAACACGGAAAAGAGACAAAAATGCTTAAGTAAAAACAAGCATGAAAAGTGAAAAAAGCATTAAGTTAAAAGCATACATTTGACTTATTGCTTGGGGGCTAGAGATATTACCTGGCTCATTCGCTATAAACCTGACATGTTTTCGTTGAATTCTTTTGCATACTTTGCAAAAAGAATCCCAACATGGTGAAGGCCGTCCTGGATGACCTGCCGAGGTGAAAACACGAAGTTATTCCTTACAATTAGTCCGCCTTGCGGCCAAGGACGGATCAGAGGAGCAGAAGCGAAGAACTTCTTAGCCCATGGACGAATATATCCAGGTTCGTCGAAGGGTTCCTCCTTTACCTTGAATGCCCTATTGAAATATGAATGGGCTCTTCCTCGGGTATATGAGAAGGATCGCCCATATCCGGCTCCGCCCTTTCCCTCGCATCCGTCTCGGATGCAATAGGCTGGCTGGTCGGCAGTGGGTATTCCTCCGGCTTGGCATACTGATATCCCCCAAGAGTAACTAGGGTAGGGGGAGCTGCAGCAGGATCTGGCGCTCGACAACAGCCTTATGCTTGTTCAGCTTCTTTGATTTCAAAGAAGTTGGAGCAAGGCTGAAAGGGAAAGAGGAAGAAGAAAATCCAAGAAATCAATATCTCGAGAAACCAAAACAGTTTACGCAATAAAAAGCAGGCAAAGGAATAAAATGCCCAGTGTCGGATATATACTGAATAGGGGTATAGAAGATGGTAGACAAAAGAGCCGGACTACCAGGGTGGCCTACATGGTAATGGGCTTAGGTCCATTGGGCGGCCCAGTAGTCCGACGCGTAGAAGCCGGATTCTAGAAGAACCTGGATCACGGCCCGCGTGATCTGGCTTGGAGGAGAAGACGGATTCCTTACTTTCCAAGTTACAAGTTAAACGTAGTCTTCTAGGTTTCTGGTTCTGTAAGCCCTAATCCGGCTATTATATAAAGCCGGACGGGAGATAGATTTCATAAGTTTGATAAGTTCCTCTAGTTCCAAGGTTCTAGGTTCAAGCTCAAGCCTTACGCAACTCGCCGGGAAGTTCATCCTCGACGAGTAGCTGGATCTATTCCCTTACATTGTAACCTTATTATACGGGCTTTAGTCCCACATAGTGAGAAGTGCAGGAGTAGGTACGCCGTACTGTCGCGACGTACCGAACCTGGGTAAAATCCCGTGTTCTGTGTTACTACGCTATCCCGTTACCCCACGTCTCTACCGTAGTCTCATGGCACCCCAGTCTATGAAAACTACTACGATGTCTCGACAGTTGGCGCCCACCGTGGGGCAAACGACGTCAGGCGTGAAGTTCCGATCTGGGATATTAGGCGGAATCGGAAGATCGATCACTGTCGGAAGCTTGGAATTCGACGACGACGTCAGGCGCTTCCTCGACAACGGATCCTACATACCGGCGCAAAACCACCTGGTAAGTGCCTGCGTTTTACCGATTGGATCTGCTAATATCTTTATCGGATTAACCGCGGAAGCAATGGGGTTTTGCAGTGAAAGCAATTATCTCCCACCCGCCCTATACCCAGTCGAAGACAACTATGATGCCGGATTTTGCTCAGATCGCCGACAAAACAGTGATACGCACTTTATCGGCATGGTGCAATCCGAGATCGCCGAAAACACGGATGACGGAAATCCCGTGCAAGAGGCAGACAACAATACACCCGTCACAGAGACGGAAGAACCAATACCCGTCACAGAGACGGAAGATCCGACATCCGTCAACCAGACGATGAACTCGGAAACAGAGTCCGTGCTTGCCGCCATTGAGGCGAGATTGGAGTCGGAAACCGGATCGGATAACTTCGAATCCGAAGACGAAGATGATGATGCCTTCGTAAGAAAAGTTAAGTCCTTTCAAGAGGGATTCCATGAAGTGATAATGGCAAAACCAGCTGATACAACGGGTGCCGATAGCCAGGAAAGCCCTAAAACCCCTCCGCCAGCAGAGGAGAGGGAAGACGGAGAAACTTCTCCGATATTTCCTAACGTTAAGGAGATGATAGAGGATGAACCTGTCAAAAAACCTCCGTCTTCCAAGAAAAAGCACCGTGCTTCTAAAAAACTCCAGTACAAACTCCGGAAGAAAAAGTCAGCCGATCTCGCTGATGAAAACCTGGAAGTTGGAGATATTAGTGGCACAAAGCCTACGGAAAAGAAATCTAAGGAAATCACTGCTCCGCCAATGACAGAACTGGAAGAGCAAGAACTATTACAAACTCCAGTGGGACCCAATGAACCCCCTGAGATGCTGGAAGCCAGGAGACAAGCTTTCCAACGGCAACAACAACAACTGCTTAGATCTCGGCAACATCTCCAACAAACCCATAATGACATCAAAATCATGAAGGAAGAAATTGAGGAGTACGAGAGAAAGCATAGATCTGCCTTAAAACCTACTAGGTTACCCGGAATTGCAAAACCGGAAGAACTGCCGCCGAAAGAAAGGTTCTATAACCCATCTTGGCAAAAGCAGTTAAACGGCAAAGATGCCAAGGGCGAACCAATATACAAAACCGCAGCTGAAAACGCGGAAGCAGCGTTCGCCATCCTAAACAATGATCTGTACTCCAACGGGGAAAAACTCCAAGGGGTGTATGCTTTCCTAGGAAAAGCATTACAGCAGCAACAGCGAGGACAAGAGCGATCAGGGAGGCTGCATGATAATTCCGCCCTCTGCAAAACTGTTACTTGCGCTGCTGGAGCACCTGGACCGGAAGAACCCGGAGATTCGGATAAAAAAGAGGATCCGAGAAAAGACAAGCAAAACCCCGACAACCGGGACGCAGCGTCTAGAACCGGACCTCATCTCCCGAAAGATGGGTATAAACCACACGATCGGGAAGACAAACACCGGAATGACGGCAAAATAATGCCACCTCTGAGAAACCCAGCTGAAAAAGCTGGAAGATACGACACACCTCACAGGCGTGAAAGATCTCGGACATCGCCCAAAGATAAGGAAAGGTACAGGAGCAGGACTCCACCTAATCCCAGAGGGCGTGACAACGGAAGAGATAGAGATAACCTCGGAAAAACGCGTCCGCGTAACAATGGAAAAGAAAGGAGCAGATCCCCTTCTGTCCATTCAGCCGGGAGATATTCTGCACATATTGATAGAGCAGAAAAGGATGATCTATACTTTGGTCCTAAGTGTTTTACTGACAGGATCCGAAGGATAACCCTGCATTCTGGCTTTTCCAAAGTTGGCCCAACCTACCAAAAATATACCGGCAGTACAAACCCGGATACCTAGCTTTCAGATTATTACACAGCCGTCCAGATCAACAACGGGACAGACCTGGAAGCTGTCAAGTTTCTTCCCCTAATGTTGCTAGACGGAGCCAGAGATTGGATTAATGGTTTACCATCAAGAACTGTCGACAGTTGGGATGATATGGCGAGAGTATTCACCCAGCATTTTAGGGGAACATACAAACGCCCAAATAGCATCAACCAGCTGAACCGTTGCACCCAATTTGAAGACGAACCATACATGGATTTCATCTCCAGATGGACTGCAATGAAGAATAGTTGTTCTGGAGTAACTGACGTACAAGCAATGCATGCTTTCGTCAATGGCCTAAAACCCGGACTCGTACCGTTCATGGTTGGTTCTAAAAAGCACAAAGATCTCGGATCTATGCTTACAACCGCTAATGAGCATGCTGCAGCCGAAGATGATATTAGAGCAAGAGGAGGCAATATTGAGTCACTAATACTGGCCAAGAAAACACCTCGTTCTGATAAAAAAGGAACTCCGGAGTCAACAACAAAGCCCAAGGAGGTTAACTTAGCCTTTGGAGGAGAAAAAGGGAACAAGTGGAAAGGCCGCAGTCCGGATCCCATCAATTACACTCCTGAGGAATGGGAGAGAATTAAGTCGGAACCCTGCGTCCACCACTCTCAGTTTGGGAAACCAACCCACACGAACGCGCAATGCCGGCTAAACAAGCATATGAAAGGCAATGTAGGATCCGGAAATAAAGGGAAGGGTTCCAAGAGGAAACCTGCCAAACAAAAGCCAGAAGCTGAAAAAGAAGACAGTGAATCGGACACTGATGACAAAATCCAGGAACAACAGCGAAAAGGCGAACCTAAATTTCCGAGAGTTGACGGAGAAGCAATGCTAACTTTCCTAGCAACCCCGTCAGCAAAGGTGGCCAAAAGGACACTTCGAGAAATAAACGCGGTTGTTCCTGCAACCCCAAAATTCTTGAAGTACTCCAACACACCGATAATCTGGGATCAGTCAGATCATCCCGGAAATATCCCTGAACCCGGCACACAAGCTCTTGTTGTAAGCCCTATTGTTCAAAACACTAGGCTAAGAAGAGTGCTGATGGACGGAGGATCCAGCATCAATATAATGTACCTGGATACACTGAAGCACTTGAAGATATCCGAGTCCCAGCTCAATTACAGCAATATACGCTTCCATGGCATCGTTCCTGGCAGGCAAGCACGATCCCTAGGAGAAATTTCCCTAGATGTCACCTTCGGAGATAAAGATCACTTCCGGCAGGAAAAAGTATCCTTCGAAGTTGTGCCGTTCGAGAGCGTGTATCACGCAATACTCGGACGTCTGGCTTTCGCCAAGTTTATGGCAAGATCTTGCTATATCTACAACAAGCTGAAGATGCCAGGACCCAAAGGAGGAGTAATCACCATTGCCGGTGATTTCAAGCTGGCAAACGAGTTGGAGAAGCAAAACGCCCTTTGCGCTCAAAGAGTTATAGCTCAGGAAGAACTGAACGAGTTAGCCAAGGAGGTATCGCCGAAAGAAATGCCGGCAGGAAAAGAAACTCGGAAGCCAACAGATAGCTTCAAGGCATCCGAGAATACAAGACAGGTAATCCTAGATCCCAAAGATCCGACAAAATTCGTCGTTGTAGGGACTGGGATGACCGACAAATAGGAAGGCGAGCTCATCAAGTTCCTCCGTGAGAACTGGGATATTTTTGCCTGGTGTCCAGCTGACATGCCAGGCGTACCCAGGGAACTTGCTGAGCACCAACTCAAGGTTATTCCCGGATCAAAACCCGTCAAACAAGGTCTCCGTCGATTTGACGGAAGAAGACGGAAGGCTATTGGCAAGGAAATTATCCGGCTTTTAGCAGCGGATTTCATCAAGGAGGTAATCCATACTGACTGGTCCGCAAATCCGGTATTAGTACCGAAGAAAGACACAACTGCCCTCAGAATGTGTATAGATTACACAGGATTGAACAAGTTATGTCCGAAAGATAGGTTTGCGCTGCCGCGAATCGATCAAATAATAGACGCCACTGCAGGCTCTGAGCTTTTATGCTTTTTGGATGCATACTCCGGGTACCACCAAATACGCATGAAAAAGGAAGATCAAATCAAGACTTCTTTTATAACCCTGTACGGGACGTATTACTACGTAACCATGCCTTTTGGCCTGAAGAACGCAGGTGCAACCTACCAGCGTTGCATGCAACGTTGTTTGCATAGTCAGATTGGAAGAAATGTCCATGTTTACGTGGACGATATTGCTGTCGTCACCAAGGAAAAAGATACACTCCTTGAGGATTTGCGAGAAACCTTCGAGAACTTGCGCACTTACAAGATGAAGTTGAATCCATCTAAGTGCGTATTCGGGGTTCCCTCAGGAAAACTTCTGGGTTTCATCGTTTCTCACAGAGGAATAGAAGTTAACCCGGAAAAGATCAAGGCAGTCTCGAACATCTCAGAACTTACGCGTGAAAAAGATGTCCCAGAATTGCCGGGGTCCGCCACAGCCATAAAAAGATTTCTTAGTTGGCTGGGGGCTAAAACCTTACCATTTAGCAAAATGCTGGAGAAGTTTGACAAGGTCAAGTGGATTGCGGAAGCCTGGGAACACCTAGCAAGTTATGTCCCCTTCTGTACTTAGTTCAAATCTATGTAAACATCTTTTGAGATCACGAAATAAAGTTGTCGGAATGCTGTCATCCATATTTCTTATAAGTGCAAAGTGTTTCCGCCTCATCTATTTCCCAATGATCTTACAAATTTCTCAATGTTAACCCGAATTGTGCTTGCGTACTCGGCGTTACATAACTGAATGATTTTTCAGCCTTTTAACGGCTAAAGGAAACTTGAATTGCCTGCGTGCCCAAGTTTCACTTAAAACTTTCCTTGTTTCTCTAAGTCTTATCTGATCGTGCGTATGCTGGGTTACTGGAACTAGTTAGTAAAAATGCCTTTAGCATGATTCATGTTTTCGAGTTTCAAAACTGCTTGGTTCGTCCCCAGTTACTCGGCATAACGATTCATAATGCTATTTGAGCCATTTCAAACACTAAGGACAGTTAAAGCATATACACCAGAGAACTTAGAAGATAAAGGAATGGTAAAATACAAACAACTTGCAAAGTAATTTCATAGTTTAAACTGCAAAAGGCGGAATTTTCATTAATACATAAGAAGCATTACATTTTGGATTACAAATGAAAGAACAGTAATGCTCCTATTGTCTAATTTTTCTATCCAGGTTCCAGGTAACCCTTCAAGAATCCGACTCCTCCTCGCTGCTTTCTTCATCGGGGATTGGAGGAGCTTCTTCTTCTGGATAGGTGACGGCGACATTTACCATGGCGGCAATCTGGGTGGCGTGGCCCTTAACTTCACCAAAGATGGTGGATCGTTGCGCATCCGTGTATCCCTGAGGGACACCGGTGGCCACACGCCAGGATTTGGCACTAGGGTAGTGCATGCGCATAAGGCCTAAGGCCATGCGCGCACCACCCCGTGCAGCGGAGCGGAGAATAGACTCCTTGGACTCCGCCACCTCCATGATGATACCCGGAAGTTTTTCAACCTCCGAGCATTCCCCAGATTTTTCGGGAAGAAACTTGCCTACTAGCTGCGTTGCAGCAGCCTTCACCAAATTCCATGTCTCCCCGAAAGCTCGGATGCCTGCAGCCCGAGTGCCATCTGGGGTGTCTCCTGGTTGATCCAATAAAACATACAAAAGGGTTAAGGAGACAAACAGAGAAAGCAAAACATGGAAAGATGAGGACAATGGTAAGAAATTTACCGATGAGTTTGTCGATCTCGGAAACTTCCTCCAGGCGAAGGTTCAGAGCTTCAGTCAAATCCTGAATGGTGGATTTGTCTTTCTCCGCCTGTTCGGAAGCCTTGGAATTAGCCACTCCAAGGGCCAGGTTGCTGGCTTCCAGGTCTTGCTGAGCCTTCACAAGATTCTTGTGAAGCTCAATATTCTCATTGCGGAGAATTTCGGCGTTGCCAGAATCTTCCGCTGCTTGTTTAGCCTCAGCTAAAGCAGCTGAAAAGCAAGGGAAAATCCGAGTTGATCAAATTCCTCGGGAAAAAACTTAGACAAAGTTTTAAAATCGGAAATTTCAAAACGAAAAAGCTTACCTTTCGTCTCCGTCAAAGCGAGCTGAGATGATTCCAGCTCCGCCTCTCTCTCCTCAAGAATAGAAAGAAGACTTCGAACTTCTTTATTCTTGATAGTGAGCTTCCTGAAAACTTCCAGGTTTATGGCCTCGGAGGTTTGCTGAAACACAGCAAGGAAAAGTATGGTTAATAAAAAACATCAAAGCAAAAAAGCATGCATTTTGTTTAATGCTTGGGGGCTAGAGTTACATACCTGGCTCATGCGCTGCAAACCTGCTAAGTTTTCTCGGAATTCTTTCGCGTATTCCGCGAAGTGATTTTCGGCCGCGTTCAAGCCGTCATTTATAGCCTTAAAATCCTTGTCAAAGGTGGGGATTTCCTCGTCGAAAGTCCGAGAAGATTTCCCCACCTCTGGAGCCGCCCTTTCCCTCGTGTCCGACTCGGACACAACGGGCTGGCTGGGCTCTGGGGGCTTGGTGGTAGTGGCCGCAGTAGGCTCTTCCGCCATTGTCTGCGGCGTGTCCGGGGCGACGGCGGGAGATGGTTGGCTGCCTCGGTTGGAAGAAGCTCTGAGTTTCTTCAACTTTCTCGGCTTCAGGTTGGAGGGGGGTAAGCTAAAAACCAAAAACCCGGAAAAGGTTAAAACACCGAAGATGGACGAAAAAGATCCCATAAAAGAAAAACCCAGAAGAAAATAACCTGGAAGTGGCGACGGGGATTCCGTCAAGGTCGATAATTTCATCCGAAGAAATTATCTTCTTGCGTTTGCGCCCACCCGCAGCGGCGGTGCGCAGCGCATCCAGCTCGGCCTCGGAGGCTAACTCCGAGTCTGGAAGATCCACAAGCTGTTGGAAAAACCAATCAGATTCAAAAGGTAGATTATCCAGGATGTGAGATTATACCCAAATAACGGAAAAATTACCTTAGGAGCTGGGTTGTCGGCCGTGTACATTGGCCGACTCTCCGTGTATTGGTCGCGCGAAGCGACCAACTGATTGATGCGCCGCCTAAGCTCCTTTGCGGGCCAATCCTTGTCGGTTGTCCGCATTGGATCCTTGGCTCCTGTGTATTCACACAGGAGACGGCCTCCGTGGTTTGCTAACGGCTGAATCCGCCTATCCAGCCAGCAAAAGACCGTGTCCATACCGGTCAAAGGAGGTTTGGAGGAAGTGAGCTTGGCGATGCGCCTCTTGATCCTTAGTAGATCTGGAGGCAGAACCTGGACGGCCTCTGTCACCCAGTTATCCTGGGGAACAGCGGCGGAGTTCACAAAAGGTGGAACCCCGACGGCCTTTTTAGGAAAAGGCACGTCGGGGTGATAGAAAAAAGAACCCGTCCAAAATTTGACGGATTCTGAGGTTTTGATTTTGGGGAACCAATCCTCTCGGAATCTCCGAAGAGTAAAGGAAATGGTCCCGCAATTTGGGAGCGCGCCCTCCGAAGAGTTACGCTTCACCCCAAAGCTATACAGCCAAAAATCTAACCTAGGCTCTATTCCTAGGTAACCTTCGAACAAGGCCTGGAAGCCGGCCATGTACAGAATAGAGTTGGGAGGAAGGTTATGTGGTTGGATGTTGTAGTGTGACAGGACCTGGAGGAAGAAAGAGGAAGGTGGCAGTCCCATACCTCGTAGAAGGTGGGAGGCAAGGAGCACCCTTTCGCCCTCTTGTGGCATGGGTTCAGTCTCCTCTTCCGGGAGCCGCCATTTCTTTTTCAGCACCAAACCCTCCTTCTCCAGGTTGGGAAGGAGAGCCGGGGGAATACTGCAGGCACTCCAGTTGCCTGCAGTTTCCTCTTCCTCTTCTGCTCCGGCGGCGGCGGCGGCGGCCTTCGCGGCGGCAAGTTTTTCGCCAAGGAGCTCGATTTTCTCCTCCGCCGTCTCCGGTGCGAACGGCGGGGATGTCGTGGTGCTTGAGCCCGCTATGTCCGCGGCGGCGGAAGCATTTCCTCCGCCCGCCGCGGATGCCGTGGCCTTTTCCGGCCCGCCGCCGGCATGCTTGGGCGACCCCAGCTGTGGATCTAGGTCGCCCAAAAGCTCGTCGATGGAGGCGCGAGCCGGTGAGGACGACGGAGAGGCCATCTTTTTCAGGTGGCGAGTGAGCGCTCCGGCGTGCAAACGATTCGTCTGGGCAAGTTCTTGCTCTCGTGCTCGCGTTTGCGTCAATGGCGTGGGCAGTGAGGAATGAGGAAAGATTTCCGGTGACGACGAGGACGGCTATTTATAGCCTAAAAACCTCTAGATACGCGCCAACGGCTCTTTTGACCGTTGGATGTTCGACGCGTGTCGCTCGCCGGAAAATCCGGGAAACGGAACGACAGAGGAATGATGGCTATCTCTTCGTTTCTCGTGAGAATCTGTCAGAGATACGTTGCAGGGTTTCCCGCGTGAAACCAAGCGGCGCTTGCGTCAGCGTGATTGAGGCGCTGATGTCACGAGTTCCTTTTCCGCGAAGGATCGCGAGAAGAAAAGCCGGATTTTCATAGTTCCGAGTTTTATGTTACCATCTCCTTCAAAAGGAAAGAAGAAAGAATCAAGACTGCTGAATCAAGTTTTCCCGGACAAAATGTATTTGACGAAAGGCGGAGTTTCAGAGTTTTGATCCTTCCTGGGGGCTACTGTCGGATATATACTGAATAGGGGTATAGAAGATGGTAGACACAAGAGCCGGACTACCAGGGTGGCCTACATGGTAATGGGCTTAGGTCCATTGGGCGGCCCAGTAGTCCGACGCGTAGAAGCCGGATTCTAGAAGAACCCGGATCACGGCCTGCGTGATCTGGCTTGGAGGAGAAGACGGATTCCTTACTTTCCAAGTTACAAGTTAAACGTAGTCTTCTAGGTTTCTGGTTCTGTAAGCCCTAATCCGGCTATTATATAAAGCCGGACGGGAGATAAGTTTGATAAGTTCCTCTAGTTCCAAGGTTCTAGGTTCAAGCTCAAGCCTTACGCAACTCGCCGGGAAGTTCATCCTCGACGAGTAGCTGGATCTATTCCCTTACATTGTAACCTTATTATACGGGCTTTAGTCCCACATAGTGAGAAGTGCAGGAGTAGGTACGCCGTACTGTCGCGACGTACCGAACCTGGGTAAAATCCCGTGTTCTGTGTTACTACGCTATCCCGTTACCCCACGTCTCTACCGTAGTCTCATGGCACCCCAGTCTATGAAAACTACTACGATGTCTCGACACCCAGAGAATTGCCTGGATGTAGCGACGGAAACCCCGTCAAGATCCACCACCTCCTCAGTGGTTACTGGCCTCTTGCGCTTCTGACCGCCGTAAAAATTGGCATGCAACTCGTCAAGCTCGGCGTCAGTCGCAAGATCCTTTTCCGTAAGATCATCGAACTATGGAAATGGCCACATATCCAGCTAAGTTAAGAAAACAGAGAAAGACAAAAAATCCAACAAAGTTGGCCAAGGAGAAGAAAGCATACCTTTGGAATTTTGTTCTTTTTGTGATACATTTCTCGGCTTTCTTCATATTGGTCGCGAGTAGCTACCAAATGATTGACCCGCTTCTTGAAGTCTCTTTTCGTGAAAGCCTTATCCGTTCCTCTCATCTTGTCTTCCGGACCCTTGTATGCGCATAGAAGCCGGGTTCGATGGGCAAGAGGTTGGATGCGACGTTAGAACCAACACAAGACTGTGTTGGTCCCGGTAAGAGGAGGCTTTGACGAAGTAAGCTTGGCGATGCGCCATTTGATTTTCATCAAATCGTCCGGCAAAGTATGATCTGCTTCTGCAGCCCAGTTCTCTTGGGGAATAGCGGCAGCATTGACAAAAGGTGGAACCCTGATTTCCTTTCCAGGAAAAGGGATGTCTTGATGATAAAAGAAGGAACCCGTCCAGAATTTGACGGATTCCGATGTTTTTTATTTTCGGGAACCAATCTTCCCTGAATCTACGCAGGGTGAAAGATATGGTTCCACAGGTTGGAAGAGCGCCCTCTGTAGGGTTTCGCTTAATTCCAAAGCAATATTGCCAGAAATCTAATCTAGGCGCTATTCCTAAATACCCCTCGAAAAGGGCCTGGAAGCCGGCTAGATAGAGAATAGAATTTGGTGGTAGATTGTGAGGCTGGATATTGTAATGGTTAAGGACTTCGAGGAAGAAGGTGGAAGGCGGGATTCCCATACCTCTAGCAATGTGCGAGGTGAGAAGGACTCGTTCCCCGGCTCTAGGAGAAGGTTCAGATTCTTCTTCCGCATGCCGCCATTTTCCTTTCATGATCAACCCCTCCTTCTCCATTGTCGGAAGAAGGGAAGGGGGAATATTGCACCGGCTCGAGTTGCCGGCGGTTTCGGCCTCGTCTTCAGCTCCGGCGCCGGTCGCCGCAGCGGCGAGCTCCTCTCCGACGAAAGTGATTTTTTCCTCCGTTGTTTCGGGAGCGAGAGGCGGAGGCGGCACAGAAGAAGACGCGGCCAGATTATCGGCCGCGAGATGTGGATCCTTGCTGGCCTGGCCTCCGGATGTTTTCTCCGGCACGTCGACGGTGGCGCCGCTCGGTGAAACCAACAATGGATCCATTGAGTTGATGATGTCGTCGATGTCCGTGGAGATGGAGTGTTCCAGAGACGCGCATGGCAAGTCCATACTTGGGCGGCGCGGTGAGGACCTCGAGCTCTCCGACGAGAAGTCCGGGAACGGTGCTTGCGTGAGCATGGGCTCTGTTTTCTTCTCACTGGACTGAGGCTTGGGGGCTATGGCGCTCGAGCTGCAAGGTGAGGGGAGAGTGGAAGGATTGCCGGAGGGGATGAAGTGGGATATTTATAGCCGGAAATCTTTTACGATGCGCGCTAACGGCTGTTTTGACAGTTGGATGCTCAATTCGTGTCACTCGCCGGAAAATCCGGGAAATGAATCGACGGGTGATTATTGCTATCACCTCGTTTCCCGCGAGAATCTGTCAGGGATACGTTTCAGGGTTTCGCATTCTAAACCCAAACGTCCCTAACTTCAGCATGATTTTATCGCTGTCGTAGGAAGTTCCTTCTCCATGAAGGTTCGTGGAAGAAAAAGACGGATTTTCCAGAATATGAGTTTCGTGTTACAATGTGATTTAAAGGAAAAGAAGAATCAAGAAGAAGAGCCAATATTTCTCAGAAAGAATGCAGATTTGACGAAAGACGACAAATTGAAGTCTTAATCCTTCTTGGGGGCTACTGTCGGATATATACCAATTAGGGATATATCAGATGGTGTCCTAATGTGCCGGATTACCAGGGTGGCCTGAATGGTAATGGGTTACGGTCGATTAGGCGGCCCAATACTGACGCGCGGAAGCCGGATTCTAGAAGAACCCGGTCCACGGCCACGTGGTACGGCGTGGAGTAGAAGGCGGATTCTTGCCTTCCAAGTTAGAACTTAACGTAGTCTTTTAGGTTTCCTTTTCTGTAAGCCCTAACCCGACTATTATATAAAGCCGGGCAGGAGAGAAGAACAAGAAGGATAACAAGCTAGAGGCTAACTCGCCGAGAGGTTGATCCTTGTCGAGTAGCTAAACCTAACTCACATTATACTTTGTATACTTCAGGCTTCAGCCCTGATTTAGTGAGATTGCAGGAGTAGGAACGCCGCCTAGTTGCGACGTACCGAACCTGGGTAAAACCCTGGTGTCATTGTCTGTCATACGACCACGTCCCCCCACATCTCTATCGGTAGTCTCATGGCACCCCCGTCTATGAATTCTACTACGATGTTTCGACATTCATCCTCTTATCCAAATGATAGAAGAGCTGGCAGCGGGGTGCCTCGCCCCAAATTAATACAAACCAATTCTCTTCACTATTTTTGCCCCTGATTTATCAGTCAAAGCATAATTGTGTAAACAAAAGAGAAAGAGGGATGACCTTCTACACTAGTTGCGTCCTTCACAATGGGAGCCGCTCTTGTGAATCCAATTGGCTTGTGACGTATTGTATTGTCTGTTTACCTGTCGGGGGAGTAGGGTAAAGGCAAGTGCTAAGGCGCAAGATCAGAAGAGACGTTTGGCAGAGTAGCGGCTACCCGGTACTCGCTACCCGGTCGTCCGCTATTCGGTCGTACACACTGATGGCCAGGAGGAAGAATCAAGGAAGTTACTCTTCTCCGAGTAGAGGAAGTGGACCGAGTAGAGAGGGTGGTCTCCTACTCGGGCCAGAAGTCAAAGGAGCCGTTCTGACATAGGATCCCGCGTATCCCGGGTCCGTACTGCGGCACTGTTCATCTGCAGAGCGCGTGCTTATCCGCGCCAGGGTGTCAGCAGGGCGTCGCAGGTTAGGGGGGCCTACCCCGTGACAGTGTCAGTGATAACAGATCAGCTCCTCGGTTCTGCGGAACGACTTTACACATCAAGACAAGCTAGGAAGCCAAAGTGGTCAGCGAGAACCCGGAAGTGTACAGTGTGCACACAATGTCGACATCTTGGTTGTATCCGGCTGGGCACCAGTATATAAGGTGCCCTGCCTCCTCCTGCGTGAGGGACGACGCGACTAAGGACTACAGTAGCTTAGAGAGAGGGGTGGCTACTCGGCTGTAGGAAACACTTGTACTGTGGCTACTCGGTGAGACTCGAATATAAAGAGAGAAAGGCAGGAGTAGGGGTTTTACCTCCACAAGAGGGCCCTGAACCTGGGTAGATCTTGTTGTTTGCAGTGCTAGCTTCACACTCACGCGGCTACTCTCTGCGTGATCCCTCCCCGAGCGCCTCCAGCGTCCATCGTCCCCACAACTTTAGCCATCCTATGGCATCTGCCGTGACACCACCACGACAGTTGGCGCCCACCGTGGGGCAACCAGCGGCGCTGGCTGGAGTTTCCGTTCGGACGGGATCGATTTCTGCTACCGGAGAGCGCGTGGTCTGTGGCCTCGTCCACAGATTCGGCTCCTTCGACTTCGTCACCGACAACGCCGGCGATTTCGGCGGCAGGGCCATGCCGGAGGGCGGCTCGGTGATCTCCTTCGGCGCGCACCTCGTCTACGTCGCCACCGTCATCGACCGCGCGTACCCCGGGGAGGTGCATGTCGCGGAGGATCCCCCTGCTGTCATCGCTGCACGCGGGAGGCCGATGGGCCGCTCTGCGGATGTCGCGGAGGTGATGATGACCGGCCCTGCTGCTGACGCCGGGAAGGGTGCGGCTGCTGCTGCTGGGGGCGTCATCGAGGATCTCGCTGGCCCGAGTGCTGGCAGGAAGACCCACAAGCCCTACGAGAAAGACTGCAACCTGCCTCCCTCCACTACTCCGACAATACCTGCGTCCGCCGTGCGGATGGGCATGCCGCCTCCCACCAAGCTCGAGCTCATGATCATGCGGGCGCAGCTCGAGCAGCAACGCCAGACGCTGCTCGCCGAGCAGGCGGAGCTGGATAAGGTTAGGCTTGAGCTAAACCTGGACCAGAACGAGTACAATCGGGCTCACGGCTTCACGCCCGTGGTGAGGAGGCCTTCCAAGGCAGGCGCTACGCGCCGCAACTTAGGCACCGAGATGGCGGCATTTGGAGAAACTGCTGGCCAAGCCGCTAGCCAAAACACCGCCACCACAAAACCC